>BTPG01000003.1:80766078-80933578 GCA_036245525.1 Semisulcospira habei
ACAAATATGGCGGACGGCGATATTTCACTCGTGTGAAGAACAAGACCTATTTTTATTGATTTGTGGGAGGCGCAACGCTGTTTTTGGGGTCGCTACTGCAAGGAATACAAAAACTACAAACATCGTTCAAATCGCGAAGCGACATAGCGGCAGCCATTTTGAACACCTTCGCAGACAGTAAGTACGCCGAATCAAGCACTTCAGTTAAGAAAGAGAACCATGGCAAACCTGGTTTGCTGAAGTTCGCCTAGGTTCGTTCAACCTCAATTAAGAAACAAACCAAAAGATCGCCGATCTTCTCCGATCTAGGTTTGCCGATCAGAAGTTCGCCCAATTAAGAACAGCTCTAAGCCTTGCCATAAGTCACGTGTGTTATTTGTGGACAGACCATTTTTAAGTTTACTACGGTAGCTCAAAAATAATATAGAACAGATTTAAGTGGGGTCTTTTTAATAACAAAACGAATAATAATAAGAAGAAGAAAATGAAGATGAAGAAGACGAAGAAGAAGAAGGCGAAGAAGAAGAAGAATTTAGTTTCCATTAAAAATATAAAAAAAATAATAATGACAATAATAATGGTCACACACACACACACACACACACACACACACACACACACACACACACACACACACACAACACACACACACACACACACACACACACACACACACACACCATCGCACACATACACACACATATACAGACACACACAGAGACACACACACACACATACACACACACAAACAGAGCGACGAATAAAAATGACAATAATACACGCACTAAAGCAAAGAAGCGAACAAATAAAGAAGCAATCGATTTGTGATATGTCAAATTTTGACCACATTTGTATCAACACTAGCCAAGAAAAGAGAAGCATTGTTTTCTCAACTCATGCATGCAGTTTTCCGTTAAAAAATGTATATATGAATGCACTCACTAGTGATTTACTCTCCATTCATCAACGCCCCAACATGTAACTGGTCCTCGGTCTGACGTCAGAATATTTTGTAACCGTCCGCCGATGAAATGCTTAATAAAGAGAAGAAGAAGAAGTTCGCACAGTGATCTGTTTTTCTTTAGGGAATCAAGCAGCAGGTCCTTGTTCCTTCTTCGATACAATTTAGTGTTGTTGGTTGTTGTTGTTGTTTTTTTATTATCTGGGGTTGTTTTTGGGTTTTTTTGGTGGGTTGGGGGTTTTTTTGGGAAGGGGGGTGGGGGTGTGCAATTTATCGACAAGGGCAGTCCAAGGAGAGTCCCTGATTTATCAGACACAATTCTTAAACTATCAGTGTCTACCGTAGTTTAGCTAGCGCTCCTCACTGCTAAGAAAAACTGAACACGAGCCAACTGTAAGAGACACAGATCCTCATAAGTCCCCGCTGTTGCGGGGGCTCATGAGGTTCTATGCCTCTTGCTGACACGACTTGTTTCTATGTTTTTAGGACGGCCTGAGTTCTTTGACTTAACAAAACAAAATTAGCCTTACAATCTGCGTCCATTGGCTGACAAAGAATTCAGACACAATCTGCGTCTACTGGCTGACAAAGAACTTGATTTACACACACCGTCTGCGTGTACTGGCTGACAAAGAATTCAGACACAATCTGCGTCCACTTAGCTGACAAAGAATTCCGACACAATCTGCGTCCACATAGCTGACAAAAAATTCAGACACAAAAGCGTCCACTGGTTGACAAAGAACTTGATTTACACACACAGTCTGCGTGATTGTGTCCACTTAGATGGCAAAGAATTCAGACACAATCTGTGTCCACTAGCTGACAATGACTTGATTCACACACGCAGTCTGCGTCTACAGGCCTTTAAGCAGACCAAAAGAGTTGCCACTCTGACAGGCTAGTGACTGGAGTTCGTACTTTAGTTTTTCACATCACACGACTATCGTCAATATCTTTGTCGACGTCGTCGTTATCGAAACAGTGACAATGACGATGATGATGCCGATTGCGACGACTACGTTGATGGCGACGTTGGCGAATCTGTTGACGACGGTCTTCAGCAATGTCATAAAGATAGTCATATGTGTCGTCATAGAGATCGTCATAACTATCCTCAAACAGGTAGTCATAACCATCGTCATACGTATAGTAATAATTATCATGATACATGTAGTCATAACTGTCGTCATATATGTAGTTATAACTGTCGTCAGACAGGTAGTCATAACTGTCGTCAGACAGGTAGTCATAACTATCGTCATATTCCAATTCGTAATCACACACATCATCTTCATCACAATCAGCACCACATGCAGTGTTTGCAAAGCAAATTGATAAGTCTGAAAGTCCGAGTTGCTGACAGTCTGATTTCATACGTTCACTTTCCACCTGTAGAGCACTTTGGTATTTCTTGTACAACTCCTCCGGGACTTCCAGAAAGTTCAGCAGGCTCTTCCAGTCTTTTTCCTCAAACGGACGCAGTGTAACGCCTGCATTTTTCAGCTTCTTAAGCCCTTGGAGACTTAGAGTGTGTCTTTTCTCAGTCGGCCGAATTATGTCTGGATGACTCCGTACGCACCAGGGTCTTCTGATTTTGTAGAAAAAAGGAAACACGAATTCCACACTCAGCTGAACACCACCCTTTCTCATTTCTTGAAGAAAAAGGACAAATTTCTCACTGCATACGTGACACGGTGACAAATTTATAAGTATTTGAATAAGGCCACTCACCACAGAACGTGCAGCTGCGCCACATGACGGTTTGAAAATCTCTCGTAAAGAGTAGATCACTTCATCTTCAGCGTGATTTTTATGAGAGTTTCTTTTACAAAAAGGAAGAATACGTTGCTGGTCTGTAGTGTCTGATACAACTGCAAAACAGTCTTTAAAGTTAACCTTGAATTGACGACGCAGTAATTTAAAGTGAACAAGTGCGCCATAAAGAAATGTTTGGAATATTTCATGATTTTGGTTCATGATGGTGTCGAGTCAAAGAAACGCGTATGACTTATATTTTGTTACACACCAAGTAATTCATAATAAGTGCAGAGGTGTTCGAAACACGCCTCTATTGACATGTGCGTGTGTGTGTGTGTGTGTGTGTGTGTGTGTGTGTGTGTGTGTGTGTGTGTGTTTGTGTGTGTGTGTGTGTGTGTGTGTGTGTGTGTGTGTGTGTGTGTGTGTGTGTGTGTGTGTGTGTGTGTGTGTGTGTGTGTGTGTGCGTGCGATGCTTACGTAAGAATATTTTGTTTGGGTAAAGTTCGTTCCACTTTACATCGAATGACAAATCAACCAGTCAATTATATTTTAAATCCATTCATTCAGCCAGCCAACCAGACAGCCTTTAAATTAGCAGGCAAGTCATAAAACAACCTCGGAAAGTGCAGGCAGAATTTATCCAGGAGGAGAACCGTGCACCTAACGAACCAACCAGCCAATCCACCGACCAACTCAACATTCAGACGACCAAACAACCATCCAACCAGCCGATCGGTCAACCAAACATCTAACCAACTGACCAACCAACCAGCTAACCGTTGAAACTTCCACTGCATCTATGTCTGTTTTATGGTTGCTACATATTCTGTTGTTTCATTGCAAAATTTGACATAAATTTAGTAAACAAACAAACACACACATTTATTTATTTATTTATTTATTTATATTGATGTGCCTAATACGGAAAATAATACGACTTTAACCGTCACTATACTGCTTGATGTCCCCCCAAAATAAATTAGTCAGCATCCACCGACAAGAGGCATAGATTCCCATGAGCCCCTGCGGCTGCAGGGGCTCATGAGAATCTATGCCTCTTGTTAGCAATAATCAGCAAGATTTACATCCGCATATCGAGGTACTCATCCGGGCTTAAATCTCACGAGCATGTTTATTATTTAACGCAGGCTTACAGTCAGCGATGATATCATCTGATATTTATCCCCGACATGCAGTAATCTAACGTGTTATCTCTTTGTTGTAACCACAATGCGTTCTGTTTTAATTTCAGTTTACAACATCCCAGAAGTAATCCACCGCAAAGCAGTTATCAACAGAGTTTAACTGGAAGCCGATTCGGACTAATTATGGGTTGTTGTTTTTGTCGAAGGGACAATATCAACTGAGAAGTCAAAATGAAGTAGGTGCGTGAAAATGTCGTCTAATATACTGTTCTATATTTAAAGGCCCACTAACTGTTCAAAGATAAACTTCTGTAACAGATCCTTACGAAACGCTGCACACGGGTCTAGCTATATCTCTTTATACACAGGACAATGCAGTTCAGCACACGTCATCTTTATATCAAATAACACAACAATCACTTAACTCAGTTCTAGAAATACAACGCTTTCAATACGAGAAACAGTTATAAAAAGAGAGAGACACGCTAATAGCAGCGCAAAATAAATATGTGCGATGACGCGTGTGCTTTTGCTACGTGTTCAACCTGCTGTTAAAGTTTATTAGGTGAGCATAGCAAACACAAATGGTGCTGAAATGTGAATTCAGGTTTAAGCGTAATGGTACTTTTAGAGTGCAGCACACGAACATCATCATCATCATCATCAACATCATTATCCTCATCATTATCGTTATTATTGTTATTATACGGTTATGAATAAGAGATGATGACGTAGTTAGTAGTATGTTGAGTGCCATGCCTGGATAGTGGCATAATAAATAATTTTAGCTGTGTTATTTACTATAATCTGATGGTGATATTTGTTGGACTTATGTTTTACTGCATTTTATGGCTGTTTGTGTTACAAATCTTTAACTTCATTTTTTTTTTTTTTTTTTTTTTTTTTTGTGATCTAGTGAGCTGACAACTGAATATTCTTATTGGGACAATAAATAAATATTTTTAATCTTGAACCTCGAAAAAATATGTCGGTGTGTGCACAAATACTTTTACAAATGTACGCGAAGTGCAATACAATAACCGGTTGGGTTTTTATCGCGTCAAACAATCAATATTAAAAACAAATGAAAAATTAAAATTAAAAGTTCAACAAAAACATTGGCAAAAAATATCAGCAACCGCAACACCTACAACAAACAAAGAAACTAACAAAGAGACAACAACCAAAAAAAAAAATTTTCTTCGAGTATAGAAAATGGCAAATATAAAATCCAGGTAAAAAAAAATGTGACTGCTAAGCGTGTAAAATGGAAATAAATACCCAACAAAGAAAGACAAGTTCCATTCAGATTATTAAATTTAACTCTAAGTATATGTATATTTAAAACATTTGAATTGTGTTTCAATCTTTTAGGGTATTTCCTTAGAAAATGGAAACAAACTGTTTGGAGTTGAATATCTATGACAGAAAATAATTTGTAGTGCTACATGAAAATGTGAACGTGTATTTCAAAATGACAAATTTACTACTATATGCATATTACAGGTTATATTACAATTTATCTTTACACATTAAAGTTTATCAGTTGTTGTTGTTTTTATGAGACACAGGCTGCAAAACGCCCATGTGCTTGTGCGGGTCAAAGGCGGCCAAAATCTGCCTGGTATGTAAAAGGCAATCGGGCAGAAGTAGGCCGCAGTGGGCCCGCACACATTCGGCCCGACTTTGGCCCGATGGTTCTTGATTATAAGGGAGGTGTCGCCAGATTCTCTGTAGGTCGCATCTTTCTTTCTATTTTTTAAACATTAACACACAATATTGCAATCAGGCATCAATTCTGATAAATGTTCCTGTTTTTCATGCTAGGCTGGACGTGGTCTGCTACGCGTGACGGCTTCACTCGTGTGTGCATGTGACGACAGATGACCCAGTGACCTAGATCTCAGCGCACGTGCTGTCTGAAGTCGGCAATCCTGCCGGCATAGATAAACACGTTGACGGCGGAGTTACCGTACAGGAAAATCCGCACTGTGGCACTGCGGAAAAATATACAATACAATACAATACAATACAATACAATACAACTTTATTGTCTGTTCGAGTCAAAGCACAACAGACATTTGATTTTGGCTCGTCATAAAACAACACAACAAGACACTAATAAACACTGTAAGTACATTCCATTAAAATTATCATTGCAGCAATCTATCACAGGCAATCTATCACAAGGTGGGAGGCAATGTTAAGTAGATCACACATTATATATCACGTCGTTATAAACAAGAGTTCAAAAGCGAGACAGCAGTTGGAATAAAAGACTTCTTAAAAACATTCTTTTTGGCAAGTGGCATGTTGAAACGTCTGCCTGATAGTAGCATTTGAAACTAACCAAATAGTGGGTGAAGAGGATCACTGACAATGCTAGCAGCTTTCCTACGGACAGCCCTATGGTACAGATCATCTAATGGGTACTGTCCTAGGCCAATGATCTTCCCAGCTGTTCTGACGATACGTGACAGTCTGCCCCTGTGTTTCATACTGAGATTGCCATACCAAGCAGTGATGTTAAAATTCAGTATGCTTTCAATCAGGCTTCTATAAACGGATTATAAAACCTTGAAACTGACATCAAAACTTCTCAGTTTCCTAAGAAGGTACAGTGGTTGGTTTGCTTTTTTTTCACAATCAGATCGGTGTTTCCAGTAAAAGACATCCTACTATCTACAACTGTGCCAAGGTATTTATCTCATTCTATCCCAGACACACCACAGCAAAATAAATATCGATCATGATCGTTCAAAGGTGATGCCAGATTAGCTTGGCGCCTACGAGCGCCAAGCTATTCTGGCATTACCCTTGAACCATCATGGTCGATCTGTGTCCTGCACTGCAACGCAGTCTTCAGAGGACGACTTCAAAATTTGGGGATTTCGGACTTGGGGTAGAATGAGCTAAATTCAGTGACCACTTTTACAGGTTGATTATTAATTGAGACAGGTACAAAAATATCATCAACTTGCCTGTCATCAATGACGAGCTCCTTGGTTTTCTGTACATTCATTATTTTCCAGAAAACTGTCTTTGCACCATGACTCTAATACTGCTATCTGTGCAAAGTACTCAGCCAGACTGTCTTCTTTTTGGAGTAGGCGCACAAGAGCCATGTCGTCCGAGAGACGAGAAGTAGCAGTAAGGCAACGCATAATTATGGTCTGTGTATATAGAAAACATGTGGGAGAGAGAACACAACCTCGAGGGCAGCCCGAATTTAACACCATTTGGTCAGACAGACTGCCATGTACATTTACACGTTGCGGCCTGTCCTTCAAAAAGTCTCGCACCCACATAATAATACGTGTGTTCACATTAAAGTATATCATACGCTGCAAAAGCATTAGTGCTTCAATAGTATTAAAAGCATTAAAAACGTCAATAAAAAAAAATTATCACATGTTGATTTTGAATTTTCAAGATGATAGATAGTAGTTGGAAAGTTAGATAGAAAGGTAGAAGTGAAGATCTTTCCCAATTGACCTGCACAGGTTTCCAATACGTTCCCACCTAACCCATAATTATCTTCCAGGCGCTTTGTGTGCATTTAGCCTAGAAAAGATGTTCACTACCTCCTCTTCAGTAACCGATAAAGGTTTAGGCAAAATGGACTGGCACAATTCATCACAGTTATCACTAAGGTTCCTGCCATCGAACGGTGAGTAAAAACGATAAAATTATTCGCCATCTCAACTGGATTCCCAGTGCAAAGCCTTGTTTTTCTTTTACTGCCTACCCATCATGCAGTTCAGACCATTCCCGGCCTCTAAATTGCCAGTAAATTTCGTTTCGATCTGGGCATTTATAGTTCAGTCTGGCAGTCCTAGCAGCCCTTCTAAAATCTTTTTCCTTTTCCCGAAATTCATCAGTATTACCCTGTAAAAAAGCAAGTTTCTTCTGGTTCAAATACACCTTAATAATAATAATAATAATAATAATAATAATAATAATAATAATAATAATAATAATAATAATAATAATAATAATAATAATAATAATAATGATAATAATAATAATAATAATAACAACAAAATGAAGATTTCATCCCAGAGTCTACAGTATTGTTTAGAGCTCACATGCGTTTTTCTTTCAAGAACATTCACAGTTCATATTTTTAAGCTTATCCTTCTGATCCATTTTCCTCCTCTCTAAGCCGATCTCTGATCAACACATATGCCGGCGCACACAAATAAAGACGGACACACGGCGCTTCCCGCCATAAGTACGATCTGTGGGTTAGTGTAGCGACAGGAATTCTCTCTCTCTCTCTCTCTCTCTCTCTCTCTCTCTCTCTCTCTCTCTCTCTCTCTCTCTCTCTCTCTCTCTCTCTCTCTCTCTCTCTCTCTCTCTCTACCCCACCCGAGTCTGCCCTGGGGGACTTGGGTGGGGTTAACTACTTTTCAGTATCTTATGCATAAAGACGAATTTGTTTAAAGTAAGTTGCTGACGCATACCGAGAATGTTTAAATGTCTAAATTTGTCTGTGGTAGGGATGTGGCGTCTATCTATCATTTTTACAGCTCTTTTGTATATGGAGTTTAACCTGTTAATGTGGACATCACTGCAGCCGTCCCACACTGTGGAGACATAATCAACGTGGGACTTTATATGAGCATGAAAAAACAATTTACGGGTATTTGTATCCGTTACATGTCTAAGCTGGGACAATAAGAAAGTGTTTTTAGCAATTGTCTTACAAACAACATTTTTATATGGGTCTCCCAGCACAGTTGTTCATCAGCATGTATTCCTAAGAATTTACGCTCAGTGACTTGTTCGACAGGTTCAGCGTTTAATTGTAATTGTAATGGCCGCTGTAGTCGGCGTTGATGTGTTTTGTCGCGTGGCGATTAAGATACTCATTGTTTTAGCTGGATGAAGAACCATATGGTTCTGTCTACACCAGTCAGATACCTCATAGAGACTGCATTGTAAACTATGGCTAATGTCCGTAGTTGTTTTTTTTTTTTAAACCAGAAACATGAAGACTCGTAGCGTCAGAGAGAGAGAGAGAGAGAGAGAGAGAGAGAGAGAGAGAGAGAGAGAGAGAGAGAGAGAGAGAGAGAGAGAGAGAGAGAGAGAGAGAGAGAGAAATGAAATGAAATGAAATGAAATGAAATGAAATGAAATGAAACTTTATTTCTCAACGGATAAAGTAATTAGCACGTGTGCCATTTTTCATACTTGCCGTTGCTACTCTACAAACACAGGATAATAATTGTAATACTAATAGTACCAAATTACACAAAGAAAAATTAGAAAACATTAAACATGAAGAGACATTAAACAAAATTCATTCATTCATTCGGTCATACAAAAAACAAACGAAAAATAAAAAGTACACGCAACGCGCGCACACTGACACATACACGCTCGCGCGCACACACAGACACGCGCTAATGATAACTTGACCTATATAAGAAGCAAATCATTTGGATCATAGTGAAAATTCACTTCAGACAGCAAAATTATTTGGATTATAATAGAAAGTTGAATTATGTAATTAGGCGATTATTATTAGTATGCACAAACCATACGGCAGCATGCACTGATTATACGATAAGCACATGTTTGATACGAATACTTGTGGTAGATTATGTATCAGCAGACAAGTACTTGAGGAGGCATTCCTTGAAAGAGGAGAGGGAGCTAGCGTGTGTTATACATGTTGGCAGTGTGTTCCAGAAAGATGCGCCTGAGAAAGATACACTGGTTTTAAATAGATCTATCCTGGGGCGAGGTGTAATAAAGTTTCGTCTTGAAGTAGAATAACCTGAACTTGCCTTGGTAAAGAGCTTACAAAGATATTTTGGGTGAATCTCATTCCAGATTTTATACATAACCACACCCTTGTTTAAGAGGTGATGCTTGCTAAGAGGTAGCATTTTCAGTTTTTCAAGTCTTTCATCAGTTGTTAGGGCTGAATCAGGCAGGATATGTTTCGCTGCTCTCCGATGCAGGGAGTTAAGCCTCTTTAAGTGTATGTCACCGCTGCCATCCCATATCGTGGACGCATAATCGATGTGGGATTTGACATGCGCATTGTAAAATAACTTGCGGGCATCAACATCGATAAAGTACTTCAACTTTGAAAGCATAAAAACATTTCTAGCAACAGTTTTACATACAGTATTTATGTGTGATTGCCACTTCATCTGGTCATCAACAATTACACCAAGTAATCGGTGTTCCGTGACCTGATTAACGATGTCATTATTGATAGTCAGGCTGAGTGTAAGTGGCTTGAGCTGGTGCTTCTGACGGGTTGCTATCGTCATGCATTCCGTTTTGGAAGGATTTAAAATCATTTCATTGTTTGCGCACCAAGTGGAAATTTCGCTCAAACCCTGCTGCAAACGGCCATTTAAAGAATCAATACTCTTGTCCGGGGTGTGAATTGTGGCGTCATCAGCGAATAAATCACATGAAATTTTGTCGCTAGTCAAATGTAGCGGTAGGTCATTTATAAAGAGGCAAAACAGAAGAGGCCCTAGGACTGAACCCTGGGGAACTCCCCGTGTTACTAATCCGCTTGAGGAGTATGATCCATTGACCATGACGCGCTGCTGTCTGTCGCTAAGATATGAGGCAAAAAGTGGAGTTGTGCCATGGTGGTAAAGAGATTTCTGGCTGTAGTTAATTGAGGAAGAAATGCATTTATTGCCAAACGAACTACCGAAGTACACATTTAGCTTGGAAAGTAGAAGTTTATGGTCCACAAGATCAAAGGCTTTTCGTAAGTCAATAAATACAGCGCCGGTAAATTCGCCCTGATTTATAGAGCGTAGCCACACATCAGTTAGACGTGCTAGGGCCGTGTGACAGCTGTGCTTTGGTCTGAATCCCGACTGAAGGGGGTGGATTAATGTATGATTTTCTAAATATTCCAAGAGATGTTTATGGATATGCCGTTCAAGTGGTTTACTAAGGATGGACAATAGTGAGATGGGGCGATAGTTATTAACATCAGTCATATCTCTTGTTTTCGGGAGGGGTATAACCTTGGCTTTTTTAAGTTCTTTTGGGAAAATATTCGTTTGAATGCACAAATTATAAATATAGGTTATTGTTTCAATAACATAAGGAATAGCTAATTTAAGTACTTTGGGGCTGATTTCATCTGGCCCGGACGATTTCTTATTCTTCATTGAACTAATTGTCCTACCGACTTCGTGCACTGCCAGTGGTGGAATCACGAAAGGATCAGATCCTGCAGTTCGCGTTCTACAAAAGTCAACTAGTCTGTCTAAGCAAGAGTAGGGCTGAGAACTTGCTTCTGAAGGGACAAGAGACTCGGCAACTGAGAGGAAATGGTCGTTAAACATGTCTGCAGTCAGATCAGAAGGGATTAAAGGAGATTTATTACACTTGCCTCCAGTCACTACGGCCATAGCGCGCCAGAGCGTGGACATGTCTTTGTCTTGTTTAATCAAGCGATCAATGAAAGATTTTTTAGCCTGTCGCACAAGAGATTTTACGCGATTGCGCTCACGCTTAAATTCAATGAAGCACTTCTGCTGTCTCAGATCATCTCTCACCCTCATGGCTTGAATGATGTCTTGAGTAAGCCACGGCGGGAGTGATGCGTGTTTGACGCGTCTCCTCCGCAGGGGCGCATGTTTATTTAAGATCTTAAGAAAGATGGTATACCAAACAGACAGAGCGCTGTCAGGGTCAGATGTACTAAATACTTCATCAAAAGGTGCGCTGTTAAGATCAAACAGAAACTCGCTTTCATTAAAACTTTTAAAGGAGCGATAGGTGATATACGTATGGCATCCTTTCTTTGCTTTAGGGAGTTTAGTAGACCACGTACAGCGGATGGGAAAATGGTCGCTGATACTAAGGTTACCGACAGATACATTATGAACAGACTCTGGCTTGGTTGTGTATATATGATCTATGAGTGTGGATGTTGTTTGTGTGATCCGTGTGGGTGAAGTGATTAACTGTTGCAGACCCAACAACGTTAACGTAGAGTCCCACGCATGGTGAGGCTTTAGCATGTCTATGTTAAAGTCTCCCATGAGGATGACATTGGAGTTGGGATTACAAGCTTTATCACACATACTAAGGAAATCATCATACCACTCAAAGTTCGCAGCAGGGTTGCGGTACAGAAGGCCAATAAGAAATGATGGAGATTGGGGGGCCTTCAGTTCAAGCCACATACACTCAATATCTTTGGTTTCTAAATCATGTCGTCTACGTATAAAATCTTGAATAGACGAGTGAACATAAGCAGCTAATCCTGTCTGTCCATGGGCCGTAGGATCACGTCTCATGACAGTAAATCCAGGAACTTGGATGGATATATCTGATACATTTGAATTGAGACGTGTTTCAGACAGTCCAAAAATATGAAACGGGTCTGCTCCATTTAGATAAACACATATGTCAGGCAACTTATTGCAAAGATGGTAAATATTGAGATGACCAATGCGGAGATCTTTCATCTTGAGTTTTACGCCACTCATTTCACGCAAAGTCAATGTGTTTGTAGAAAAACAAAAAAGAAGAAAATCAACAGAATGTATCCGCAACACGTGCCAAATAGAAAATAATAATAATGATACAAATAAAAAGTATAAAATCACTAACTAAACTATTCTAAGTGCAATAAACACAATAAACAAAGACTAGAGGCGTAATCACTGTACGCAGGGGAATAGGCCTTCAGAAGGCTTACACACGTCCGTGGGGACTAAAATATCCCAGGTACTCTTCAATGTCTCACACCCCGAATCAACAAAAGATTAAAATTCGGAGAAAATTAGTTTTCAGCAATTGTCACAAGTAACAGTGAGAGTCTGTGTGGCTGCGATTCGTGCAACTAATTAATATTAACACAGACAGACAGTAGCATTGAAAACTATAGTCCACACTTTTGACGGAAATATCGTCAATGAGACTGCAGAGCTCGCTAGAGAAAGTCCTTCAAGCGACTCCGTATACAGTGTAATTAATCTTACTGGTGAAGAACAACACTGGACGTCGTAAGCACTCGCTCTAAACACACGATGCTAGGCCTGTAATGTTTGGTGGTTGATTTTTCTCATCAACAATGAAGGTCAAGTCACTGACGTCTTTGTGTCACGAAAGAAAATGACACATAATCTTATTATTCCCTGGTAGAGAATGCAAATGAGAAAAATAGCACACAACCTAACAGAAAAGAAAATTCAAATGACGCAGAAACTCTGTCCACCCGAGCAGTCACGAACACTGTTTCAAACGACAGTTTTATATATTCATGATATAATTATGTGAACGGCACTTGGCACTGAATTCACAAGTGTCCACGTTCAGCTTGCAGTGTCCTACAACGCGAACCAACAAAATGATGCAGTCTGCGCTACAACAAACAAACATCCCTAACTTCCCTAATTACACCGGGGGAGGGGGGTAGGGCGGAAAGGGGGAGGGCGGAGGGGGGCGTGCGGCGAGGTGGAGGGTAATGGGGTGGGGTGGGGGTTACTGCTGTGAGTAGAATTGCAATATGGCTTGTGCAATGCTAACACTTAGCGCCTGAACTTGATGTGAATCAAGAGGGGAGGCAGTGAGGGCTAATCCCCTCTTACCCATCCTCTGGTATTAGGCGCTGAAAGATGGCTCGCTGTCATAGTAGATGGTAAGGGAGGGTACTCCGTAGCAGCGGACAGTTGTAGCGGCCGACTATGCCTCTGTTCCTGACACAGAGGGGTGGTGGTGTGTGCCCGAGACCTGCGAGAAGCCTCCAGGCCACTGCTGTTGGTCGCAGAAGACTCACGCCTATCAGCGGCCTGACCAGGGGCTGCCTCAAGAGCGGCGGGGGCAGGCCCGGGCTGCTGGTGGTGTTGCGTAATACGCTTGTCCTCACCAGTGTACTGTGACCCGGGGAGAGGACGCGAATCGGATGAGTGGCCACTGCGGTTCGGCTGTGCGGCCCGTCTGTCCTCACCCGGGGACGTCGGCGGCAGGTCAGCGCGTCGTATGTTCCGGGCCAGTGCACTAACACCGTGGTCGCTGGGGTGCAGCTTATCATAATACATGACCTGCTTGGGTGCACCTCTGCTTGACAGGAAAGTTGATGTGTGGTCGATAAAAGTGACCTTTTCCTGTTTGCACACAGTTTTGAGGGCTTTGTTCGAGTCGTGTGCAGGTCGGTGTAGGGGATGATGGCTGCCACGTGTCGGGAGGAGGGAAGACATTTGTAGTCTGGCTTTGGGGAACTTTGCTGACAGCAGGCCACAAAGTTTGAGCCACGTCTGTTGGCTGACAGCCCCATCCCAGCAGCTGTTGATGCCGACGTGGATGGTGACAGTCCGTATATTAGGGTTTAAGGGTTGTGCGCTCAGCCACTGACCCAGGTGATCCACCCTGAGGCCTGACACTGATAGATTCTGCACCGTAGAGTCAGCAGTCGTCATTCTCTTCTCATCGATGAATTTGGTGACAGAATCTCCAACGAGAAGAGTGTTTACCTCAGGGCGGATTTTCATTCTGCGGAGTCTGTCCAGTGGTGTCATATTGCCGTCCTGCTGCTTGTAAGTTTGCTGTCCCTTTTTCACGCCGGTATTTTGGGGCTGTAGCCGGGACAGCAGACTGATTATCATCCTGGCCCAACCCCTGGAACCTGTTTGATGTTGACACGTTGGCTAGGAATTCAACGCTGACGTCAGCATGATTGTGCTGGAAGGAGGGTGCAGTAGTGGAGGGTGCTGGGGAAGGTTGTCGAGCATGAGGGTTTTTTATCTCAATGGACTGGCTAACGAAAGTGTCAAGGCGTTTGTTGATTTCGTCTAGCTTTCCTGCATGACAGTCTCTGGAGGAAACGAGGCTGCTCATCTTTTTGGTGAGTATAGCGTGGTCGTTTTTCAGAGAGAGAGAGAGAGAGAGAGAGGGAGAGAGAGAGAGAGAGAGTGAGAGAGAGAGAGAGAGAGAGAGAGAGAGAGAGAGAGAGAGAGAGAGAGAGAGAGAGAGAGAGAGAGAGAGAGAGAATGACAATGACAATGAATCTTTATTTTCCAAGGATAAAAAGATTTAGGTCTGAAGATCTTTCGTCCATCTTGTCCTTGCTAAACTACTTACACGAAACACTCACGGGGCCGCAGGCTCTGATACACCATAAGCGCCCAACAAGGCGAGTCATACTGGCTGCCCCCCTCGATCAGCTGCCGCTCGAAAGCGACAGCAGTGATACAACCAGTGTGTAGGCGATCATATACAAAAACATCATAAACACACTTAATACACATAATGAGATATACATGCGCTACCATCTAACAAAATTAATGTACCATAAGATCACCAAAAAACAACAAGAGAGAGAGAGAGAGAGAGAGAGAGAGAGAGAGAGAGAGAGAGAGAGAGAGAGAGAGAGAGAGAGAGAGAGAGAGAGAGAGAGCTTTTCTTTGTGTCAATTCGTGTATAACAATGAAGTGTCTTGTGCTTTGCGTCAGTTCAGTAACAATGTATAACAACAGCAACAGTGTATAATGTGGCTATCGCTTTTACGTCACCGTCACTGTCTCAAGTTGAGAATTCTTCGTGTCGACATTTGTTTCTCCGATTTTTTTTTACAAAAACAGTGAATATATACAAAGCAGGTTAACGAACTCGTCCAATATCTTTCTTGAAACTAGCTGTATTCAAAATTTAAAATAAATATAACACAAATTACGGACTCAAATGCGGGTCAAATGACTTTGTATAAACGGCAATGTTTCTTTTTAATGAGTAATCCAATCTAAAAATGCTGAAAAGTACTCCGAGATACGTCTTGAAGGAAGCATTTTCTAAGTTTTCAGATCTGTGAGTACACAGACACAGGAGAAACTCGTGTCTACACACACACACACACACACACACACACACACACACACACACACACACACACACACACACACACACACACACACACACACACACACACACACACACACACACACACACAACGGCGTCTCCAGCCAAATGTACATTCAACAGCGCGGTTCGGCGTAGCTAGGCATGACTTTTTTTTTATTGTGTTACTCCACTGTCAGAGTCTGATGTGTGCCCGCCTATGTAATAATAATAATAATAATAATAATAGTGATGATGATAATACTGATACTACTACTACTACTACTACTACTACTACTACTACTACTACTACTACTAATTATAACAATAATTGTGTTTGGATCATACTATATTAAACGTATGTTATCAACGTTTTTTCAGACGACTGGGGCTCTTTTGCGTAAAAGTAACAACGATGAACAAATAACGATTTCAGAAACACATCCTGCGTCCGCTTACACTGAAGGGATTAAAAGAATGTGAACCAGATGTGGGAGGTGCTATAACAGTCCAAGGGTCCAGTTATTATTATTATTATTATTATTATTATTATTACTATGAATTACATTTATATGGCTCAAACGTTCGGTGCACTTTTATTTACTATATTTGCCATGTTCACGTGTAATTGTCTGCCCCTTTGTGTGCGCGTATTTTTCAGTTGTATGCAATTGAAACACTGATTTTGTTTATTTTCTCTCCCGACATATGTTCTGTAAGTTGACCACCTCTCTAAGGCGACCACTTTGACTCAGTCCCTTGGCTGTTCGCCTTTGACTACACCTGGGCGTCCACACTGTGAGGGGACACTACACACTGTCTTCTCAGCACAGCCAAAATCGGCAGACGAACACACACACACACACACATATCACTTACCGAGGCTTTCCATGATAGTCAGCGTTTCCACATAGGACACGTTGTACAGCGGATACACAAATCCGAACAGCAGGTCTGACGTCCTTTGGCAGCAGGAGGCTGTTAGCAGTACGCATGGACTCGTGACGTAGAATGGTGAGCAGCTCTATGACGTTTCTCACAACAATGAGGACCACGAGCGCCGTGAACGTGTAAAATAATACGTCACGATGAGAGGGTCGAGGTGACCCAGGCGTGAGTGGGAAGCGTCGAGCGAGCACTCTGTTCCCGGGGGCGTTGGTTCCGTCATAATTGGCATGCTATATATTTCACCTTTAAAACAACATAAAATCATTCCCTTTGGCAGTCGGTATCGCTTTCTGTCGAGGTGATTGTAACAAATGTGACAGAGACACAAATAACATAAATTAGATAAAATGTAAAAATGAAATAGAGTTCGATTAGTTTGTTTGTTTGATAGTTTCTTTCTTTTTTCTTCTTCTTTTTTCTTTCTTTCTTTTTTTTTTTTTTTTTTCTTTTTTTTTTTCTTTTGGCTTGTTGACTTTTTACTTTGTTTCTTTGTTCTGTTTGTTTCTTTTTGTGGTCTGTTTAACTCCCCTGAGGCAAATCGCGATAACGACGATTGTCATGCATAAAAAATAATAAACAAAATTCACAATAAATTAAAAAGATAAATAACAAACAATCAAAAACTACACATGCAAGGAATTTCAAATGATAGTCTGAATCTCACACGGAATGAAGATTCTCTCTATCAGCCTTAACACCAATGTAAGAATCTAGATGTGCCAAAATTCGCAGAAGGCTATTTTTTTTTTAAATTTATTTATTTATTTATTTATTTATTTATTTATTTATTTATTTATTTATTTATTTATTATTGTTGTTGTTAATTTGTTTGTTTGTTGTTGTTGTTGGTCTTGATGTTGGTGGTGTTTTTTTGTTTGTTTGTTTTTGCAGATTTTGTTATTGTTTTGGGTTTGTTTGTTGTTGTTTGTCTGGGTTTTTGTTGTGTTTGTTTGTGTTTGTTTGTTTGTTTGTTTTGTTTTTGGTTTTTTTATATAATGGGGCGGGGGACGACTTTCTAAAAGAATGTTTTTTTATATGAACTTTAAAAAACAATATCATGTCTGCCATTTCCTGAGTGAAAGCAAAATCAGTAAATGTACGCACAGGTACACTTTTATTCAAATGTTATTCAAAGCATTTGAACAGAAGTGTCTTTTGGGCGTACTCCCCGAGTAGGCACATTTAAGGAATATTCCCACAAACGGTACAGGATACCGTAGAAGACCTGGGCAGCTCAGTTGGTACAGAAATCGTCATCGTCATCATCATTGTTGTCTTTGTCATGACGGTGACGACGGTGACGAAGCTGGTGACGCTGAGGACGACGAGACTGACGACTGCGAAGCTGACGACGACTATTCTCAAAGTCGTCACACAAGTGGTCATAACGGCCATCATATTTAAAATCGTAATAAGCACCACCACCACTACGACTTCCAACTATCAAGTTCATAGAATGTGTGTTCTGCACGCCTTGCATGGTTATTGTTATACACTGTGTCATGGGATCCGCCGAGTATGAACAGAGACTGGACACATTAACCATGCGGACACGCTCCGTGCTCATCCACAGTGTCCGACCGAAGAGACCACCTCCCAAATGCGAACTGTTCAACACAGAGGTTCTTTGCGATTGAAGACATGTAATTCCGAGGCTTTGACAGTCCGATTTCATGCTTTCGTCCTCTCTTTCTCGCTGAAGCTGGTGCATTTCGTATACCGCCACGTGTAGGCGAAGATAACGCAACAGACGCATCCAGTCACCTCTCTCAAACGGACGCAAGATAACTCCTTCGCTTTGCAGCTTCATCAAACCTTGGAGATGTTGGCTGTGTTCGTCGATGGTTGGTACAGTTGTGCAGTTGTGTGTGCTTCTGGATCTTCTGATTTTGTAGAGATATGCGAACACGAATTCTACAATCAGTGTAACGCCACAATCCCTCATCTCATGAAGAAAAGTAACAAATTTCTCACTGCATTTGTAGCATGGTGAAAAGTTGATGAGTATTTCAACATGAGCGTCAACATGAGCGCTTACTTCAGAACGTTTAGATGCGCCCCATGATGCCTGTTTAACAGTCTGAAGCATGTTGTCATCAGTACCGTTCACACAACGGTTAAACTTCTCCCGCAAAAAACAAATGATTTTATCTTCAGCGTGAATTCCCTTTTTCAACGTGTTTCTTTTGAAAACTGGCGAATCACGTCGCTGGTTTCTTGTGACTGACACAACAGCGAAACAGTCTGTATGCTTGATCTTGATCGGAAACTTGAAGTCAGCAAGCCCACTTTGAACAAATGTTTCGAATATTTTACGCCGTTTCATGATGGTGGTGAATCAAAGAAACGAGTATGACATGTTACACATTTATTATATACACCAGCTAATTTATATTTTGAACATTGCTCTTTGACGAGTTTGTGCGCTATGCTTACGTAAGATTTATTTTGTATGGGTCAAGTTTGAGATTATTTTGTATACGTGAACAACAAAATTTGTAGGGGTGTAAGCATTATTGAAAATCTTTCCAAAACCATCCACAAGAGGCATAGATTCTCACTAACCGTGCGGAGCAGGGGTTTAAGAGAATGTATGCCTCTTGTTGGCAATGATCGGGCAGATTTACATCCTCAGTACGAGGCGGTTAACTTCACAAGTATGTTTATTCCACCTAGTCTTACAGTCAGCGATATAATCCAAGCATGATATCATCTGCTATATTTACAGCCGACACGGGACCTCTCTGTTGTAACAGCACTGCTTGCAGAGAAATATGGCAATATATAGTTGCGATTTCAGTTGAATGCATGTCATCTGCTGCAAAGCAGATATAAATAGTGCTTAAGTGGAAGCCGATTCGGACTAATAATGGGCCAACGTTGTTGTCGAAGGGATAACATCATCCGATGAGAATTAAGTCAAACTGATAAGTAGGCACATGAGGTTTAGTATTCTGTGCAATATTTAAGCGTACAGCACACGAAATTAAGATATGTTACGTTTGTGGTTGTTATTCTTTGAGAGCATGTGTGTGTTAATCATAGGAAAGATCCGATATTAATTTTAGTTATTTTCGATAAGATTACGTACGTACCTTTTTAGTAGGATTCATTTTTCGTTTGCACAGAGAATTGCGATCGAATTTTGTTGTGACGCGTATTTTCGCTACATTAGACTGTAAGGTTCGAGCAGAGTCGCGATCTTTCTAGTGACCTCAGATATGACGTCAAAGTTGTCGGCAACATTTCGTAACATTGTATGAAAGGCGCTTAGAGGATAGTGGAAATTTTGTAGTAGCTTCTAGAGAGTTTCTTTTTAATGAATATTAATGAGTTTTGGTTACGTTTTCTTTTCTGATTGGTTGTGTTGGGAGAATTTGCTGGATTGTTCTGGAAATCTGTAATAGTAAAAAAGACCGTGTAGAGGAAGTACGTATGTACATTGTATGAGAGACGCAGTGTGTCAAAAGTGTTGATGCATTGTAGAGGAGACAGTATATTGGTGCTGGTGCATTTTTTAATGCAATGTGTGGAGATCGCATAGCTGCAATCAAATATTGTTGGAAGGGTTACTCCAGAGTGGTCTTGTGTCACGTGTGACGAGTTGCAGCTGAGTTAAGTTTCTTTACACAAACCTTATGTACGTGTGTCTGATGTGATTGCATCATACTACGACTACGACTACAACGCAACAAGATATAACGAGTATTACTATGATAAATGTAATGATGATGATGATGATGACGAAGATAATTATAATTATGATGTTGATGCTGATGATGATATTTCAACTGAAACTATTGTTATTATTATTGTTGTTATTATTATTATTATTATTATTATTATTATTATTATTATTATTATTATTATTATTATTATCATCATTAACATCATCATTAACATCATCATCATCATCATTATCATCATTATTATCATCATCATCGTCGTCTTCGTCATCGTTGTTGTTTTTATTGTTTTGATTTCTGTGATATTTCTGTTTGATTTCTGATTTGGAAAAGGCATCATCGGACGCTCCTCCCCATCTCTCGGGCGTCTTCCTTGTGATCCTTTCGATATCGTACCAATATGGATCTCTAATGATCTTTTAAGTCTGATAAGCGTCCGCTACCTTTCTCTTCGCCTCTGCTAAGGAAGCGGTCGATTGCGTGGTGACATTGGCTGTCCTCCTGAAAATGCTTTCTCACCACGCCTGATCTGAACATTGAAGGCCCTGCGTAATTTCTGCCTTTCCGGTGGATTGATTCAGGCAACCACGAAGCAGAGAAGAGCATATCCCAGTTCGCAAAAGGTCTTCGGAACGACGACGGCCACAGCTGCCCCGTGAACAGCTGTGCGCAGGCCAGCTGCGGCCTTTGTCGGCCAGATGACATTCTGCTAATGGACATCGGTATTCTGGCAAGTAACCAGTTACAAATTTGTGGTATAACATCAGAATCAGTTAACTCTTTCGAGACGCGCCGCGTATTTGGAAGCGGCACGTCTCGAACTTGTTAAACAATTTGTTAAATTATTATGCCCAGAGGTACAAGAATATGACAAATGTGATAGTGACGTAATAGATAATATGTTAAGTACTGTGATGTGAGTGGTGGCAAAATGGGATCATATTAGCAGTTTTATGTGACGAATAATTTGATATAATATTCTGATATTATTTGTCTTTTATCAACCCATTCAGCCCTGACGCCCTACAGCAGGAGATGGATCGACTATGATAATTCAAGGGCAGTGCCAGATTAGCTTGGCGCCGATAGGCGCCAAGCTAATCTGCACTGCCCTTGAATTATCATGGTCGATCCATCTCCTGCAACTGGTGCATAGTCATTAGATGACGCCTCCGAAATTTGGGAATTACGGCCATCGGGCTGAATGAGCTAATATTGCACTATATGGTTGTGTTTGTTACCAGTATGTAACTTTCTTTTGTTATGATTCAAGATTCAAGCTCGAGATTATTGTAAGTTATGATCTAGTGAGCTGACAATGGAATATTCTTTCTGGGGCACTATGAGTATCTTGAATCTTTCAATAGAATAAATACAGGCAGTCGGTTTGTGCACAATACGTTTATTCATATCCACCTACTGCAGCACAATACAGGTTTTCGCGCGTCTTAAAAACAACTGAAAAACAAATAACAACAACGAAGACGATGACAAAAATGAGAAAATAGCAATAGCCGGCAACTCCTACAACAGTCAAAGAAACAAACAAAATAGACAAACAAACATATGTGAATTTCAGGTATAGAAAATGAAATCAAAATGGAGACTGCCAAACGTGTAAATTTCAAAAGTAATACCCAGCAAAGAAAACAATTCTCTTACAAAAGAGAAATATTACACTCTTTCTTAAATTGTAACTACATATACAGTCTACTCCGCTTATATCAAGGTCGAATGTAACAAAAGTCGGATATAACGACGCTTCTTCAGAGGTCCCGACGGCACTCTTTTTGTGTAAATTACTTCGTTTAATACAAACTTCGGATATAACAACAAGAAAACTGGGTCCCCTGGCGATTCGCTATATCCGGAGTTTACTGTATACTAAAGTAAACGAACTGTGCTGTATTTGTCCTTTCTGGGCGCGTTTCCATCTTTGCTGGTTATTTCTTCAGAAATTTAGTAATGAATAGCGAACTCTTTGGATCTGGTCATCTATGACAGCGAAGAATTCGTAGTACTGCGTTTAACCCTTACATCCTGAGGCTGATTTTGTAAAATTTGCTTTTTGTCCTATGAAGGCTTCATTTAAAATTAGGAGAGAGATCAACTGTTTTAGTTCAAGGGTGGTGCCAAAAAAGCTTGGCGCCTTAGGCGCCAAGCTATTCTGGCACCACCCTTGAACTATCAGTCAAATGTATTTCAAACATTAGGTTATCAGGATGAAAGTGGTTAAATATGTACAGTCGACTTCGACTTCCCTTACAACAAAGTCAGATGTAAAAATGTCGGATATCTAAAGAGGTCCTGACGGTAGTTTTCTTATGTAAATGACATGCTTATAACAACAAGAAAATAATGCTTCCCCTGGCGATTTTTTTCTATCCAAAGTTTACTGTATTACAAAATAATGAATTCAGTACTAAAGGTATATTATAAGTTATTGGTAACAGGGGTTTGCTACACCAGCGCCCGATCAGTCAGTTTTCAAGGGGGGGGGGGGGGGGGGGGGGGGCTCAGCGACAATGTAAAAACTGTGTACACTGTTGTAATTGTGACGGTACATTGGAAAGAGGAGGGGGGTAGGGAGTGCTGCAATAACATTAAAGCACCCTCCCCCCTCCTTCCTTCTCGGACCATGTTGTGGACTTGCAGTGAATGATTTCTTTTTTAAGCCGAGGGGGAGGGGGCTGTAGTACCAAAGCACACACACCCCCACCTGATTCCGGCCCTGCTACACGGATCCTTTTAGGCCTGAGGGAGGTCAAAGGAACCATTGTACTTCGAAGGCCGTTGGGGTACAATGGTTCATTTGACCTCCCTCAGGCCTAAAAGGGTCCGTGCGGCAAGCCCCTGCTACAAATAACGTATTTGTTTTCATTCATACAATCATTTTTGTTTTGTTTTTAAATCAAGAAGAAATCTTCCGACCTGGATCATGCCAGATATAAATGATGTCAAAGAAATATAAAAGTTTATACTACCACCCATCAAATTTATTAAATCTGTTTTTAATTCAGGTATAAAACACACCCAGTCTACACATCACCCACGGCCAACGGAGCCCGACGTCTGCCCTATACTCAGCACGCAAAAGGCTATCGGGCCGAATTCGGCAGCAACGTACCCGCGCACAGTCGTGTTAGTGTAATCCACAGTCGTGCTCTGGCCCATTGCAGCCGACTTTGGCCCGGTAACATTTTGCGTGCTGAGTACAGAGAAGACGTCGGGCTCCGTTGGCAGAAGGCGTTGTGTGGACTGGGTATGTTTAATACCTGAATAAAAACAGATTTAATAAATTTGATGACTTGTAGTATAAACCCTATTGTTTTCGTCTCTATGTCACACGACCAATTCATTTAGCGCAAACTGTACCACATGACCGAGCTACAAAAACCCTTGTAGCGACTAATGGCGGACATCTTGTAGTCCTCTTTCTGACGCGTCATGGATGCCAGTTTTGTTCTATAAAAGGTCACCAAAATGTTCCAAAGTACAAAGTACTACATTACAGATTAAGAGAGAGATCAACTGTTTTAGTTCAAGGGTGGTGCCAGATTAGCTTGGCGCCTTAAATAGGTACTGTCATAAAAGATTTTAAATTACGTCATAAGTCTAGTACATAAATGTATATTCCGTTGACGTCAGTCACGTCTGGTGTGATCCAGGTCAGAAGATTTCTTCTTGATTTCTTTTACGAAAACAGCGGAGGAATGAAAACAAATACGTTATTGGTAGCGGTGGCTTGTACTGACCCTTGAAGGCCTGAGGGAGGTCCAAGGAACCATTGCACCCCGACGGCCAAAGGCCTGAGGGGTACAATGGTTCCTTTGCACTCCCTCAGGCCTACAAGGGTCCGTGTATCGAACCCCTGCTACCAATAACTTATAATATACCTACTGGGAGGATGTTGCCAGATCTTTTGTATAGGTCGTTGGACGTTGGAGCTCAATGTGTTTCGCAAATTTCTTGGCAGAGTGCCAATTTTCTATATCAATCTTAGAAGAAATAACATTCAGCGCCAGCCGTACTATATGATATTTGTTCTTACAGTGGTATAGAATTTTGTTGTTTTTTTTCCAAGATATTTCTTTTGGGGGAAAAAACGTTGCTCGATCTCACGTGAAACGACCTATGTGTTGCTTGCTTTTGTTTGGGTTTTTGTTGGGGGAGGGAGGAAATATTTTATAGTGCAATCAGGCATCAATTCTGAAAATGTTCCTGTTTTTCATGCTAGGCTGGACGTGGTCTGCTACGCGTGATGGTGTCACTCGCGTGTGCATGTGACGACAGATGACCCAGTGACCTAGATCTCGGCGCACGTGCTGTCTGAAGTCGGCCATCCTGCCGGCATAGATAAACACGTTGACGGCGGAGTTACCGTACAGGAAAATCCGCACTGTGGCACTGCGGGAAAAAAAAAAAACACAATAATAATAACAATAATAATAATAATAATAATAAAATAATAATAATAATAATAATATAATAACAGGTTTGTATTATATTGTATTAACCACTTCCCTGCCAACGGCCGCACATTTCCTTTCTGAAATCTGTCTTCATTGAACGACCAGACGCCACAACTGTCCTAAAAAACATAGACACAAAGTGGTTTCAGCAAGAGGCATAGATCCTCGTGAGACCCCGCTGTCGCGGGGTCTCATGAGGATCTATGTCTCTTGCGGTTAGATCGCGTTCGCTTTTTCTCGACAGTGAAGGGTTAAGTTTCTCAGACGGCTGGGGCTCTTCGCGTACGATTAACCACGATTTCACAAACACAGCCTGCGTCCAATGGCTATAATGGGGTCAACAAGATGATAAACCAGATGTGGGAGAAGATGCGGCCGTGACAGTCCTGGGGTAGTGCCAGACTAGCTTTCCACCTTTCCTGGCGACACCATCCCGCACTAAATCATCATTTGACGTCCCCGACACCAACCCCCCCCCCCCTCCCCCCCCACCCCCTCACCCCCCAGCCCCCGCCACCCCCACCCCCACCCACCCCCGAAAAAAAAAAGCAAATGAAGTCGCCTGTCGAAACATTGCTAAAAAAAAATACCCCCCATTAACCCTTATCATTCGGAATACACCAGTGTGTGAAATAAGTTTGACTAAAATAGTTCAAGGGTAGTGCCAAAATACCTTGGCGCCTATAGGCGCCAAGCTATTCTGGCACCAACCTTAAACTAAAGCCATTGGTCTACATCCGTATCTGTAATTATTGTAATGTAGCTTGTATATGGCAGTGTAAAAATTTGAAGCTTTAAGTCTCAGTAGGATATGGGTTAACCCCCTTGTGCAAGCAGACATCGGTACTGTTAACAGTACTGGTGGCTGCATGCACGAGGGGGTTAATAATACCTGAAATATTCATATGTGGTCTCTTCCTTTTTGCCGACGATGACGAGGAAGAGGTAGAGGATTTGCGGCGCCCATGCTAGAGCGAAACAGCCCACGAGCAGCGAGACGCCGGCTACAGACTTCTGACGTGAGCGGAGCCGCCAGTTCTGTCGGAATGGCTGCTGTCCTGCCGTCACGCCTAGCTCGGTCCGCCTGTGCTGAAAAACATAAAATTACACTATTTAACCCCAAGCCCGCGTTTCGAAAATTGTAGAGGTGCCAGTTGCAGGTTCACTAATAATGATAATTCAGTTTTTTTTAAGTCAAATATTTTCAGCTGAGGAACAGGCAGGCTTCAGACCAGGGCGCAGCACAACTGAGCAGATCTTCAACCTGAGAGTTCTATGTGAGAGATACCTCCAGCACCAGCAGGACCTCTATCATGTATTTGTGGATTTTAAAAAAGCGTTTGACAGGGTGTGGCATGCATCCCTTTGGTCCACCACGAGGCTATACAACATCAATGCCAACCTGATCAAAGTCATAGCAAAGCTTTACAAGGCCACTAGCGCAGTCTGCTTCAACGGCAAAATAGGAAACTGGTTTAGGACTACAGTTGGAGTCAGACAAGGCTGCTTGCTCTCACCTACTCTTTTCAACATTTTCCTGGAAAGAATCATGACGGACGCTCTGAAAGATCATGAAGGAACTGTCAGTATTGGAGGCAGAACAATCACGAACTTGCGCTTTGCGGACGACATTGATGGCCTTGCAGGAACAGAGAAGGAGCTAGCTCAGCTGGTGGAAAAGCTGGATAGTAAGCCATTGCATATGGGATGGAAATCAGTGCAGAGAAGACCAAACTGATGACCAATAACGCCAGTGGCATTGGCACTGAAATCATGGTTGGAGGCCAAACACTGGAAACAGTTAAGAAATTAAAATACCTATGAGCCACTGTGACAGACGAGGGATCAAAACCAGAAATACTGTCCAGGATTGCGCAGACACCAACAGCACTGACAAGATTGAAGACCATATGGAAGGACAGAAACATCACACTCTGCTCCAAGATCAGACTGATGCGCTCCTTAGTCATCTCAGTGTTCTTGTATGCCTGCGAGTCATGGACCCTCACAGCAGACATAGAAAGGAGGATACAAGCCACTGAAATGAGATGTTTTCGAAGGCTGCTTGGCATCTCATACAGAGATCGCATCACAAACGAGGAAGTGGGAAGCAGAATCAGGCAATCCATCGGGCCCTATGAAGACTTATTAGCCATTGTGAGAAAACGCAAACTGAAGTGGTATGGGCATGTCACGCGTTTAGCAGGGCTTGCCAAAACAATCCTGCAAGGCACTGTGCAAGGAGGACGAAGGAGAGGAAGACAGAGGAAAAGATGGGAGGACAATATCTCAGAGTGGACAGGACTGAAGCTGGGCGATACGCTGAGAATGGCAGAGAACAGAGAGGAATGGAGGGAGCTGGTTGTTAAGTCATCAGTGGTGCCCCAACGGTCGGCAAGACTACGGGATATAGATAGATAGATAGATTTTCAGCGAGATTTGAGTATTTTTAGACCATATGAATTTTATTGTTTAGATACTTTCAAGAGTTTGTTAACACATACCTTAACACATTCGAGACGTGCCGCCTACGGATAGGCGGCAAACGCCGCGGAACGGGGTCGGCACGTCTCGAGTGAGCAAAGGCTTTTTTGCCTGAAATATTTTTTACTATATTCACATTTTGTCTTAAAGCCGTTCTTGTAGTCTGGCTGGTCAGATTTTGAATTGAATTGCGGAATTTGCCCGCATTATCCCACTTCAAATTTCAATTAAAGACTTTTCTTTTTTGTCAGGCTTTTAAGATGTAACTCACTCTTTTCTCCTAGCGAACTGCTAACTGCCTTTTATTCTGATTCTGGATCTCATGTGACAGGGAAGTGGATGTAAAATAGTGTATAATTGTGGGTGTGTCTGAGAGATGATGATGATGATGATGATGATGATGATGATGATGATGATGATGATGATGATGATGATGATGAAACGTTATTTATCAACGGTAAAACGTTTTGACAGAAACAAAATTGACATTTTACAAACTTGCCGTTGCCAACATCTACAACATAAAATATGTTTAATAATAATAATAATAATAATAATAATAATAATAATAATAATAATAATAATAATAATAATAATAATAAAGACATTATATTTACACACATTATTTTATGCAACAATAATTTTAAAACAACAGAAACAAAATAATAATAAAATTTAAAAAATTTATATACACATATACACAGAATAATAGTAACACTGAACATTCATCTTATACCACACACACACACACACACACACACACACACACACACACACACACACACACACACACACACTATGCATAAATGCATGTGGTACATGAAAGTATTAACCATCAGGGTTTTTTTAAATAAATGCCCAGTGATGTTATGTTTGGCTCATCAGGTAATCCTAAAGTTTCGTTTAAAAGATTTCAAGCGAGGCTATAGTCTTCACATGTGCAGGAATAGTATTCCATACAAACGGTCCAGAAATTGATAAACTAGTTTTAAAGAGGTCAATTCTAGGCAGAGTTAGAGGTAAAGTATTGTTCCTTGAGGTCCGTTCTCGTTCTTGCTGTGGCATAAATGTGGTGGTTAGATACTGCGCTGTCATGGTATTTAATATCTTGTGCATGAGGATGCATTTGTTGAATTAAGTTGTTGACGCAGGCCGAGAATGTTTAGATGTCTAAATTTGTCTGTAGTAGGAATGGCCTGCGTATCTATCATTTTGATAGCTCTTTTAGATATAAAGTTTAACCTGTTCATGTGAACATCACTACAACCGTCCCACATTGTGAAGACATAATCAGCGTGAGCCTTGATATGGGCATGAAAAAACAGTTTACGAGTATGTGTATCCGTTACTTGACTAAGCTGGGACAACAAGAAAGTGTTTTTAGCAATGGTTTTACAGACTGTATTTATATGCGTCTCCCAACATAGTTGTTCATCAACGTGTATTCCCAAGAATTTACGCTCTGATACTTGTTCTTTTCGGCCGTTTAGCGTTCAGTTGTAAATGTAACGGCTGTGGTCGGCGTTGGTGTTTTTGTCGTGTAGTGTCTAAAATACTCTTTGTTTTTCATTAATGAAGAACCATGTGATTCACTCTACACCAGTCGGAAACCTCGCTGAGACTACCTTGTAAGCTAAGGTTAATGTCAGCTGTTTTTTTTACCCGAAACATGGAGGCTCGTATCGTCCGCAAACAGGTTGCAGTTGACATCAGTGTTAGTAATATGCAAAGCAAAGCATTAATGAATATTATAAATAGAAGAGGTCCTAAGATCGACCCCTGGGGGACACCGTAGTTATCTTGTCCTTGTTTAGAGTATTTTCCATGGGTATATACCTTTTGTTTTCTGTCTTTTAGGTATGATCTAAAGAATGTTATGCAGTTTCACTTATATGGTATGCTGCTAGCTTCTTTAAGAGAGTGTCATGGTCGACAAGATCAAATGCTTTTTGTAGGTCTAAAAAAACAGTTTCAGACATCAGGTTTTTATTTATTGATTTCAGCAAGCTGTCCTCAGTGTGTTGAAGTGCTGACTGACATGAGTATTTCGGTCTAACGCTGGACTGATGAATATTATTAAATTGGCCTTTTCTGGAAATTCGAGGTGCTTTGTATGTGTTTTTCAAGGGGCTTTGACAGGGCCGACAAAAGTGAGATAGGACGGTAGTTATTGACATCTTAGAGAGAGAGAGAGAGAGAGAGAGAGAGAGAGAGAGAGAGAGAGAGAGAGAGAGAGAGAGAGAGAGAGAGAGAGAGAGAGAGACTGACTGACTGAAACTTTATTTATCAAGGATTGAGATATTAGGCGCACAGGCCTTTCTGCCAATCTGTCCTTGCTACATCTACTGACATATAATAACAGGCAAAGCTACATTACACTCACAAACATCATCGAAAGTAAATTGAATTACAACAACACTACAAACAGCAACACTGATTTAGCAAAACACACAGGTACCCATACAAAGATGTTTGCACGTGTCATAATATCCGTTTGCGGGAGCCCTCCCCAGACACTCCCACCCGGGGGGGCACGCCACAAGTATACTTTCACTCGAACGACATTCTAAGCACATCGTTTGAATAAACTGTGCACCGGCACTGTATCCCCCACAAACGGCACGTGAGCGCAAATGGTATGATAGAAAAATAATAGTTGCATAAAAATAAATTGGGGAGTAAAATATATTATGTTTAGACAACACGAGATAATTAAATTTACGTCGTTGCCTTGGATAAGTGCTTGAGAGAGAGAGAGAGAGAGAGAGAGAGAGAGAGAGAGAGAGAGAGAGAGAGAGAGAGAGAGAGAGAGAGAGAGAGAGAGAGAGAGTTAGTTAGTTATTTGGGTTTAACGCCGAGCAGGCGACTAAGGCCATCTCACGACCGGGGGGGGGGGGGAGAGAGAGAGAGAGAGAGAGAGAGAGAGAGAGAGAGAGAGAGAGAGAGAGAGAGAGAGAGAGAGAGAGAGAGAGAGAGAGCTTTTGTGCATGCGCAGCGAGTCCAGTGTTTTCATGGGAGAACAGCGCTGTACAAGAGTTAGGTATTATTATTATTATTATTATTATTATTATTATTATTATTATTATTATTATTATTATTACTCTTTCCGCCGTGAGGTGACCTTAGTAGCCTGCTCAGCGCTAAACAAATAACTAAATAACTAGCGTTCCTGTTTGGACTCTAAAATGCACCCCGCCGCGGTATGAATGGTCAGGGAACAAAACCACTTGGTACATTTGCATTCTGCATATTTACACCCGGGGTGGGGGGATGGGTACCGACTCAGCGTCATTTACCAGTGCACGCGCGATGACAGCCATGCGGACGTTGGCGGCCAGCATGATGGCGAGAGGCAGCAGGAACTGCAGAGTGGTCAGCAGAACGAGGTGGGTGGGTGGGTACATCAGCTCGAACCGGCAGATATTGCAGTAGCCTTCCGCTGCAACAACTGACAGCTGTAAACGTAACCTTTTCACTGCCGAGAACAAGTGAACATCACCCAACTGCATTAGGTATAGATGCTCATGAGCCCCCGCATTCGCCGATACCAAACTTGTATCGATTTTTTTTGGACGGAAAATTAACAAAGATTTCGGAAGACAATGTGCTTCCACTGGCAGTGAAGAGGGTGGGACGGGCGGTGTGGGAGGGGGAGGGGATGGTTTGGGTTGGGGAGTCCAAAGGTCCAAGACAAATTCAGAGACAACTTGAGTGACTTCTTCTTATTAGAAATCACGACCAGTTTTATCACAGTGGCCCTTAACTGTAAGCAGTATATTATTTACCTTTTTTTTTTTAAATATAAAAAAAAAAAAAAAAAATTCTTATCGGGGGCGGATCCAGGGGTGTCTCGATGGGGGGCCCGACAGCACTCCCCCCCCCCTCCACCCCGTTTTCCAAACTGTGTCATACAAAAGAAATCCAGACCAAAACAGTGACTATCAGGCGAGCATACATTCATAACAAGAAAGAAACGCGCTTAAAAAGAACAATTACAAATAAATTGTGTTGAAAATGATTCTTTCTTGGTGCTTTTCTTTTTGAGATTTTCTTTAAAATTGTACTATAGTGTTGTAACCGTTCTCTCTACGCGTGTTTCTTTCTTTCTTTGTTTTTGTTTTGTTGTTGTGGTTTTCTGAGACATATTTAAAGTTTGCAGAGGTTACGATTTTTATTTGTTAAAACGTTTCTTCTTTCATCTCGGGACACGGCAGAGGTTTTGGCACTTTTTAAAAAGTTTAAAAGGAAGTACTGATCATATCTACATGCACTTGTCCTCCTCCCCGCCTTCCACCCCACCACCCTAACAAACCAAGATTAATCTGGCACTTCTGATTTTTATATAGTGTTAATTTTCTGATTGAAAAGAATGTTCTACCTGGAGTTTCTGCAGGAGCAGTTACCTTGTGTTTGAGGAACAACACCGCCATTTGTGAAAATTGTGATACTGCTCTATATATCCATGTGAGAAACACAGGATCAGATCACAGAAATAGTCATGATCACTCATAATGTATACCTCTTACACTGACTGACGATTACTTAAGGGTTAGTTCAAGGTTGATCAAAATCAAGGCATTTCACACCTCCCCTCTGGTGACACCCATCAATGACCATATCGCTACTCTGATGGGCACGTGTGCATGTCCACAGAAGACAAAGCTATGCAATCCGTGTGAGGCTGGAGACCCACTGTGCTCAGAGAGTGTTGTGTGACAGGATTAGGGGATTAGCACTTACCTGTGATACCCGGGCCAGTCGGCTGCTCACCCCGGGGGAGACATTCACTGCGCAGTTGATTTCTCTCTTTCTGATCACAGTTGGCGTGTCCACAGTCGTAGACTTAAACCTAGATGACTGCCACGTATGAGGATGCAATACCGCTCGTATGGCACAGAAAGAGGTAATGCATTTCATGAGCCACTGTCATTGATGGGGCACATGAAACTCTATGCCTGGCTAAGGGACTGAGTTGGGCCCCAGTTCAGCAATGATCGGACACTTTTCTACCGCTGGGGTTGACCAGCAGTCAGCGGCTTATTGCCTCAGTCTGAGGATCAGTCAGTATGGCAAAGCAAGAGGCACTGATTTACCTGAGCCCCTGTGAGTTCGGGGCACAAGGCACTCTATGTCTGCGTGATGTACTGTGACAGGTGCAGGTAAGGAGTGCCAAGTGAGGATATTTGACTATAGGCCCATGAACACACTAGGCTCACCCACCGATCCCGTGAGATAAGTGTAAAATACACCGTACAAGAAAAGAAGAACCATCGAATAGTAAAACACAACTGTAAAACACAGCTTACACAAATAACCATAATTTTTTTTTTTTTTTTTTTTTTTTTTTTTGGGGGGGGGGGGACAGGGCCCTCTGCCCTCCCCCTCCCCCCCCCCCGGATCCGCCACTGCTTATACTCACGCGGTAATTGAGTGGCGTACGCACCAGCGCAGACAACATGGGAGGTAACCCAAAGGCACATGATCACCGCGAAGCACGAACGGGGGGTCAGGTACTCGCGGTAGCGCAGTGGGTGGGCCACCATGATGTGCCGAGAGATGGTGACGGCGACCAGGCCGTATGACGAGCACACCTCGAGGGCCAACACTTCCGTCATGATCACGCGGCACACCATCCAGTCACCTGACAAAATAAATATGGTGCTGAAAATATACTGATCAACGAAAGAAACGCGAATGTTTCACCATAACGCTTTTCTTCGTAAATATGCTTTAATCCGGGTTATGTTGATGTCATTTATTAGAATATTAGAAAACGTTATGGAGAGTGTGTTAGGTCGTGTGAAAATAGAATGTTTAGTCTTAAAAATCACACATCGATGACTTATGACGTCATCAGTCACACTACCATCACAGGATATTGAAAGTGAAATGGAGAGCATCTGCAGAGGACACAACTGAAAGCCAACCAATGTGCAGTGTCACTAGGGTCCAAGTGAATGAAAATCCGGCCTGTTTGGCCTTGACTTACTCTTCGTTTGTCAAAGGAACCTAAATAATCAACATGACCTAAAAAACATAAAAATCAAAAAGTTCTTTGTTATTTAGATTAGCGGCCATATTTACCTGACCAAATGGATATGGGTGTGTTCTTTATCTCTGTGCCAGTCACTGGAGCATTCAAAATGGTTTGAAAGTAATTCACATTAAATCAAATAAGATTTATTAAGAAAATGATGTGCACCGGGAGTTCTGGTTCTCTTATAAATATTCGAGTCAATTTTCGTTTGAGGCAGTTAATAACATCATAAGCAATCCACACAACTTGTGTGTTAAAACATATCAAAGAAAACTTGCTTCACAGAGTGTGTCCAGTTTTGCTTATTTTCACAACTATTGAAACCCTGTGTCCTTCAAGGTAGCCATGGCCGATAACTCATCCAATTTTTGTGTGAAGGTAGCTCAGACAGTATAGCTGACCATCTGAAGTAAGCAACAAATAAAATGTTCTTGTTTTGCTGTCAGGGTGGCTCTTTGTTTGCGGGTAAACTTAGAGACACTTTTTGCGTTTTTAATGGAAGTCAGTATATGTCAAAATATATACTGCCGTGAGATGGTCATAGTCGACTGCTCGGCGTTAACTCATTCGCGAGAAGCCGCATCCGGATGCGCGGCATAAGCCGCGCATCCGGATGCGGCTGGCCGCGAATGAGTTAAACCCAACGAACTAAATAACTAAATAACTAAACACTCATCTGAAAGTCAACAGTAGGTCAGTTATGAGGACGTATGCCGCGGTGATTGCTAAACGGTCCTTGTGTACTAAAATAACTGTGTCACGTAACGGATGTGACATGTTTTATTTTTTCGCCAAGTCGTTTTTTTGGTAATAAATGTAGGTCGCCGACTTCTGTAAATAGCCTTAGTTTAGGGAAGTTAATAAATGTAGTGTGAGCGTAATCGTAAAGCCCGTGCAGCAAGCTTAACAGTGAGCGAGTACAGCGGTTGCACGCTTTCGCCGGGTAGCTTTAACCGAACAGTGTTCAGAGTAAAGTTAAACTGCGAGGTAGCAGAGGGATATTACAGTCAGTCAGCGGAGTTAGCTAGCGAAGTGAGAGTCTGGGTCAGGGTGCGGCCTCGTTTGGAGCCCTTGACAAGCTGTGTGAGGGTTGCGTTACCCTCCCTGCAAGACCACGGCCAGTGTTCCTGGGTGTGGGTGTCCAAGAAACTATAGCGACCACGGCTGCTACTCAACAGAAGACCCCTCCGGTTCGTCTTCGTCTTGTTTGTCTCGTCCTGCCGGAGGACTCACCAGTGACAGGTAATGAGTCATGCCATTTTCCTCAGTTAGCTGCTGTGCTCTCGGGTGTGTGAATGTGTACATAGGTTCGGAAGGGTATGTTCGTCTAGTTTTTTAGTGATGTTTTAATCAAGTCTTTAACCATGTTTTTTAGGTTGGGTTGTAATGTGGTGGGTGTCGGATTTAGTTGTTTATGTTCGGCTGTCGCCGAGTGAGTATATTTAAAGGGCCATGTTGTAAAATGAATTAAAGTGGGTATCCTTTCAAATATATTTGTATTAAGTCCTAGATGTAATGTAATAAGATTGTCACGTGGGGTGGTTGCTGGTGATTATTTGATATCTTTGTATGTACATGTGGATATTTTGATAATGTTGGTTTTAGCAGTGGCAATGTTATTATACAAAAGTGGTTGTGCTAGCTTAATGTTAGTGTAATGGAATAGTGCAGACCTGGTGAATGTTGAATGTACATAGGAAGCTTTCATATCCATGATTGTATATTTAATATGGCCAAGGCGGGTATTAGGGTGAGACGAGACACAACTCACGTGGTTTGTGAGTAGGTGCGTGTCAAATAGGCCAGAATTAACTGTGTTGGCACTTTGACTGACAATGCGCCCTTTTCCAGTGCACTGGCTTCGAAGATTTCGTCGTTCTTCGATCTCATCCACGACCAACGGTGACGCATCATCGGGAGTCGGAACGCCTTCGCTAGCCGGTCCTGTTGGACAAGTACGTTGGGCTACAGCAGGCTGATTCTACGTTCTGCGCGTCGGTCACAGGCGTGCGTGGGCAAGCGCGGCTACGGTGCTCTGCGGTGTAGGGGTAGTACTCTTACGTTGCGAGCCACCCTGTCTAGTGTGGGACAGAGGACACTGTACAGAGACAAAGTACCCGCCTTGTATAGCCATTGCCGATTCTCACCTGTTAGTCATTTTCACCTGTTAGTCATTTTCACCTGTTAGTCATTTTTACTTGTTAGTCATTGTTATCTGTTAATCTTTTTTATGTGTTAATACGTTATGAGTGCATGTGTGGGTGTGTGTGAGGGTGTGGGGCGTTAGTGGGTTGGGGTGGGGGTTAGAGTAAGAGTAGGTAATAAAAGATTTGTTTGTTGTTTATCACTGGCGTTGTGTGATTTATTTAGAGTGGGTAGGCTTCTCGAGTGTTAGCACTCACATTGTCCACGGCGCCCTGACTCCGTCAGGCGTGTCGTGACATATTTGGTGGCAGCGGTGGGATAAGGATTAGGGGGAGGTAACGGATTAGGTAGATTAGGGTATTTTTGTGCGCCAGTGACCGTTTGTTCGTGTTGTGGTACGAGTAAGATTTAGCGGGCGGTTGGCGGGAGTGGGGGCGTATTGCGCCGGGAGCCACGGCCAGAGAGTGCAGTGCGCATAAACGGGGGGTGGCATGAGTGGTTGCCTCTCATTACTCAGGTACCGAGTGGTGAGGACCCTTCGGCTCTTGTCACTGTCTAGCCCTTATTCGTTGTTTGTATTCTGTGTATTTATTTGTTTTGTTTTATCTTTGGCAGGGGTCCTGCTGGGGAGCAGTTGTCGTCGCTGCCTCCGGGACACCCACATCAGGATGCCCCCTAAACGGGATACCAGGGCCACCCGTGCCACGTCGGGGCACGACCCTGAGTCCGAGGGTGGTGGTGCAGGGGATGAGGGTCCAGGAGAGAGAGGAGCCACTTTGGCCACTCCCTCTCGGAAGGAAACGGTGGTGAGTACCCTTACCCGTACTCTCACTGCAGCAGGACTGACACCCAGTAGGGGTCAGGGAGGTAAAGAGGGGTTAGGGGTGATAGTAAACCCATATGAGCAGTATAAAGTGCTAGGAGAGGGCCTAGGACTTAGTGGGGGAGCTCTAACCCAGTTCATCCTGTCCGAAGTTAGGAGAGAGGAAGAAAAACGGGAACGTGACCTGGAGCGTAGGGCGTTAGAGAGGCAGCTCCAGATGGACCGTGAGGCGGTAGAGAGACGGCTCCAGATGGACCGTGAGGCGGCTGAGCGGGCTAGGCGGGATGACTTAGCATTAACCGAACGTAAGCTAGCTGCCGCGGAACAAGCACGGAAAGAAGAGCTAGCCGCCGCGGAACAAGCACGGAAAGAAGAGCTCGTCGCGGCCGAAACGCGGCTTAGATTACAGTTAGCAGCATCGGAAAAGTCAGTTACGGAGTCTAGTCAGCATTACTCGCTCAAGATGCGTCCGTTAGAGGATAAGGAAGATGTGGAATCTTACCTTCAGCTCTTTGAGAGAGTAGCCGAAACCCAGGGGTGGCCGAAAGAGGTATGGGGGATCAGGTTAGCACCTCTATTGCAGGGGGAGGCCCGTGATGCATACCTTAGGCTGACCGTAGAGCAAGGGAAGGATTTTGAGGTGGTGAGGGAGACCTTACTGAGAAGATTTAGGCGTGACGCTGAATATTACAGACGCCAGTTTCGCGAAGCCAGAAAGGAAGGTCCCGAAACGTTTCCCCAGTTGTTCGTTAGGTTAAAGACCTCAGTCAAGCGTTGGTTCACTTTAGCCCATAAGAGCATAGAGGACGTAGAACAAGTGCTAGACGTGTTTCTGTCTGAGCAACTTTATGCTATTATGAATGCAGACCTTGAAATGTTCGTTAGGGAAAAACGTCCTAGGAATGGTGAAGAGGCCGCGGAGCTAGCGCAGCTCCATATCGACACCAAACGGGCAGTCTCGTGTCCATTGGGTGGGGGGCCGATTCGTTCGCCGTTCAAGAAGGACAAAGGGTCGAATAAACCCCCTGAGACCAAAGCAGAACATAGGACAGAACCAGCTAGTTCAGACAGAGGGACTGGTGAACGGCTGTGTTTTAAGTGTAACAAACCAGGGCACTTAGCAAGGAACTGTCAGAGTAAGGCGTCAGTTAACCAAGTCACCATTGCTCCTGAGATAGTAGCCGTAATGACAGAGCCCGTGACCGTAGGGATGCGGACGATCCGGCCCTACGACCCGTGGAGTAAGGGATTAGCCAAGGGAAAGGAAGTTCGTATCATGCGTGATACCGGCGCGGATATGAGTGCGATCGCCGCCAAGTGGATAGAACCCAGGGATTTAACAGGTCGGTTCATCGACGTCAATCCCGTCGACCATACTAAGTCCGATAAGTATCCGACTGCATGGGTTGAAATCGATTCCCCATTTGTGCGAGGGACGATCGAACTTATCGTAATGGAGCGCATGGGACCGGACGTAATCCTAGGAAACTGGGTGACTTTTTCAGATGGGAAACGTAGTCCCGTATCCATCGATGCCGGTGAGTGTGCTATGGCAGCAGCGGTCCAAACTCGAGCTCAGGTTCAGAGGGAGAAGGAGGGAGAGAGCGCGCTTAAAGTCGTTAAGCATGCCGATCTCAATGTGACTCCTGCCCAACTGATAGAGTGGCAAAACCAGGACGAAACTCTAGCTCGCGCTAGGAAGTTGGCCGAAGAGGGCCGAGCAATTCCGTCAGGGAAAAGTCTGATAGAATTTTGCAGGACGAAAGAGCAGATGGGAGAAGAGGTGAGAGATGCAAGCCAGTACGTGGTAGATTTACGGAATCGCATTGAAGAGACGTGCAGGTTAGCGCAACAGAATTTGAAGCTAGCTTCGAAAAAGCAGAAACAGCACTTTGACCGCAGAGCCAAACCACGCAGTTTTAATGCAGGAGAAAGGTTTTGTTGTTACTTCCAAAACACAACAAGCTGGAGATGGCTTGGCAGGGGCCATTCGAAGTTCTAGAGAGAGTCGGAGAGTGTGACTACAGGGTACGGGTGGGCAGTAAAAATAAACTGTACCATGCAAATCTGTTGAAAAAGTTCCAAGAACGAGTGTCAGTAGCTACAGTAGTGATAGACGAGGAGGACGAAGATGAGGGGGGAGAGGCATTCAGGGCGGTAAAGGAAGTACCTACCATTCCTTTAGTAGCGTCTGAAGGACCCTCTGACATCCATCTTGATCCTAACTGTCCAGAGATCCATTCTAGTATAGAAGCTCTGACTGTCCAGTTTAAGGATATTTTGACAGATTATCCGTTGAGGACGACACTAGACTCATGTGAAATCCATTTGACTGAAGTGCCGGTGAGAACGAAGCAATATCCTCTACCTCATTCTCAGCTAGAGGTAGTCAAAGCCGAAGTGGATGCTATGCTAGAGATGGGAGTAATCGAGAGAGCCAATTCCCCATACAGCTCACCGATCGTATTGGTGAAGAAGAAAGATGGCACTGTTAGGTTTTGTGTGGATTTTATGAAACTGAATCAAAAGGTCGTGTTCGATGCTGAACCAATGCCTGACGTGGAGTACCTATTTTCCTTACTGTCCAAGGCCAAGTACTTAAGTAAGTTAGACCTAGCTAAAGGCTACTGGCAGGTACCCATGTTAGAGAGCGACAAACCGAAAACTGCCTTCACCACACCGGCAGGGCAATTTCAGTGGAAGGTAATGCCTTTCGGGTTAAAGACGGCAGGGGCAATCTTTTCCCGAATGATGAGGAGGTTACTAGAACCTTTGCGTTTGACAGAAGTTAGCAATTTCATGGACGATGTCATGATTGCTTCCTCCACTAAAGAGCGTCACTTACAGTGTATTGCCCAGCTCTTTGGTAGGCTAAGAGAGGTCCAGTTGGCGGCCAGACCTACAAAGTGTTACTTGGGGTTCAAGCAGTTGGAATATCTGGGGCATACAGTGGGTAACGGTCAGATAAAACCAGAGGGAGACAAGATGCAGCGGATAAAAGACGCGCCGCGACCACAAACAAACAAGTCAGATCGTTTCTTGGGTTGGCAAATTATTATCGCCGGTTCGTTCCTAACTTTGCGGCCATAGCAGCCCCACTAACCGACCTGACCAAGGGAGGGAAAACTGGACAGATCGGTTGGAACGATGCCTGTGAGACAGCATTTGAGACGCTGAAGGCGCGACTGTGTTCAGGTCCTGTGTGCTCATTGCCAGACTTCGATCGTCTCTTCGTGTTGCAGACAGATGCGACCGAAGGGGGGGTAGTGGCCGTATTATGTCAGGACCATGGTAGCGGTTTACAGCCTGTCGCATGCGCGAGCAAGAAACTATACAAAGCAGAGCGTAACTACTCCACCATCGAAAAGGAGTGTCTTGCAATCGTGGGGGGAATTCAAAAATTCCGTCAGTATCTGTATGGTAGGACATTCGTCGTACAGACCGACCATAGACCATTGCAGTACTTGCAACAAGCTAAATCCACAAACAGTCGACTGATGAGGTGGGCTTTGCAGTTGCAGCCATTTTCCATTAGAGTAGAAAGCATAGCCGGTAAAGTAAATGTTCCTGCTGACTTTTTGAGTAGAACAGGGTGGTAGAAACAGTAAATGTGGAAGCAGTAATGGGACAGTCATATAGTAATCAAACCCGGGTGTTTGATCTGGGAGGGGGGTATGTCACGTAACGGATGTGACATGTTTTATTTTTTCGCAAAGTCGTTTTTTTGGTAATAAATGTAGGTCGCCGACTTCTGTAAATAGCCTTAGTTTAGGGAAGTTAATAAATGTAGTGTGAGCGTAATCGTAAAGCCCGTGCAGCAAGCTTAACAGTGAGCGAGTACAGCGGTTGCACGCTTTCGCCGGGTAGCTTTAACCGAACAGTGTTCAGAGTAAAGTTAAACTGCGAGGTAGCAGAGGGATATTACAGTCGGTCAGCGGAGTTAGCTAGCGAAGTGAGAGTCTGGGTCAGGGTGCGGCCTCGTTTGGAGCCCTTGACAAGCTGTGTGAGGGTTGCGTTACCCTCCCTGCAGGACCACGGCCAGTGTTCCTGGGTGTGGGTGTCCAAGAGACTATAGCGACCACGGCTGCTACTCAACAGAAGACCCCTCCGGTTCGTCTTCGTCTTGTTTGTCTCGTCCTGCCGGAGGACTCACCAGTGACAGGTAATGAGTCATGCCATTTTCCTCAGTTAGCTGCTGTGCTCTCGGGTGTGTGAATGTGTACATAGGTTCGGAAGGGTATGTTCGTCTAGTTTTTTAGTGATGTTTTAATCAAGTCTTTAACCATGTTTTTTAGGTTGGGTTGTAATGTGGTGGGTGTCGGATTTAGTTGTTTATGTTCGGCTGTCGCCGAGTGAGTATATTTAAAGGGCCATGTTGTAAAATGAATTAAAGTGGGTATCCTTTCAAATATATTTGTATTAAGTCCTAGATGTAATGTAATAAGATTGTCACGTGGGGTGGTTGCTGGTGATTATTTGATATCTTTGTATGTACATGTGGATATTTTGATAATGTTGGTTTTAGCAGTGGCAATGTTATTATACAAAAGTGGTTGTGCTAGCTTAATGTTAGTGTAATGGAATAGTGCAGACCTGGTGAATGTTGAATGTACATAGGAAGCTTTCATATCCATGATTGTATATTTAATATGGCCAAGGCGGGTATTAGGGTGAGACGAGACACAACTCACGTGGTTTGTGAGTAGGTGCGTGTCAAATAGGCCAGAATTAACTGTGTTGGCACTTTGACTGACAATGCGCCCTTTTCCAGTGCACTGGCTTCGAAGATTTCGTCGTTCTTCGATCTCATCCACGACCAACGGTGACGCATCATCGGGAGTCGGAACGCCTTCGCTAGCCGGTCCTGTTGGACAAGTACGTTGGGCTACAGCAGGCTGATTCTACGTTCTGCGCGTCGGTCACAGGCGTGCGTGGGCAAGCGCGGCTACGGTGCTCTGCGGTGTAGGGGTAGTACTCTTACGTTGCGAGCCACCCTGTCTAGTGTGGGACAGAGGACACTGTACAGAGACAAAGTACCCGCCTTGTATAGCCATTGCCGATTCTCACCTGTTAGTCATTTTCGTCTGTTAGTCATTTTCACCTGTTAGTCATTCTCGTCTGTTAGTCATTTTCACCTGTTAGTCATTTTCACCTGTTAGTCATTTTTACTTGTTAGTCATTGTTATCTGTTAATCTTTTTTATGTGTTAATACGTTATGAGTGCATGTGTGGGTGTGTGTGAGGGTGTGGGGCGTTAGTGGGTTGGGGTGGGGGTTAGAGTAAGAGTATGTAATAAAAGATTTGTTTGTTGTTTATCACTGGCGTTGTGTGATTTATTTAGAGTGGGTGGGCTTCTCGAGTGTTAGCACTCACATTGTCCACGGCGCCCTGACTCCGTCAGGCGTGTCGTGACAAACTGTAGGCTCAATAATTAGTTGTTGTAGTAGTATCAGTAATAGTAGTAGTAGTTATTATTATTATTATTATTATTATTATTTAATCACCACACCACACCACACCACACCACACCACACACACACACCACACACACCACACACACACACCACACACACCACACACACACACACACACACACACACACACACACACACACACACACACACACACACACACACACACGTCTGCAGGGGGGGGGGGGGTACAGAAATACCGTAGAAATTACACGAAAGTCTGCGATAAAAAGTAAGTCATTATTATTATTATTATTATTATTATTATATTATATTATTATTATTATTAGTAGTAGTAGTATCATCATTATCATCATCATTATTACTATTAGGTTTGTTAAATTATTTTTATGATTTGTTTAGCGGAATGTTCAGGTAAACAATTTTCCCAGAACCAACTCGAACTCTATTGCCTAAGCAATTGTATCTGTAAAACCACAATGGCATTAACCCGTTCAGTGCCGAAATGTTCGGAACATCACCCAACTGCAAGAGGCATAGATCCTCATGAGCTCCCGCAGTTGCGGGGGCTCATGAGGATCTATACCTCTTGCCGACACCACTTCGAATCCATGTTGCTGGGACAGCAAGGGTTTTTGGGTGTTGAATTTAACGAAGTTTGCAGAAGCAGTCTTCGTGTACTCTCGATTGCGTGCAAGTAGCCTAGTAGACTGACATGGTGAGCTTATGTTTCCTCTACTGACACGGATGTTTTATAAGGCAAGGGCGGATCAGTTACCTCGACGGGTGGGGGGGGGGGGAGGAGGGGTGGAGGGTTCCAACGCAAGACCTTCTTCCAGTGGCCGAAAAATCAAGGGGAGTAGAGGAGGAAGGCGTATGTGTGTGTCAACACTCTCGCCACTCGACAAAATATCAAACAACGGAGGAAGGGGGGAGGGAGGGACCGTGTGTGGAAACTCGCTAAAACAAATCAAATAGGGAAGGGGGGTGGGGGTCCAAACACCTCAAAAGGGATTTTGATATTTGATATAGCATTTTAAACTTTTTTTTTTTTTTTTTTTGGGGGGGGGGGGACGTGAGGGGGGGGGGGGGGGGGGTTCGGAACCCCTAGCCAGCTCTGTATTTTGATTCATTCCCTTCCGTGGTAGCCTTACTGTACCTGGACCTTCTCAACGTGAAGGGACACTACACACTGTCTTCTCACAGCCAAATCGGCAGACGAACACACACCGAGGCTTTCCTTGATAGTCGGCGTTTCCACATGGGACAAGTTGTACAGCGGATACATGACTCCGAACAGCAGGTCTGACGTAGCTAGGCAGCACAGGAGGCTGTTGGCTGGAGTACGCATGGACTCGTGACGTAGAATGGTGCGCAGTACGATGACGTTTCCCACAACATTGAGGACCATAAGCGCCGCGAAAGTGCCGAAGTAATACGTCATGAGGAGAGGGTCGAGGTGACCCAGGCGTGAGTTGGAAGCGTGGTGCGAGCACACTGTTCCAGGGGGCGTTGGTTCCGTCATATTTGTCATGTTATATTTCACCTTCAAAACAACATAAGATCATATAAACAGACCTTGAGGTGTGGAGAAAGGCAGCGGGCGTTGGACATACTTGGAAAAAACAAAAACATTAGCGATCCCATGGTAAACTAGACCATTATTGGTATGATGTCGAAAGCAACTCTTTGAAGACTTCTGATAGGCGAGGTGGAGCACATATGTGCCTTTCCGAGCGTAGATATTCCATCTTGACTGAACTGAACAAACTTGCAGGGGCCAGTTGCATGAGTGAGCTTACTTCTGCGCCAGCCGCTAAGCAAGGACTAAGCTCAATCATACAACTGGCTCCAGATCTGTAAGTTCCATTTATTTTGCACTTAGTCCATCGGCCGTCGGTATCGCTTTTTGTCGAGGTGATTCCTGCAGGATGTCAGGATGTTGTTATTCCTGCAGGATGTCAGGATGTTGTTATTTCTGCAGGATGTTAGGATGTTGTTATTCCTGCAGGAGTCACCTCGACAAAAAGCGATACCGACAGCCGATGGACTAAGTGCAAAATAAATGGAACTTACAGATCTGGAGCCAGTTGTATGATTGAGCTTAGTCCTTGCTTAGCGGCTGGCGCAGAAGTAAGCTCACTCATGCAACTGGCCCCTGCAAGTTTGTTCAGTTCAGTCAAGATGGAATATCTACGCTCGGAAAGGCACATATGTGCTCCACCTCGCCTATCAGAAGTCTTCGAAGAGTTGCTTTCGACATCGTATCAATAATGGTCTAGTTTACCATGGGATCGCTAATGTTTTTGTTTTTTTCCAAGTATGTCCAACGCCCGCTGCCTTTCTCCACACCTCCACTCCGGAGGCGATCCACTGCCGGTGTCGTGCCCTTGGTTTTGTCCCTGAAAATGTTTCAGGTTTTCTCACCACGTCCGATCTGCCCATCCGTAGCCCCTGTGTGACTAATGCTTTGCCAGTGAGGGTGTCCGCTTGATCATTGCCCTGAACTCCAGCATGCCCAAGGCAGCAGACTGACACAAGTCTATTGTTACGAGGGCTTGTTAGTTTACTAATCAGTCTCAACCTCCTGTCAGTGCTAGAAAGGTCCCACCACATAGAGAACTGACTAGTGAAGTGAAAAGCATGACCCGCACCTAACAGGTAAACATGTAAAAACGAGACCAAAAAGTGAGATAAAAATGAAAATATTGACAAAAAGTAAGATACTGGTAAAAATAAACTAAGATAAAAAATAAATTAAAAATCAACATTCGAAATGAATAACTTTCGATTTGGTTGTTTTCTTGTTTGTTTGTGTGTTTTACTCTCTCTCTCTCTCTCTCTCTCTCTCTCTCTCTCTCTCTCTCTCTCTCTCTCTCTCTCTCTCTCTCTCTCTCTCTCTCTTTTGGCTTATTTGTTTGATTGTTTGTTTGTACATATGAAGCAACATACTTACAGATTCAAGCAGTCATCTTCAAAGTCAGCGAGAAACATCCACCACCGACGCTGGCGTACAATATCTCAACAAGTTTTGCACCTGAACTAAAACTCCCGTTGCTTTTAATAACAAACATGCACGCTTGTCCTGGCACACCTTCTCTGTTCTTGAAACAAATGAGCTCTTCATTTGTGGTGTCTCTGTCGAGCGGTGAAGAACCCGTCTGTGCTGAAACCTTCTATCGACACCACTCCCAAGATCTGCAAGGGGCATAGATTTTCATGTTCCCCCGCGGGACGCGGGGCCTCATGAGAATCTACGCCTCTTGCTGGCTTGTATTACCTCTACGTTTCTACGCTTACGCAGAATGCGTGGTGTGATCTGTTACGCTGTGGAAATTTCCGCACGACAAAAAAGAAAGTACAGTCAATGCCAAACATCTGCAAGAGGCATAGATCCTCATAAGCCCCCGCGTAACGAGGGACTCATGAGAATCTATGCCTTTTGCTTGCTTGTGTTACCTCTTTAAAACCATGGGTGTCTCCCTCGAGCGGTGATGAACCCGTCTGTACTGAACGCTTCAATCGACAACACTTCCAACATCTGCAAGAGGCATAGATTCTCATGAGCCCCCGCGAAACGCGGGGGCTCATGAGAATCTATTACTCTTGTTGGCTCATATTACCTCTACGTTGTTACGTTTATGAAGTATGTTCGGTTACTATCTGTGGGTAGATGTCTCAGTCACCGATCTCGTGTGCGAGCTGCTCTGCAGTCGTGTCATCCCGCGTGTGGGACGAGTGCTACGAGGAGAAGGGTTGTCGTTCTTCTAGTCTGGAACCGTTTGTCAACGGTCTGTTTTGATCGGATGTGTATCGCTTGCACTACGTATCGCGAGAGCTACGTGTCAACTGCACTGCGGTTGCCAGCACTACATGTCGGTGGCACTACGATCGGTAGCATCGCGCGTCCCTAGCACTATGTATGGCTAGCACTACGTGTGGCTAGCACTACGTAACGATATAGTACCAGTGCCCTTAATGCTAGCCAGCGTTGTGCTATCGACACGCAGTGATAACAGGCGTATTGGCACCTAGTGCTCGTGATACGTAGTGCTAACGGGATTCAGCCGTTTTAATCCATAGGTCATCAGGCCAAAACAGTTAAGCTATCATCGCTCGAAATTCTACTCTAGCCACCGTCCCACCCCATCCCCTTTCTTTCTTTGTTTGTTCTTTTGTGTGTGTTCTACAAATTTGTTCTCGCTGATTTTTGTGTGTGTGTGTGTGTGTGTGTGTGTGTGTGTGTGTGTGTGTGTGTGTGTGTGTGTGTGTGTGTGTGTGTGTGTACTGTAGTTGTTGTTGTTCGTGTTGTTCATCTTCGACTTAGTTGTTAGTCAATTCGTTGTTCTTTTGTCGTTGGGTGTTGTGTTGTTGTTTTATATTTTTTTATTTTTTTTTATTTTTATTTTAGTGGGTTTTTTGGGGGTTGATGTTTTTTTGTGTGGTTAATCTTTGAATTTGTTTTTAATCGCGTTTCTTTGTTGTTGTTGTTTATAACTTGTTGTTCTTTTCTATAACTAATTAACGGTTGTTGTTGGGTGTTTTTAATGCAAATAACTGTTTGCCATTTGCGAGACTTGCTGTTTCGAGTGTTTTCGCGACAGTCCCAAATGATCCGAAATAGTCTTCACGCGGTTGTAGTCATTAATCTTGTCCCGTTTTTAATTTCACAACCATCACCTTAAATTAGTTTCCGGCAGTCACAACCCTGACACACCCACCCACGAGAAACAGAGAGGTAAATGGATCCGGCAAGAGACATATACCATAGACAAATACCGAAATTATTATTATTATTATTATTATTATTATTATTATTATTATTATTATTATTATTATTATTATTATCCTCATGAGCCCCCGCTTCCTGCGGGGGCCCATGAAGATCTATGTCTCTTGTAGTTGGGTGTCGTTCGTTTCCTGCATAGACTGAAACTGTCGTCACGTTCACAGCCTGGTTTGTGGACAATATGGCCATATTTTGTTAACTAATAAACAAGATGGGATGAACCATAACGCACAAATTCTATATAACAGCTGTCCTCGCTGTCAATGGTCTCTGCCTTTTGTTTTTGACCTGATTCTGTTGTTGAATTATCTCCAATTGAAAAAGTTTCGCAGATCTGCTAATGCGTCAGTGAGTTCTATAAGGGGAGCAGGGCATACGCGTCATTGATTTGTCAAACCTCATTTGTCATGACGTAGTTTTAGCTTTTACGTAGTTTGATATTTTACAGGATACGAGTTTCACTTTCGCCGCTTCATAAGCTTGAGAAAATGGTGACAAAGCTACAGCTTCACGGTACAATTTCAGTCTTGCTATAATTTGTGTGAAAGCAGGTTGACTTTACCTAGCTACGTGTCACCTGCATGCTCTTGTGAAAGCGCGTCGATGTGTATGTGTGCGTGTTAGTGCGTGCATGCGCGCGCGCTCCAAACATCCCCAAGAGAGAGAGAGAGAGAGAGAGAGAGAGAGAGAGAGAGAGAGAGAGAGAGAGAGAGAACCGCGCGCGCGAGAGAGAGTGACATCATATTTAGAGTATTATGTCAGTGTCATCGTGGTGACGGAGTTGCCTCTTTTACGTCACCGCCACTGTCTGACATTCTCTAGAAATAAAGGTTTTTTAGTGTTTTAATTCTGTTCTGAAAAGAATTAATTTTCACAACTAAAGAAGATGAAAGGATGCAAAGCTGGCTAACGAACTCATCCAATGTTTTTCTCCAAACTAGCTTTATGCAAAATTTCAAATAAATATGACAAAAATTACGGACTCTAATCTGGGTCAACCGACTTCATAATTATAAACGGTTGTTTATGTCTTCAACGGGATATTCAATTAAAATATGCTCGGATGCTCTCTTAGCCACTCCTTGAAGAAAGTATTTCGCCAAGTTTCAAGCTTGTGTGTACAGAATTATGGGAGATCCTCTTGTTTACACACATACATACATACGCACACACATACATACATACAATCGGATGATACGCACATACATACATACGCACATACGGCGATTTGCGCCAAATGTACGTTCAGCAGCGAGGTTAGCGTAACTAGACATGACGTAATTTTTTATCTTGTTACATCAATTGTTAGAGGTTTAGCCTGCCCGCCTTTGACATCATGGACATGCTATTAAATTCGCCCCACCGCGACCCGTCCTAAAAAGTCCCTTCTATAAACAGAAGGGACTTAAAAACGCCACCATTTCATTGTGAAAGTGATACCAGTATCATCATTACTATTATCAACATCACCATCGTCGTTGTAGTCGTCGTCATCAACAGAACTAAATTTGAAAATTCGTGGTATCTTTATTCCTACAGTCGACACGTCTTCGGATTGTCCCTCAGTATCCCGTTCTACACCTGAACAGATACCAAGGGGAATTACTCAGCGCTGGACAGACTGACAAACAGTTAGATTCCCTGCCCCCGCCTATCAGGCATCCAATCGCCAGCCCACAGAAAAATAAGCAGGTATAGAACAAGACCATCATATACATCCCTAAAAAGGATGCATCAGGTCAAGCCTATAACCCATGTCTTTCTCCGGAATTTAGGAAGTAGGCAGGAGAAACACACATACACAAAGAAGAAGGTGCACTGCTAAATGAGGTCGGGTAAATACCCTGATTTCCCACAGTAGGTGCACAAGATAACACTCAACAATGTAACGATACAAATTTTGCCTCGAGTTATAGAATAGTCTCACTTATCAGGTTTGTGAGCGTTCCACACCTGAGATTCTTTTTGAAAATATTGTCCGCAACCATAGCAATCAGACATTTCTGAGCTGTCCCGGCCTTATATAACGAACTAGTAATGGAAAGTGGGTCAAGGATCGAGATTAAACCATTCAGCCCCGACGCCCTACAGCAGGAGATGGGTCGACCATGATAATTCAAGGGTAGTGCCAGATTAGCTTGGCGCCGACAGGCGCGAAGCTAATCTGGCACTGCCCTTGAATTAACATGGTCGATCCATGTCCGGCAGCTGGTGCATAGCCGTTAAGGCCCTGCTACACGAGCCCGGTTTTGAGGCCGATTCCCGATCAGTTTCGAATCGGTAGGTGATCCGGCCGGACTGAAAAAAACGTGTGCACTGCCACACATTTCCCGACTCGTTTAGCCGACCGGTTTGAACCGAAGATCAAAGTCGTACCTGTTCTGCAAAATGGCTGCTAGTTTTGACAGTGATGATGATGTGCTTGCATTATCAGCAGTTTTGCATCATATTCGGGACTGAAGAGGCGGGCGAAACATCAGCAACGGCGGTGGCCGGTACTAATCACAACAGGCGTGTTCCGCCATTTCCAAACTAAGACATGCTTTGCGAGACGCGCTCTGATTAGTTGAAGCTTACAACCGGGGGCAGATTCGGATCGGGAAAATAGATCAGGTTCTAGACCGGCACCAGATTCCCAGCTGATTGGGACCGGATCGGATAATTGACATCATCCGATCGCAATCGGATCGGAATCGGCTTCAAACTGAATCGGGGCACAACCGGCTCGTGTGGCGGGGCCTTTAGACGACGCCTGCAAAATTTGGGAAGTACGGCCGTCGGGCTGAACGAGTTAAAAAGGCCTCCTCCGGACAGTTGAGGTAAACAGTTCGCAATATATCCTGAATAAATGTCTGTGAGTGTTTCACAATGACGCTGAACTATCAGGCTAACTTCAGTCATGAGGTTTGAATGTCGCCAAATAAATAGTTTTTCTGCCCCCCCCCCCCCCCCCCCCCACCCCTCCCCCCTTGTCCTTTGTAGCATGAGAGACTTCCGTTACGCTCAAAAGACAGTGTGTGTATGTGTATGTGTGTGTGTGTGTGTGTGTGGGGGGGGGACCTCTGGTTCGTGTGCCTACTCCAAAGGATTATGAATAGATGGGTAGAAAAAAAGTCTCAGTTGTGGAGAGACAACATTGAGAACCCTCTGTATCGGTGAAGTTTAGCAGTCATCAAAGCCCACCATGGAGCAGATCGCTTTAACCCATTGTGTCCCAGGTACGAAATACTCACGTTTTGGAGTTGTCCTATGAGGACTGCAGCACATTGCAGGAGATAGGTCGCCCATGATAGTTCAAGGGTGGTGCCAGAATAGCTTGGCGCTTGTGGGCGCCAAGCTATTCCGCCACCATCCTTGAACTATCATGGTCGAGCCATATCTTGCTGTGGTGTGTCGGGGCTGAATGAGTTAACAGGCATGACACCTACAACAAATCCCACCCCAAAATCTACCCAACCGCCACCCAACCCTCAGTCCTCCCTGTTCCCACCCACACTAACCTTGATTAATGCGGCTGATCCCGTTCAGACAAGGTTTCGTATTAAATTAAAGCCCATCGTGGAAAGTCGCCCAGCGTGATTTCAGGGGAACTCTACACACTAAACCCAAAGCAAGAGAGGAACACAAAGTGTCTTACCTTGCGTTATTTTACTGCCTGGAAAACAAAAATGTGAGCTGGACTGTAATTTTTGCAGCCGTAAGGTCTCCCAGACCAGCACACGTTGTACATTTGTGTGCTGTTCTAGATTGTTAATCTGTATGCTGGTTCATGCACAGATATATATCTGTCTGTGTATTGGTCATTTACTTCTGCGTGCTGGCTTGTTGAAGCCGAATTGTCCATCGCAGAAGTGCGCCTATTACACATAACCCCTTCACTGCCGAGAAAAAATTAACAACGCTCAACTGCAAGAGGTATAAATCCTCATGAGCCCCCGCAGTCGCGGGGGCTCATGAGGATCTATGGCACTTGCTAAAACCACTTTGTGTTCCTTGGACGGCGGGGGATCTTTGAAGTTGAATTTATAGACTTCAGGAACACAGTTTGCGTCCATTAGAAGAGCAGGGGCTAAAATTGGTATCCCAGTTACAAAGTCGGGTGATGGACGAAGTTCCCCTTGATACGCAAGGTTCGGCGAAATTGCCGCGAGAGACCATACTCAGTTTATGGACAGATGTTTTGTAGAAATTGCGATGTCCAGTGTGGACAGTATCGGTGGTGATTTCAGCCATCGGGAAGAGCTGGACAAATAGAGACAGGCTCATAACACTGGCTGCAACCATACACGCGCGCACTAGCACACATACACACACTCACACGCGTGCACGTACACATGAAGACACACTCACAAACACGCACACACACACACACATCATGGCACGGACAAACACGCATACATTGGCATACGAACGTGCGCGCGCGCCAAACACACACGCACAGATATACAAGTACATGCACAATGTCAGTCATATCAACTAAAATTTAAGTAGGTGTTACACTTTTAACCGGTAAAGCCACGAAAGACTATGCCAGGATGTGGATCGACCATGACATTTCAAGGTTAGTGTCAGAATAGCTTGGCGCCTTCAGGCGCCAAGCTATTCTGACACCAACCTTGAAATATTATGGTCGATCTGTCTCCAAAACTGTGACACAGACCTCAGAGGATATCTACAAACATTTGAAAATTTCGTCCTCAGGATGTATGGCTTTTATAAGCGATCTGCTTCCACGGCGGACTTGGACTGCTTAAGTTTGCCGATGCCATGGGCTATCAATGTTATCATGCCCTCAACGAAGACTTTTCCACCCATCCTTTCACAATCCGTGTGAGTAGGAACACCGAGGTTGTCCGCAGTCCCTAGTGTGTAAAGAACTCTTCTAGCTAGGTACCGCATTAATTTTAAACATGAATAGTGAACCCTTTTTTTCCAGCAACACTGCGAGACGTACTGAAAACACTTAGAAGACATTGCGAACTATTAACATTCGATTGCCTGAAGCAGGTCCGCTTTAAAATTTTCTCTCTTTTTTTTTTTTAAATCTGAGAGCGCTTTGTGTTAAATTAGTGTGGTACGCTGGTTGTGACAGATCATGATTGATTGATTGACTGATTAGTTGGCTGCAATTCAACTTGATCGATTGACTGATGGATGGATGACACTGATTGATGGAGTGATTGACGATTGATTGATTAGATTAACCAACTGATTGATTGATGAACTGATTGACTTATTGATTGTATGCAAACAGTGCATGCAACATACGTTATCTCAACTACTTTAACAGAAACAAGCAAAAATGTCTATTTTTTGTTTACAGTTTATTGGTATGAAAACCTGCGCAATAATAAAATGACAAAACGTTTCAAACATGACTGACAGAATACATAACATAAATTGGGCCGCTGGTCTGTGATTTCGGAACTTGCGGCCGGAGGCCGCAAGTTCCGAGATCACAGTATAGACCAGCGCAATAAATCCTATGCTTACAAAAGCTGCAAAATGTACTATATACTGTACAAGATTAGTTATAATGTTTAAAAACATTACACGTGCACTTACACTGACTAGAGCTCCTAGTGGGGACAGAGGCAAGCACATAGTAGGTGTGTGCTGGTCTGTGATTTTGGACCTTACGATTGAAAACCATAAGGTCCAAAATCACACACCAGCGCGTGTAAATGAATTCAAGATGGCAGAATACCAAACGGCTAAACCAAAAAAAAAAACAAATGTATTTATTCGTAGTTGTCGGTTCCATCAGATACAAAGCCTTAAAATGTTAAGCAAATTGGTCTGAAATTGTCATTTGCAAAATGACGTGATTTTATATATATATATATATATATATATATATATATATATATATATATATATATATAATATATATATATATATATATATATATATATATATATATATAAAACCTGTCAAAGTGACCAAGAAAGCTGGCACCACACATTCCAAATATGGATCCAAGCAGCAGTGAAATACTTAACTCCTCCTAAACTACGTGGTGTATGTGGATTTTTTCTTCACACACACACACACATATATATATATATATATATATATATATATATATATATATATATATATATATATATATATATATATATATATATATATATATATATATATATATATATATATGTCGATATATCACCTATTATCAGATACAAAACCTTGAAAAGGTTAAGCAAATTAACTGAAATTTCAATTTGAAAAGTTTCGTATTGTCAACACAGTTACTGCTAGTCAGTCAGATACAAACTTTAAAACGGTAAGCAAATTCGGCTGAAAATTTGAAATTAAACATGAAGTATGAAAAAAAATATCTTTTCTTGACATCGCTGTTACTGCTAATCAGATACAAATACTTTAAAAGAGGTAAATTAAACTCGACTGAAATTTCAGTTTTGCTTGAACAATGACGTATGGAAAATTAAAATTTATCGAAGCTGTAGTTATCGCCAATCAGATAAATACTTTAAAAGAGCCAGCACATTCGGCTGAAATTTTATATTTCAAAAAATGAAGTATGCAAAAGGTAAATTTATTTCCCAGACGTCAAATCAAGCCACTGTAAAACTAGCTTTGAGTCATGCATACACTGCAGATATGTCGCGCTGAGCCAAACACAACTGCACCGAGTATACAAAAATAGCAGACAAATGCCTGACCTTCAGGAAAACTTCTTTACAGATTTTCAAAACTGGTTTAACCCATTCAGCCCTGACGGACTACAGCAAGAGATGGATCAACCATGATAATTCAAGGGTAGTGCCAGATTAGCTTGGCGCCTGATCCATCTCCTGTATGCAACAGGTGCATAGTCGTTAGATGACGCCTCCAAAATTTGGGAAATACGGCCGTTGGGCTGAATGATTTAAACACGTGCATTTTTCCCCATCATTATCATCAACATTACAACGGTGATTGCGAAGTGCAGTGTTGCTCTTGAATATTTAATGGCAACGCCAATTTTTGAGCACAGCAAAATTAAAATAAAATCAGAAAATTGAGAAAATTACGGAGCTTCAGATCAAGTAAAACAAAACAAAAATTGCGTTTTCGGTAATAAAGAGAACTCAAAACACCGGCGCATAACGTGTAAAGACGATTATAGCGCTTCCCCAAGGAAAGGCTATAGCGTTTCCCTGGGGAAGCGCTATAATCGTCTTTACACGTTATACGGCAGGATTTAAAATAGCAGAAAATAGCAAAACAATTCTGTGTGCTTCAGAAAATAAAAGAAGTACACATTTCAACCAATTGAGGAACATCTTTAAAATAATAATAATAATAATAATAATAAAAGTAAATGACACAACAGCACACTCAAACTAAACAAGAAAAATAAAATAAAATAAAAATAAAAGTCGTGAAAGCAACACGCGCCGTTAGTAGCTGCCAAAATATCAAATAAACTGAGCATCTAAACTGTATAAAAAAGAGTTTAGCCACATAATGAAAATTATGCAGCGGAAGTCACCATCTTCCATCTACAACTAAAAAGTGTTGATATTTAGACCCAAGCAACTTCACGCCATAAAACAAATGCCAATATTTATCTTTCAATATCACGTGATTAAGTTTTTGGGTTCAACTGCACGTAATTTGCAATAGTCAGAACCAGCGGTTTCGTTAAGTCATTTTTAGCCATCCCAAAATCTCGCCGCAATGCAGACGGACAGTCGGTTGGCAGTTACTGGCCTTCACTCATTCGAGATGTGCCGACCCCGGATACGCGGCTTATGCCGCGTATCCGGGGTCGGCACGTCTCGAATGAGTTAAAAATTTCCTGCAACTGGCAGTGTAATCCTATTAGAAAGAAATAGAAGAATCTAGTTAGAACAAAAAAGAAACATTGTTTGCAATAATTATACGCCGAAGAAAAAAAAAATTGCTTATCATACATGTCGCTGTTTTCACGATATTGAACTTTACATTTAACTATGTAAACGAAAGTGCAGTTATAACTCAAAAATGCACCGACCAACACGCAAATTTCACCGAAAACACACCACACAAACGTAGCACACGCAAACAAATTTAGCTGCATCTCACAGGGTGAGCAGTGTCGTCACAGTGTGCTGGTCGGTGATTTTAGGAGCCGTAAGGTCCAAAACCACTGTCCAGCCCACCTTATTTATTTTGGCAAGGGTTATGTCCCCCAAACGATTCGATGTCCAAAAGAAAGAAGAAAAAAATGCAAGCAGAAGGCAAATTCATTTCCTGAGAAAAAGACATGCGAAATTCCAAAAGCGAAAAACGCCAGTTCCGAATAAATCTTACAGTAAAAGAGTTTTATTTTTTCTCTCGCAGTCGACATCCAGTAAATAATGGTTCCACGGGCCGACGTCGGCCTACTGGTGAAGACAAAGACCGACAGCCAACAAAGGAAAATACAAGACGCCGCCGCGAACGCTGAACGGTTCCAAATGTGTTCTATCAAATTTCGGGGGAAGTCATTATTTCAGCCTACTTGCGTCGGAGTTACACCACAAAAGACATCGTCAATGCTGAACGGTTCCAAATGTGTTCTATCAAATTTCAGAGAAAGTCATTGTTGCAGCTTACTGTGTCAATGTTCTTGTTTCAAAACTTGCGCTGATAAAAAGGGGTAATAGCAATAAACGCATATCACTGTAGGATAAAGTGTGCATTCGCGTTCAACGTGTCTTATACTACGCTGCATAAATAGGGAAATTGTAATTACTAAGGCCGAGGTCCCAATTGTGGAAGATCATTTTGTCTCTTTCATTTAAAATTTTAAAAAAATGTAAAAAGAGTTTTTAGGGCTTAACGTCTTTTTTCTTTTCCACTACAGAGGTAATTTCAAATACGGAGAGCCAAGAATGCGTCTGATTTGTTCTCCTTTTTACCCCATTTAGGTTCGAACCCAAAACCTTTCGGACGACAGCCGAACGCTCTACCACCTGAGCTACCCAGATCCGCGCTTTTATTGAAATTTAAAATGTTTCAGACAGCGGGGGGAAAGGTCGCTTTAACCCATTCAGCCCTGACGCACTACAGCAGGAGTTAGGTCGACCATGATAATTCAAAGGTAGTGCCAGATTAGCTTGGCGCCGATAGGCGCCAAGCTAATCTGGCACTGCCCTTGAATTATCATGGTCGATCTATCTCCTGCAACAGGTGCATCGTCGTTAGATGACGCCTCCAAAATTTAAGAAATACGTGCGTCGGGCCGAATGAGTTGAGCATCTAAACATGGCAATTTTTCGCATTACATGTCATATTTTTTTATACATGAAATAATGAGCGCGCTGCGCGCACGTGCATTATAAACATTGTGCTGAAAACGAACTCAATTATACACGATCGTATTGCTGTACACGTGGATTACGGGCGTAAACCCTTCGCTGCCGATCATGCCTTTCAAAGCAGGGCCAACCGAACAGCCAACGATCCCATCAGCCCAAAAGGAACACGGATATGCATAGGGTCAGCAAGAGGCAAAAGAACCTCATGAGCCCCCGCAGATGCGGGGGGGGGGGGGGGGGGCTCATGAGGATCTTTGCCTCTTGCGGCTGGGTGGCGTTCGCATTTACCCGGCTGGGAAGGGGTTAACATGGCATTCTCTACCGTACTACTCTTAAAGCCAGGTCGTTGTCCGGCAGCTGGTACACAAACTTCACAGACGCTTTTTTTTTTTTTTTAAGTCATTAATTTAAATTACGCACAAATCTACACCCTCGCGCCTGTCGATAGCGTTATACTTTGTCAACGTGATTCCTGCAATCACCTCAGCAAAACAAAAAAAAAAAGAAAAGAAAAAAAAAACAACAACACACGCTACCAACAGCTACAGGGTTAGATATGACAACTACCATATCAAGAGGCACAAAGTAAAATTTATGTTAGTTATAGAAAGAGACATGATGTAGACAGTCATACCGTGTAGCACTCAAATTTTGTTTGATCAAAGACTGGAGAAGAAAAAAAAAAAAAAAAAAAAAAAAAAAAAAAAACAGGGCAAAGTTGTTAATCCGTTGGCTGTCGGCAGCGACTTTTGTGGAGGTGATTCCTGCAGGAATCGCCTCAACAAAAGTCGTTACCGATAGCCAAAGGGTTAATATTGCATACTTTGTGAAAAATTCTATGTTTCAACATGAATGTAAGAGATTGGGGGCACTCAAGTACTAGAGAGATATAGCGTGCTTTGTGACAAAGCAAAACTTAAGCGATCTGCTCCACGGAAGGCTCGGAATGCTAAAATCTGCCAATAGGTCGGGTTATCAACATTGTCTTGCCTAAACTAAGACTTTGGTAAACCTTTCAGCGCCAACACCCTACAGCAGGAGATTGACTGACCATAATTCAAGGGTAGTGCCAGATTAGCTTGGCGCCTAAAGGCGCCAAGCTAATCTGGCACTACCCTTGAATCATCATGGTCCATCCACCTCCTGCAAGTGGTACATAGTCGTTAAGTCACACTTTCAAAATTCGGGAAATGCGCCCAATCCACTAAAAGGGTAAACGACCTTCCCTTTACAATCCACGTGAATATGCACACGTTACAGAAGTTTTCTACTGCCCCTGGTGCGACTCAGTGGAACTCACCTCCATACACAGGAGGCGAAGAGCAGAAACAGTCCTTCATTTTACGACATTCAAATCTTCCACTCTGTGGACAATAAAGTGTTCTTATTCAAATTTAGCGAAGAACTTGAAACTTAAACAAGTATTCCTTTCTCCATTGGGTAATTCTGAGCAGTTTACACGCTTTGCAGTAACATTTTTTGGTCTGGATTTGTTATTGAAACTTAGTAATTTAAATTAGCCCTTTGTCCAGACCCATTGTATGACATACTGGGAAAATTCATAAAGGAGATATTGCAAACTACTAACCCTTTCTGGCCTGGAGCAGTACCCTTTTTTTTTAACACATTGTATCCAAGACCAAAATCCTCTAAATTTTGCCGTTGAAGACTGCTTTTGCAGTGCAGGACGCGGGTCGACCATGATAGTTCAAGGGCGATGCCAGAAAAGCTTGGCGCCCACAGGCGCCAAGCTATTCTGGCATCACCCTTGAAATATCATGGTCGATCAATATCTTGCTGTGGTGTGTCTGGGATAGAATGAGTTAAATAAGGTTTCAGTAAAACCACACTCTTGACTAAAACCGAGAGAAGAAGTGGAAAAAGACAGGAGGAGGGGGGAGGGGGGGGGGAGGCTGTGGGAGATGTGGGCCGGCTACGGTAGTTTTTCCATCTTTGATAATGAAAACAAAACCCAAACAAACAACAACAAAACTCCCTAAAATAACAAGCACTCAGTAAACCAACATCAAACCACACACGATACATACATGCAGTCGAATAGACCATCACACTGGTTGCCACCCTCGATTCGCTGCGCTGACAAGCGTAGCGAATCGAGGGAGGCAACCAGTGTAACAAACCTCATCACCTCCATCGACCAACTGTTCGAATGTCAGCACTCTCGGATAAGCACTACCAACAAGTGCGACACACCCTCTACACCTGCATTAGCCAAACGGTTCACATACCAACACTCTCGGCTAAGCACTGCAAGTCGCGCGAGACGGACTGACCGTGACAGATCCCGTGCCTTTTTCTTATACCCTGGCTCCAACAACTCAAGAGGAGTCATGGTCGGTCCATCTCCAGCACTTGAAGGTGGAAGTAAAAGAGGTGAACGCAATAGTGTGCTGTTCTGTGATTTTGTACCTTACGGCCAAAGGCCGTAAGGTCCAAAATCACAGAACAGTACGCGTCTGTCCCGTGAAGGCAAAAACATAGTGCAGTCCGTTTTCCGTGAGAAGCGAGATTTCCACGGTATAACAATGATGATTTAACTTTTGCCCCCAAAAATGGACTTTTATACATACAACGAAAATGTCGCTTTCTACCAACAAAATGAACTCCCCCACTTTTTCTTTCACAGGGCAGACACACGCTGTACAGACCCTGTTTAAAAGTTCACAAAACGCATCAGCACATTATTCAATACAGGTTACAAACACAACAGCCAGCTGTTACAATCAGCACGTATCAACAGGACGTGTCTTCTAACAACTAAAACAGCGTATCATTTGTTTTAATTTAAAAAAAAAAAAAGAAAATAAAGAAGCATGCGATATTTTTACATGTAATACCGCTAACATTTATACAGCCATATTATTAACCCCTGTACTGCGAGCACCGCCCAACAGCTCCACTGCTTCGTCGCGGCCGATTTTGACGGTGGGCGGTATTTTCGCCAAAAAACACAACGAAGAATATATTGATTGCCCCCCCCCCCCCCCCCCCCCCAAAAAAAAAAAAAAAAAAAAAAAAAAAAAAAAAAAAAAAAAACAGCGCCAACACTGCACAAGAGGCAAAGAACTTCATGAGCCCCCCGCAGTTCTTTACCTCTTGTTGATGTATTTTATATCTGTGTTCATAACGCCGAAGGGGTTATGCGGGCGTTGAATTAGCCATGGTTAAAAAACAATGTCCTCTGTCTCTAACTGGCCCCATCATTTACATCCGCGTTCCTTGCGTTGATGGGGTTATTTAGCCTTGGTTCAAATGCCTTAACAGCAGTGCACTGGCAGCAAAGGGGTTAATCGTTAACTCATTGCACACCCCTCGCTTGCTTCATACAGCAAAGGGGAGTAAGCGGCCAGACTACTGCTAGCAAAGGGAGTAAGCGGTAATTTGCAAGTCCAAGCGACCGGTGTACAACAGGATATATTCATGATGCCAGAGTTGGATGTATTATCAAATGTGATTATGCGATATGCGTATTATGAAAGTAGCAACACCAGTCCAAAAATATCGGCAATAATATCAGTTATTATACAATAATGCACACAAAATATTACCGCTTCGAATACAAAAAAAAACAAAAAACAACTAGACTAGAACCTCAGTCTAGGAACTTAGCAACGATGACATGTCATGAGGTATGTTCAGTATGGAGCACGTATTTACAGCATCAACTTGATACGGGCATATGACTTCACTTGCCGATCGACAATACCAAGCCCATATTGATATTAATACGAGAAGACAGCAAACAAAATTAAACGTGTGCTGGTCTGCGATGTTGGACCTTACGGCCCCAGGGCCGTAAGGTCCAAAATCGCAGACCAGCACACAAATAACGGATGCCTTAATATGATTGTACACGTACAAACGGCATTTACTGCAGCAACTGCATTGAAGAATCAAAAATCTACTTGCACTTAACTTTCATTGGACTAAAGCATCCACCACCTAACAGTGTTGATAATAATAATTCTTATTATAACATTTAAAATAACAATAATAATACCGGTCATTATATTATCATACTTAACCACTTTACCATTTACTTACGATACCATTTTGGGGTTAAAAAAAAAAGAGTCGTTACGGATCTTTTCTGCCCTGCAGTATCATCTGCAGCAGTCAAAGGGTGAAAGTTTTTTTTTTGTTGTTGTTGTTGTTAAAGTACCTTTGACATTACTGACGACCAAAATCACTTTAACTTGTGATGGTGTCACTGTCGCTGACGAGCACCTGCCCTCACTGATGCAAACAAACATAACAAAACTATATAAAAAAAGAATGTCCCGACTCGTTCAACTAACCCGTTCAGTGTCAGTGTACTTAAGACTATTTTTGAAATCATTGTTAATTTGACGTCAAAGACCTGCAGCCGTCCGAGACAGATGGATACAAAGTGGTGTCAGCAAGAGGTATAGATCCTCATGAGCCCCCGCGACTGCAGGGGCTCATGAGGATCTATACCTCTTGCAGTTGGGAAGGTTAAGATATATATTAACAAGTTGTGAATGCCAGCAAATGAAATGTGCCTTTTCCAAAACCAACCTGACGGAATGAACTTAATAATATAAGGTCCTTTTTTTTCAATGAAGCGAGATGAAAATTTAAAATCAACAAAACAAAAAAAGATTAAAAGGTGCAGGAAATTACTTGTGCTTGTAAGATATAAAATAATAATAATAATAATAAGGAAGATTTATAAGGCGCCAATACATGGTAAGATGCTCTAGGTGCCGTACATATGAACAAAACATACAAATATTACACAAAAAGTGACAAAGCCACATGTACAATTACACAAAAGAACAGAATTATGACTAAATACATGAACACTGATAATCAAAGTGGGAAAAGATGGGTTTTAATACAACAGAATGTTCTTTAGTCAGCCATGTATGCAGCAGATACGGAGTAAAACTGTTTTCGAAAATTATATTTAATAAAAAATGTAAACAAGAGAATAAAATACGCAGGTGCTAACTCTATTGTTCACACTACACAAGAACCCCCCCCCCCCCCCCCCCCAAATCTCTCTCTCCCCGGAATAGCCCCCAACACACAAACCCCAACTATTCTGTTGAAAAATAAAGGGAGAACATACTGTACTCTTCGTGCATTACAGGGTTTGTCTCCCCTGAACTACTGATCTCTTGGCCGAGCACGACTGTGCACTATCGACCTCTTGCAAAGTCCACAGCATTAAGTGCACAGCTTATACTGTCAGCATCACCTTGACAACAAGCGCTACTGACAGCCAAGGGGATACGTCCTGGTCTGTGATTCTGGACCTTACGGCTTCCGAATCACAGACCAGCACACACACACGCTAAAGAAAACAAGCTCCCCTCATCCTGCATAGCATTTTTTCTTTTTGTGTTTCGGGGAAAAAAACAACAAAATAAATTGTAATGCTGGCACAGCCAGCCACCTCGCTCAGCAAGGACTGTCATGAATGAGGATGAAATGAAACAAAACAAAAAAAAAAAGCTATTGACCAAAAGTTATTCTTATGCATACCACATCTTCTGCCAGTGGCTATCAAGCCAGCTACGTGCACTATCAACACAAAGAAATTCCCAAAGAAAGAAATGCACATAGGAACGGCAGCAGAACAATTTATCAAACTGTCTGCAAAAAAAAACTTTTCAAACTAGACACACAGACAGAAAAGGACTTCTTTCTGAGAAATGAAGTAAGTCCTTGAAAATTTAATAAACTATTGTGCTTATTCTTTCTAAGCGTATTTGTTACTTTGTAGGGAATTTCTTTAGATTGTACATGCTTGGCAGTCACTTTTTTTGTTTGGATCGCTATACCTTCAAGCGATGGAGCCTTAAGACTGAAATTACTAAAGTACTAAATTACTAAAACTGCTAATAAAAACTACATTACAGTTCAGGAGGCAGGTCTGCCATGATAGGTCAAGGGTGGTGCCAGAATAGCTTTGGCACCAAGAGGTTCTTGAACTGTTAAAGTCATTATGTATCTTGTAGACCGCCTCAGGGCTTCCTGAGTCAGGGCGTTAAAAAGGACCAGATTTGCAGCACACTGAATTAACAAAAAGTGTTGCAAAACTGCAACGGTGGACGTTTTGCAAAACCTGGCCAGCATGACAAACCAGAAACACTAAATACAGCATGCGTTAAAAGTTATTCATGATGTCAAAGCTACAGGTACTGGTACCACAGTAGACCATGTTTTGAACAGCCAGCTATATGCTAGGAAAAAGTTGTCTTAAAAGAGAAATCTTGAAGAGCACAAAAGTCACCTGTCATTAAAGACCATCATTTAGGTGGCTACAGTCACCTAAATGATGGTCTTTAATGACAGGTGAGGGTAGTCACTCAAAACAGGTTCTGCTGTCCATTGAATCAACGTCCTGTAAAATACAAGCACAGGAAGACATCAGACAAGCTGAAAGCTACAATTACAAAAATACATTTCTATGGCCAACTGGTCAGGGTTTTTAAACACTAAAACTTAACTTGACTGTAAAGTGTTGTACATAGATATGTAATAAGATGTTCACATATTGATCTCACATTCTGTACCATTTGTGTAAGTACTGCCCAGATAGGTTTATCAGGGTTTGCTCCACAGTACACTTCTATTGCATGAGATGCGCAGCATCTCATTTGAATTGAAGCGTACGTGTGGTGTACTCCTTGGGTCTAACCAGTGGCATAGGAACCCTCACCCTCAAAATTTAAAAGTGTGTTTGTGTGTGTTGGGGGGGGGGGGGGGGGGGGGGGGGGGGGGGGGGGGGGGAAGGGAATTTTTCTTTAAATAGGAAAATACTATTTTTGGAGAATATTTGGACTGTTAGGTAAATTTGAGGTTAGAAAAACAAATATTAAAATTATAAATTCGTATTTGTTATCTAGAGAAGATAATATTTTGAGAGAAGAAAACCGCGAAAGATTTTGATCATTTGGTTCGATTTGTATGAGGTTGTACTATTGCCCGTCCCTTCCACCCCCCCCCCCCCCCCCCACATCTCCTCCATGTTTGAATTTCTATAGGCTGGTAACGTCAGGCAGAGAGGACCTCGCAATGAAAAATACCTTCTTAAGTCACTGCTAACCCACAGAAGCAAAATGTCTTCAGGACCACAAAGGTCAAAGTGGGCCTGGGCACAGCCATGCGCAGGCCTACTGCGGCCATCATGGGCCCAAAGACCTTTGCTTACTGGGACTGGGGAGTACTCCCACAATCGTACAGAATGTCTGGATCAGCAACCTCACCTGCCACCTCACAGACCTCTATATCTAATGGCACGTGTCCATTGCTAACTTCCTTTGCTTATATCCATGTGCCAATGGTATGGTGGAATATTGGCATAACTCATTTATCATTAAAAGATTCTTCTCCTCCCCACTGAGAATCAGGTTCGTAGGAACATTACTGACACTGCTAATGTTTACTGGGTTGTGTTAATTAACTTTGCCCACTACTGTCAGGAAAATCCCACACCAGCTTACTTTGTAAGCTGGTGTCAAAGTAAGCTGGTGTCACATTCTCCTGACAGTAGTAGACAAAGAGTTAAAAGGCATGATGGCTAAAAGAGGTTTAAAACTATTTACACAGATTCCAAGGGGCTTTACTGGAGAGTGGCGATGGTGAAGACTGCAGTCAAGTTGTGTCCTGAAGGATTGATTGATTGTACATTGCTTAACGTCCCGACAGCAACAAGGCTTTCTCAGGACGTGCCTGCACTGCTTGTGAAAAAAAAATAAACAGAAAATTGAATGTATGTCGCCAGCCGGTCAAATACATTAAATAAACCTACAACATGGGGCATAAATAAAGCTAAGACCATTTAGCAACACACATCCAATATCAAGAGCTACAGGCAGTGCAGACAGTAGGGAGAGTTTTAAAAAGGCAAATACAGGTGAATGGACAAAGGGTAGACAGAAACACATGCCCCAGAATAGAGAGAAAAACCCACCCTGTGGGGCTCACCAGGGTGACCCTGGGAACGTCCTGAAGGAGTTAACGGAGAGAGCAGACGTTGCTGGCCAATGGATCCAGTACCTCAGTAATGTGAAAAATTCAACCACGCAGTATACATGTTTTGAATGAGCGAGCTTTGTTTTAAGCACTAATGCACTTTCACCTCACAACTAACAATTCAACAGAGCTTAGTTGTACAAACACATGAAATATTAGAAAACAAAAGTAAGTTTTTCGGTGTCATCACATTTCAAGGGTTATGGCCACTTTGACAACATTACCTTCTTTATATATGTAAAGTAAGGCTTCATGCTCAAACTTTAAACAACCAAATTTCACTTCAAATATGCACCAAGAGAAAAGACAAGGAGTTGTAAGCAAAACACAAGTTCCTCTACATGAGAAAACATTTGAAATTAAACAAAACGACACCGTTCACAATGTCAAAATACCGACCAATGCTGGTATACAGTGCACTTGTTGTCTCCCTCGACTGCTGCTATAGCGCAGCAGTCGAGGGAGACAACAAGTGCGCCATAGTCACTGCAACAACACCGCAAGTATTCAGGGAAGCAACAACTAAGCCCCTTCCTGTTAACCTCAAAAGTGATTATTTCTCTTGGGTCAGTTTATCTATGTTGACACTTTTCTGTTCTCAGAACTCCAAGCATGCCAAATTAATTTAGCGATGTATCATTAACCCCCTTGAGTATGCAGCCACCATTACAGTTTGCAGTACTGGCAGATGCAAGCATGAGGAGGTTATTCCAATTGAACACTACATTTACTTCCCCTGAAGTTTTCTGCCTGAAGCTTGAAACACTTGATGTTGTCCACAATTGTGTCCTTTCTATCTGTGCTCTCATTTGGCTTCATTTCTTCTCTTTCCAAAGTCCAAAGATTATCTGATGCTCTTGGATTCACAAAAGTGGATCCAAAAACTGGTAAATCTGTGTCTGAAAACTGGTTCAACGCGAGCATGCTGATTACATTTTCAGAAGCATCCTCTGATAAATCCATACCAGTTAGGAAGGATGTACTGACCATAAAAGTTCAAGGGGAGTGTTTCATCAAATTGGCACCTCTTCAGGCACCACCCTTGAACTAACTGGGAGTATGCAGTTTTCACTTCAATGAAAAATGGCAGAATAGGTGATGAAACCCCTTCCTTCACGTCGACCACATTTCTGCATATATATTGACAAGCAAAGGAAACAGCACCACCAGAAACACCAAATATACTCAAGAGCAAAAGAAATGAGGTATTTTTAAAATGATGGAAACAATAAAGTGCTTCCGATGATTTAAAACATGTCGCATTTCTTTTGCTCATCAGTGTATTTTCTATGAAACCAATTAAACCAAGCTATCTCTTCAGTATAACTTATAGATCACATGACTTATCATTCCAACACCGTTGCACTTCTTCAGCTCATCAGTACAATTAATGGATCACATGAACTGTGTCACTGATGACGCATTTCTTTAGCTCATCAGCGTAAATTCTAAATCTCGTCTTGCCTGCCCACACAGAAATACATAAAGCTGGAGATGAGGGCCATTCCACCTGCTCCACAAGCCACCCAAAAGCTCCAGTCAAATAGAGGATTTAGGGAAAGTGCCTCAGCCAAAACCTCCGCCTTGGAGTCTAGGTGTGCTTTGGCTCCGAACACGCACACAGCAACAGCGATCAGCAGAACTGCAACGAGATCAAATATACATCAGCAAGCTGTATTCTACTAGTGATGCATACAACTGTCATTAATACTCTAACGTTTGAGGCTAATGGGTTAACCCTTTTAGCCCCAAGGTCCCATTCCCATTTTGGAGGTGTTGCCTAATGACTATGTACCAGTTGCAGGAGATTGACTGACCATGATAATTCAAGGGTAGGGCCAGATTAGCTTGGTGCCTGAAGTCGCTAAGCTAATCTGGCATTTCCCTTGAATTATCGTGGTCAATCTATCTCCTGCTGTAAGGACTTGGGGCTAAATGGGTTAAGTTAACCTATTGACTGTTGGTAACGCCATTTGTAGAGCTGATTTCCACAGAGATCAGCTCGACAAAAAGCGACACCAACAGTTGAAGGGTTACAAATGTACGTGTACCCACAACATTCCTCAATTTTAAAAGTGTCACTGATTTACAAAATACAACTAAAAAAGCTTACTGATAGTGATAATAATACTACTACTAAATAATCAAGGTGAATCAGAATACTGCTGCATAGTAACTGGGTTGACAGGTATATATTTTGTTCACCTTACCAATAAAATCCCTTGAACTATCATGGTCTACCAAAATCTTGTATTGTGCACGGTTCATTTTTAGAACGCGCCTCCCTCCAAATGACGCATTGAGTCTCATGTTGGCCCATTGCTTTTCCGGAGTGCGTGACATCGGACGCATCGTTTTTACGTGCAAGCCGTGTTGTGTTTATTTCTTGCACAACTCTATAATCGAAGCTTGAAACAAACCAGCTAACCACAAGTGGCAACTGGTACCCTGACAATCTGATTGGTGCCGTTCGCTGTAGGAATGTGTCGGGGGTCATCACGCTACTCAACATAGATTCTAGCCTGCGAGTGGTTCACTCATTAATTATTCGACCAGTGAGAACGATCGTTTTGTAAGCCCACTCTGTAACTGAAGTGTGTGTATGTGTGTGACTCGCGCACACACACACACACAGAGCAGTTAAATTACACAATCTCTGGATGTTTTTTATTTTTTTTATTTTTAATTTGTTTTTCTGGCCGATCACCTTGGCGATGAATGATTGACCCACTGTTCATTGAATTGGCCCATTGCATTTTAACTGAGTGGGCCAATTAGTCCACAGCCTATTTTTCTAAGAAAAATAACCCCTGATTGTGTAGAGATCCAACTTGGCCGTAAAGGATCGAATCTGCTCTGGTACTGCCCTTGAAAGTTCTATCAACACTGGTCCACACCGCTAACATGTTCACTACTGAGAAAAATTCAACACCACCCAACTGCAAGAGACATAGATCCTCATGAGCCCCCGCAATTGCGGGGGCTCATGAGGATCTATGTCTCTTGCTGACACCATTTTGTGTGCATATTCCTGGGACCGTCAGGACTCATCGGCGCTCAGTTAACAAAGATTATTTCAGAAACATACTATGCGTCTGCTGGCAACAACGGGGTTAACGCGCCTTGGCTAAATAGCCTAACTGGCATAAACCTTAATGACAATGTCAGCGTTGAGCTCTCACGTGATGATCATGCTACACTGAGATCAAAGCAAACATTACAGCCTACTAAAGCCCCGCCCTTGCTTTGAGTTTACCATCGGATGTGTCCATCAAAACCTAAAGTCAGTCAGTGCACAGTAATTAACCTAAACGGCACAACAGGCACATGACGATCAGTAGGGCAGCCTAGCGTGGCATTTGATGCCTGTCTTTCAGCGTATAAGTGTGGCGCCGCCAGCGATATGTTTTCACAGCATTGCCAACTGTCGGTTGCTAGGCCTTTAACACTTTTCATGCTGATACACCCAACGCTTGAAATAAATCTGACTTTGATAGTTCAAGGGTGCTGCCAGAATAGCTTGACGCCTGAGGCGCCAAGCTATTCTGACACCAACCTTGAACTAAAATGGTTTAGCTAGCTCCTAATCTGTACAGTAGCCTTCATAGGACAATACACTTCAGCCTCAGTATGAAATCAGTTACTCCCCCCACCCCCCTTCAAAAAAGAGATCTTTTTTTGTGATTGATGCCATCACAAGGCATAGATCCTCATGACTTGTGGGGGCTTATAAAGATGTGTGCTTCATGTAGTTCATATATATATATATATATATATATATATACACACATGAAGCACAGATCTTTATAAGCCCCCATAAATCATGAGGATCTATGCCTTGTGATGGCATCAATCACACCAACACTGTGTTACTTGAAGGTTAAACCAGATACCCTAACATAGTGCAATCAGCATGTCATTCCCCAAATTACAAGAGGCAAAGATCCTGTCCACGAAGCTGCAGCTCATGAGGATCTATGCTTTTTGCAGGTCCCTTTCTAACCAATACTGATTCTCAGGAAGATGATACTGCAGTTAACCGCATGACTAGAGCCTTATATGGTACACGCTCATCAGAAAAGAATGCATTTCAGCCAAGCCCTATTAAGGTCAGCAAATATGAGCCTTGGAGACTAGTGACATACAGTGTACAGTCAAAACAAAGACAACGAAATACATTGTTAATTTTGTTAATTTACTGCATGTATTGTATGCATGTAGTCAGACCCACATAATTTATAACAGTCACATACAGGGTACGGCAGACACCGCATCGACATACACATGAAGGGGAGGTGTATTGTTTTGGGTGTCTGCTGTAAACAGTTGGCCAATACAGCTGGTCTGAGTATATTGTTATTTATTAATTTATTATTATACATATAGCGTAGAGTAAACGTGATATAGAAAGTGGCCATTGTGTGCTTCAACTTTTTTTTGACAACTTACTAAACATACATTTTGTCAGAGAGCAATGTTAGGGTCCAAAGAATCTTCATTCAGACACATCATTTCATGCTAGCAGGATGAAGTGTAGTATTTAAATTAAAGTATCATTAGGCTTCAAACTGATGACAAATTTAAGCACTATTTTTAGCTGTTTCCCCTACTGATAGCGTTGTATTCCTAGAAGGGTGGAGTCGGTCAGGTTACTTGATATAAAGACGTGTGCTGAACTGGTATGTCTTGTGCCTAATTAATGTACCATAGCTTTAGACCTGTGTGTAGCCTTTCAAAACCATCTGTTTAAGAAGTGTTAAACAGTCACGTGGGTAGTGGGTCTTTAACCCATTTAACCCCAAAGCCTTACAGCAGGAGACCAACTGACCATGATTGTCCAAGGGTAGTGCCTGATTAGCTTGGCGCCATTAGGCGCCAAGCTAATCTGGCACTACCCTTGATTATCAGTCTCCTAGAACTGGTCCACCTAACATATAGTCGATAGGTAACACTTTTCGAAATTGGGGAAGTGTAGCCTTGGGATTAAAAGTCTTACAAACGCGCGCGCGCGCACACACACTATCAACTAGTCTCATCCTGCCTCTCCACTGCAGCCTTTGATGAAGCACGGCACAGAAAATTGAGTAACTACGTTGTGTGGCTGTACCATGCCCCTGTGTTACTCAGATGGGTGTGACTTGTCGTGAGGGACCGACACTGTCATTAACACTCCCTAAGGTCAGACTGGCTGTAAATCTACACTTCACACCGCGTCCACTTCGCTATATTTATCCATAACCCCTTCGCTGCTGAGAATGACTGAGCATGACCCAACTGCAAGAGACATAGATCCTCATGATCCCCTGCGGTTGCCAAACACACGAGCATAACGCTTTACAAAAGCCAAGCACCACATAGGTATTATTAACATTTTCACCGCCGAAAAAATGACCCCCAAACAAGTTCTGCAAGGGGCACAGATCCTCATGAGGCCCCGCAGTTTCGGGGGTTCATGAGGATCTATGTCTCTTGCTGAGACCACCTTATCTCCATGTTATTTTGACGGGAGATCTTTGAAGTTGAATTAAGACAGGTTTCACTGGCAGGGAAGGGGTTAACACTTGGGCCTCCACAAGTTGCAATATAAATATATAAAAAGTTGCTATAAATTTATGCTAATTATAGCGCGAGTCTCAATGAGTCTGATGTAAGCAAGTCACATCCAAAAAAAGCTTCTCCATTATGAAATTTTAACACTTGGCCCGAGAGACCACCGAGTTCCAGTCCCTTAGGAACAGGGCGCACTGAAAGTTCCTGTCACTAGGTGGTTTAATTTTTAACCCCATCACTGCCAGTGAACAAAATCTCTGAAACTGTCACTGGCTGACTGCCAGAGAATCCTCGAGATTCGTGGATATTGTATAAAAGACTCAAGGCAAGCAAAAGGCATCTAGACATGCAGTCATGGGGGCTCAAGTGCATCTATGCCTCTTGCACTTCCATGGTGTTCACAGTCTGACTGCCACAAAGTCTATTCTCTCGAGACTCGTGGACATATGACTTATTTTAACTCATTCAGCCCTGACGCACTACAGCAGGAGATGGGTCGACCATGATAATCCAAGGGTAGTGCCAGATTAGCTTGGCGCCTGTTGGCGCCAAGCTAATCTGGCACTACCCTTGAATTATCATGGTCGATCCATCTCCTGCAACAGGTGCAGTCGTTAGATGACACCTCCAAAATTTTTGGAAATATGTGCGCCGGGCTGAATGAGTTAATAAGGCAAGCAAGAGGCACAGATCCTCATGAACCCCTGTGACAGTGGTGGCGTCATGTGGGTCTATGCCTCTTGCAGTTGGGTGGTGTTCACATCATCCCATCAGTGAAAGGATTAATTTGAGTGAACCAATAAAGTAATGTGATCAGACTGGCGTTAAGACTTTAGTTTCATAAAGAGTGTGGTTTCAGTACTGTCAAACTCATCCCACCGTAGAGCATTTGTCCATTTGACAAATGAACATCCTCATAGCATTTTGTCATTACTCAATACACATAAAACATGTAACCTCAAGGCCACATTTCCCAAATTTTGGAGGCGTCACCTAATAGCTATGTACCAGTTATAGGTGATGGATCAACCTTGATAATTCAAGGATACAGGATCAGACACCCTTCAGGTGCCAAGCTATTCTGGCACTACCCTTGAATTAGCATGGTCAATACATCTCCTGGACTTTTGCTGTAGTGCCGGGTGCTAAATGGGTTAATAGTAAGAGGGCTATGCCCGGATGCCAGGACAATATCAAAATAGGGGAAGTCAAATTGAAACAAGGAATTTCCTGGTCTGACCCAGTGTCAACCTGCTTGTTCATGTAGCAACCAGCACTGCTAATAATACCAATGATTGCACGTTCACAGGGTAAAAGTACCATTACACGTCATAAATCTGATGACACATTTCAGCACCATTTGTGTTCATTATGGGTTGTTCAGACACCTAGTGAATTTTAACGGCAGTTTGGACATGCAGCAAATACACATGCGTGTCACAGACTAGGGTAAGATGGTGGTTTGTTTGTGATGTGGGTGTAGGTTATATTAATCTTAGTAACAGAGGATCTCCACTCACACGCTCACCATTTTCGCTATAGACTTCTCATTCATCGCATTTCTCTCACTCTGGAGAGGGCCGTCTCACATGCGCTTCCCACACATGCATTCATACAGCCGATTCACTAATGAACTCAGTCACTGAAATGCTAAATATGTTGCTTATTCACATCATGAATGTATTATAACATGTCAAACTTAATTAATGTCTTAAGTCTCTGTTGTTACACTGTCTTCATCTTCATTTCACCTAGTTCTGATCACATTAGTCCACACTACTTCCATCAATCTCCACCTCCTCTCTCTCTGGTCTTTTCATCTCTCTCGCTCTGCGCCAAGTGTCTCATCTCCCCCCCCCCCCCCCCCCCCCCGATCCATATATTAAAACCAGTCTCTCCCCCTTCCTCATTCTGTATTCTTACGCGATGTCATGAATATTCATTTACATCTCTACATCAATTTCAACTAACTTCAATAACTATAAGTATACTAAACATGCATTTCACCTCCGGTCCATGTGTCCAGTTCAGCCTAGCATCACAACATTAATGTCATCATTTTTCTACGGACTATTTCTTTCCAAATTCTTGAATTTTCCACAGACCCTAGTAATTTTATTCTTTGGTTGCAGAATTAGGCGGGAAAGTGCTGACTACTAATTGAAGTTTATTGTCCCGCTGGCACTGAAGTGATCAGGGACTATAAAGTGCTGACCCCCTGTAAATAGGTTAAGTCTCGCATTCCGGCAGGTACCTATCGTTTCCTGTTGTCACTACCCCCCCTCCCTCCTTTGGTTTCAGAATCAGGCGGTAAAGTACTGACCTCCTTTTCCCCACTAATTAGGTTAGATCGTGCGTTCCCACAGGTACTACAGCTTCCTGTTGCAACTACCCCATGACTTGCTCGCAGCCGGCAATATTCTTTTTCCTCATTCAATTATTTCACAAGTAACTTTGGTTCCACTCACTACTTAATCTTCCATTTAATTTCTGAACTTATTTTTGGTCCCTTGAAATGCGTAATCACACTTATTTATTCTGTGCACCCGTTAGCGTGTCAATCTATTTTTAGCTTTTTCTCGTACTGATACCGTTGTATTCATAGAACGGAGTGGAGTCATTGTCAGGTTACTTGATATTAAGACGACGTGTGCTGAACTGGATTCTCCTGTGTCTAAATGAACCATAACTAGACATGTGTGTAACGTTTCATAACCATCTGTTACAAACGTGTTATCTGAACAGTTACAGCGATAGTGGGCCTTCAATCTATTGCCTGCAAAACTGAATGCACAGCAGACTATAATTTCTTTCTCCCGCACCCAGTCTGCCCTACTAAGGCACGTCCATTAACCCATTTAGCTCCAACGCCCTACAGCAGGAGATAGATCTTCTATGATAACTCAAGGGTCTTCTATGATAACTCAAGGGTAGTGCCAGATCTTCTATGATAACTCAAGGGTCTTTTATGATAACTCAAGGGTAGTGCCAGATGAGCTTGGCGCCTTCAGGCACCAAGCTCATCTGGCACTACCCTTGAATGATCATAGGAAATCCATCTCCTTTAACAGGTCCATAGCCCTTATCATTCGGAATAAGTTTGACTAAAATAGTCCAAGGGTAGTGCCTGAATAGCCTCTAGGCGCCAAGCTATTCTGGCACCACCCTTGAACTAAAGCCATTGATCTATATCCTTATCTGCAAGTACTATAATGTAGCTTGCATATATGGCAGTGTACAGATTTGAATCTTATAGCATCAGTAAGATATAATATGGGTTAAGTAGCCCCTCCAAAAGTTATGAAATGTGGTCTTGGGGTTAAATGGGTTAATGTGAAAAGCCAGTGTACCTGTAAGACAAAGAAAAACTCACTTTTCACAAACATGGACTTAACCAGTACTCAAAATGTCTGTTGCCTCCACAGGGCAGTCGTACGCTGCACATCCCCCCCCCCCCCCCCCCCCCCCACACACACACACACACACACAAAAACCCAGAAAAGTTATATACAAAAAAAACAAAAAAAAAAAACCCCAGAAACAGTTATATTTTACATGTAACATAAAATTTTGAGGTTTTTGCATGCCAAAGACTTTACTTAACTCATTCTACCCAGACACACCACAGCAAGATATGGATAGACCATGATAGTTCAAGGATGATGCCATGATAGCCTGGCGCCCTTGAACTATCATGGTCAATCTGTGTCCTGCACTGCAATGCAGTCTTCAGAGGACAATGACAAAATTTGGGGATTTCGGTCTTGGGGTAGAATGAGTTAAGAGTTACAAAAATTTACAGCTGAAATTAAAACATCACATTTAGATTAGGGTGAGACTGACTTTAATTTCTCGCTATGCTGCGTAAAGCAGAAGAAACGCTTTAAAAATTCATATGAAGAAAAACGTATTTTCTTTTCTCCACGGAGACAAAAGCCACAACACCCCCCACACCCCCCAAGTAAACCAGGAATCAAATGGTCCTCAGGATGAGGTCTGCTTAGTTGGCACCTAATGTGACCCACATTTGCAGATCATTCAATAAGTGCCCAATACCTATCAAACGTCTGTCTATGATCACACCACTGCTATTTTTTTCTTTCTTTCTTAAAATTATGAGATTTCAATTGCAATTTACATCCTGACTTCGAATGAAATGTGACCGCGATAACTACTGCACAGCTACAAGCACTTAACCGTTAAATTAAAAAAATTAACCCCTTTATTTCCAGTGGTCAAAGATATATCTATAGTTAGCACCAGACTGTTAAATTTTAAACTTAACCCCTTTACTGGCAGTGGTCACATATGAGATCTAATCATAGCTTCTAAAGTAAATGTAGTTGTTATCATTCAAAGTCAAAGAACTTAAGCTGTTAATGGAACATGAAGATAAAGTGGATTCAGCAAGGCATAGATCCTAATGAGCCCCCACAAACTGTGGGGGCTGATGAGGATCTATGTCTCTTGCAGTCAGATCAGGTGCAGTTTTCTTTTCAGCACTGAATTAATCCACTTGATTAACCCATCTCCTGTTATAGAATTTCAGGGCTGGATAACATGGTTGTTAAAAGGCTGGGTCGCACACATACTTCTATCAACACCGGTACACTGACAAGGTAAATTCCTCTTGCCCTGCGACCCCACTCTGTCACAGTGACGACACACACCGCCCGTCAGACAAGTTTAGCGGCATGAATCACATTCAAGTTCACCAATGAGCTGCTCCATTCTTTTCTGGCCAAGGCTGCACAAAATGCTTTTACCAGTTTTTTTGTTTTTTGTTTTGTTTGGGGGGTTTCATTCAATGGGGATAAATAGCTAGCCTAGTACCTGCACGCACATCAATATGTACACTTAGCAAACAGAATGATTCTTGGGGAAACTGACCTATGCATGGCGACTCAGAAGTCAAAGCAAACGTCTTTTTTTTTTTAATAAAAAAAAGATTCCTCTTGAATAGATTTATTCTGACTAAATGTGCTTACTATAAGCTTAACCCATTACATCTGAGGCTGATTGTTTTTAAAATGTGCATCTTGTCTTATGAAGGCTACATTACAGATCATCTTTGGTTCAAGGGTGGTGTCAGAATCAGCTTGGCACCTCATGCGCCAAGCTATTCTGGCACCACCTTTGAACTGAAATAGTCAGATTAATTTTAAGCAGCAGTGTATCAGGATAAAAAGAGTTAACTTGTTTCATTTTTTTTTTTCAAATTACGAAAGCAGCTATACAGTGTCCGCACATGACATTCCTTTTCCTGTTCTATCTGTGGCTATGGGATTGGCCAGTGACCTATGTGCATGTTTAAAACAGCACAAGTAAACCCCACAGCATTAACCCTTAAACTCCCAGAACCAATTGACTTCCATTCTATAGAATGGAAGTCATTTAGTTCTGGGAGTGTAAGGGTTAAGGAAAATCCTCAAGTGGGAGGTGTGAGGCAATATGATTTATAATGTGATTTTCGGGCTCCATTCCACAGTGTAATTGTTGGTCTGCATAGGAGATTAGGGCAATAGCATGCCTGAAGTAAAAGTTGGCTACTTTGGCTTTCTATTCAGCAAAGTTGTACCTGGGCTGAGGTGCAACCAGTGTGCATATATATTTAAAACAGCACAGGTAAACCCCATAGCATTATGGAAAATCCATAAGTGGGAGGTGTGACGCAACTGGTCATGTGATTTTTGGGTTGCACAGACGTAATTGTGGGTCTGCATAGAAGATTAGGGTAGTAGAAAGCATAATTTTGTATTTCTATTCTATTCAGGAAAGCTGTACTTGGGCTTAGTGGTGGCGGTGGTGGGAGGGGTGGGGGTGGGGTGAGAGAGACTCATGAGGATTTAATGTCACTTGTTAACCCACATCATACTGAGGCTAAAAGCTTCAAATTTGTACACTGCCATACGCAAGCTACATTATAGTACTTACACAAGGATAAAGACCAATGGCCTTAGTTCAAGGGTGGTGCCAGAATAGCTTGGCGCCTAAGAGGTGCCAAGCTATTCTGGCACTACCCTTGAACTATTTTAGTCAAACTTATTTCAAACACTGGTGTATTCCGAATGATAAGGGTTAATGTTAGTCCTGTGTTACTTATGCCTATTTTAGGTCTCATTTGACACCAAGTTTCATGCAAATGTCAGAGAGCGTGTACTGGTTTCAGACACATAATTTGTGACCATGACAGTGAAGGGGTTAACCCATTTAACCCCAAAACCACAATTTGGAGGTGTCACCCAACGACTGTTATGTAACATTGGCAAGAGATGGATCAACCATGATAATTCAAGGGCAGTGCCAGATTAGCTTGGCACCATCAGGCACTACCCTTCAAGTTCAATTATCACGCTCAAACCATCTCCTGCTGTATTGTGTCCTGAAGGACTAAAGGGGTTAAACAACAAGAACTCACAAGTGAGGTTGATGAAAGCACCAGCAGCATGATGTGGGTTGCAGGCCTTGCAGTAGCAGCACAGAGAGAAGAGACCGATCAGCAGGGACAGCAGACTGCTGGCAACGGCCACCGCCATCAACCCTTGCACCGCCTTGAACCAATCTGGAAAAAAGAAATTCAACAATCGTATCATTACTTAATCAATTTTATACAACTCACATCCTTTTTCCCACCCATGTGACACTTGGGCAATCTCAATTCACACCATTGTATGTGGTGTTAACGCCTGTGGTGTCTCCCTGCTATGTGACCATTTCTTTGATGATATAATGATCAGCCACTGAGATGGAGTCAAGCAAACACTGACTGGGTCATGTGCAAGGCATGTGGCACTACACACCTTGGAATGAAAAAATGTTGTTTCAAGGTACCAAGAAAAGAGTTAATAGCCTGAGACAACAGTAACCGGCTTTGTGCTTCGAAAATTTGCGAACACCCAACTGCAAGAGGTATAGATCCTCATGTTCCCCCGCAGTTGCGGGGGCTCATAAGGATCTATGCCTCTTGCTGACACCACTTTGAATCCATTTTCATAGGACAGCTACTGAGCTAGGGCTTGTTGATGTTGAATTGATAAAGATTACAGAAACACAGTTTCTGTCACCGGGCTCGGAACCAGTAAAGCTGCCAATAGAATGGAAAACGTGAATTTTTTTCTGGGTGAAAGATTTTGATGTTGCCAGCCATACTACTGTTTAAGGAAGTCACATGAACGAAGCTGGTTTGCATCGCCATGGGTCACCCTTCTCAACATCCCTCTACAACTTCAAGTACCCATCGCAGATTTGACCAGTGGAAAGGCTGAACATACTCTAATCACTGAATCTAATCGTTATTGAATTTCCACGAAGTGAGGGACCTCAGTAATGACTTAGTGGCTTAATAGTAGTAGTAGTACTTAATACTAATAGCACCTACTACAGTAGACCCCTAAACTTTCCACTGGTTGGTGTTTTCACCTGGGTGCCATTAGCCCAACACCAACACCGAGTAAACAGCCTAAAGCCCACGCAGTAACGGTCTGAAGAGTCGACACAGTAACAGCAGCCAGGTATGCTCACCACAGTGTTTGCTCAACAGGTAAAAAGTCTCTCTGCTGGGCCTGCCCCTTCCCCTCTTTCAGTGCGTGTGCACAACAACTCTTTCAACTCATATCATACTGAGGCTAAAAAAAGTAAAAGCTTCAAATTTGTACACTGCCATATAATATGCAAGCTACATTATAGTACTTACAGATAAGGATATAGACCAATGGCTTTAGTTCAAGGGTGGTGCCAGAATAGCTATTCTGGCACTACCCTTGAACTATTTTAGTCAAACTTATTTCACACACTGGTGTATTCCGAATAATAAAGGTTAAGTCACTCTTTGAGACCTGAGGACTATGTTCAAAACTCTGAACAAGTCAGAAATCCGTTTGTCATGAGGAGGTAACCTCTTCTTTGACTTCAAGGAGGTTGTCACTGTCAGTAGCGGTTTTTGTAGCATGCAGTGATGATTCCTACTAGAGATAGAAATCAATCATTGAGACAAAAACTACTACTGACATTCAAAAGGTTAATCCGTTTAGCCGCAACGCCCTACAACAGGAGATAGATTGACCATGATTAGTCAAAGGTAGTGCCAGATTGGCTTGGCATCTCCTGAAGGCGCCAAGCCAATCTGGCACTACCTTTGAATTATCATGGTCAGTCTATCTCCTGCAACAGGAGTTCTAAGGTAACACCTCCAAAATTTGGGACATGTGGCCATGGGGCTAAATGGGTTAAGCGAGTGAGAAAAATAGCTCAAAGCTGCCGTTTTGGTGTAAAGATATTGTACCGCTTGAAAATACAGTGTGGGAGAAACACCAAATTACCATCCTTTACTGCTGTTACTGGATGCACAGTCTAGCGACCCACAACTGACAGTGAAATGTGTGCCTTCAAGCATGCTAATAAATGCTACAAATAAAAAAGGTGACATTTTAATTTCAAATTAGGTAGTTAATGTTAGGACAATTGGACTCTAAATCAAGGCCATATAATATAATTTCACAGCATCCATGAGAATTCAACTTCCAGTATCCTGTGATGTTCAAGGGACAAAGGAAAAGGGTGGTTAGATGAGAGAGGAATGTATTCACGCATTAGGACCTGCGTGTGTGAACTCCTGTCCTAGTCCTAACATTTATAATACAAGTTATTGTGAATCATAACTTGCAGCAGAACAGGGGGGGGGGGGGGGGCACGCTAGCAGTGAGGGGGTTAAGGACATACAAAGTACCACTGTCAGCACTGGTAGCGGAACTTGTCTTCTTTCAGAAATTACTGCCACTCAGTGTGCCAGTATCTGTATGGGGTGCCAATGCCACCAAACACCATCATTTACTGTACACCATTTGGCTATGGTTTTTGTTCCTACTCCTACTGAGTCCTAGTCCTAGGCTCAGCCTCCTGACAGCTGTTTCTTCACTTAAAACCACACCTCATAAAACTGGACCCCAGGGACCAAGTCAGCTTACTGGTATGCTATGGGCACACAGCAGAACCTGTTGTGCACGACCAACCTTGTGAAAGATCACCTTTCGTTAACCCTCTTCACCCCCATACAAAGTTGCTTGAAATAAATTTGACTGACAGTTCAAGGGTGGTGCCAGAATAGCTTGGCACCTGAGGCACCAAGCTATTCTATTGTTGATTTATTTTCTAATTCGTAATGTAACTTTCATAGGACAACACACATTTTTTTAAAGTCAGCCCCAGGATGTAGTAGGTTAACCCTTATCATTCAGAATACTCAAGTGTGTGAAATAAGTTTGACTAAAATAGTTCAAGGGTAGTGCCAAAATAGCTTGGCACCTCTAGGCACCAAGCTATTCTTGCACCACCCTTGAACTAAAGCCATTAGTAATATAATGTAGCTTGCTAATGGCAGTGTACAAATTTGAAGCTTTTAGCCTCAGTATAATATGGGTTAAAAGGCCATCGTATAGGTGACTGCAGCCACCTACATGATGAGTTTTAATGACAGCTGACACTGCTTGCTTTGGGTCAAGACATCTCTTGGGAGGGCACAATTTTTACACAGGCAAGACTTCATGTTTCACTTACAAAAAAGTAAAGGCTGCTCAAAACAGGTTCCGCTGTAATTACTTCCCGGCCTGTTACTCATCCCTACAGCCCACTGACACTCTCAGTCTGCCTTAGGCAAAGGTCAATGGATAGTCCAGCAGCTTTTCGCAATTTCTGCAGACTAAGTAGTTCGTCAAAAGAGTAACAATGGTTTGCAGGTACGAAACGAAAGTACTAATGCCATATAGTTTATGCATGGCAACAGTATTTGTCCTTAGGATGGAGACATTTTTGTAGAAGTGTTTTTCAAAAGCTATTTTTCGATGTGAGGGAACCAGTCCTCGTACACCGCCCGGATAAGGTGCAAGACATTTTTTGTGCATAACATTGAAAATTTCAAGCATACAAGTTACAAGTTTATTCCAGTGAGTAAATTAAAATCATCAGCAAGTAAACATGCATACATATATACGATAAAATAAGTTTAAAAGTATTATTTTTAATGCGGTAAGCATAGTCGCGTCGCTAGTTTCAAAATGGCGGTCAGCGAGAAGCCTTCTAAAGAAGTCAATCAGACGCGCACGGTTGATGAAGCTATACTTTGCTCCTGAATTGAAACAGAGATTATTATCGATTTGAACATCTTATCAACGTCAAATACGTTATTTTTCCTGGTCTTGAAAACAGCCTTTTCCATAGAACTCGGTCTTTCTACTACTACTGTGTGAGGAAAGCACATCAAAAGTAAACTCCCTTTGTGCATGTTGTGCAATGTGTCTGCCGACCATCTTCAACATTCTTTGGCCTGATACAACATGCATGTTGTTCGTCTGTTTTTCAGCCTAACGGCTCTAAGTGCAGGTCTGCTCTTTTTTTATTTATTTTATTAGTGGAGATGGGATTTTTAACTGGTCAAGCACACTCGTATCCGACTGGTCTTAAGCACAAGCCAGGCAGAGTGAAATCCATCTCCGAACCGTTTCCATCAAAATCACCATGTTCAGCTAAACACCTAAATATAAAATTTTAGTTTTTGCAACCAATTCAACCAATCCGCACTCAAGTACTCACAAGGACTCTTATGATTAAGCTTTATCAGGACTGCATTAGACACAATACAGATAGTAGCCCTCTCTATTATATTACATGTTTTATTTATTTATTTTTATTGATTCATGTATGTATTCACTTACATATTTATTTATTATTTATCCTTTTAATTATGGATGGAAGGAATTCCTTGATGCACATGATCACTATAGTGGTATGGTAGTGGTCACCAAGGAGAGGAAATTTGTTTTCAATATGCATACATCTGTGCATATTCATAATCTATCCTTTACTTAACATGCATAATTATAGGTCCCAGGTATCCCCAACTTATTTTATTAATTTATTATTTTTTTGTTTGTTTGTTTGTTTGTGATGTATATTTGCACATACACATCAGCATAAAATGATTGATTGTACATTGTTTAACGTCCCGACAGCAACAAGACTTTCTCAGGACGTGCCTGCACTGCTTGTGAAAAAAACCCATACTAAACAGAATATTGAATGTATGTCGCCAGCTGGTCTAATACACTAAATAAACCTAACTAGACCCTTTAGCAACACACATCCAATATCAAGAGCTACAAGCAGTGCAGACAGTAGGAAGAGTTTAAAAAAGGTAAATACTGGTGAATGTACCAAGGTAGACAGAAACACACGCCCATGAATAGAGGGGAAAACCCACCCTGTGGGGCTGACCAGGGTCACCCTGGGAACTAAAAAGTAGTTAACCCCGCCCAAGTCCCCCAGGGTAGACCTGGGTGGGGGACATCAGCATACAAGATGAGAACATAGTACATATATGATGTGAACATAACATGTACACATGGTAATAGGTGCATACCACCCGCTCCCCACCCCACATACAAAACCACAGAACAAACATCTGTGCATGTTCATAATATATCCTTTACTTGGTATTCATATGTCCTAGTTATTTAAATTTATTATTTATTTTTATTTGTTTGAAAAGTAGGTTTTGTTCGTATGCTGATGTTCACATACACGTGTATATATATGGTAATACTGCCCACTCCCAACCCCACTCCACAACCAGAGAACACCCACCAAACGACAATTACATCTGTGCATGTTCATAATCTATCCTTTACTGAGCATTCATATGTCCCAGGTATCTTGACTTACTTTATCTTTTTTATTTAACCGCCAGGCATTGGTTGCCTGCTCGACATTAAACCCAAATAAGTATATATTTAAATTATTTATTTATTTTGTTTGCTTGTAATGAAGGTTTTGTACACATACACATCAGCAAACAATGATTGATTGATTGTACATTGCTTAACGTCCCGACAGCAACAAGGCTTTCTCAGGACGTGCCTGCACTGCTTGTGAAAAAAAAAACTAAACAGAAAATTGAATGTATGTCGCCAGCCGGTCAAATACGTTAAATAAACCTACAACATGGGGCCTAAATAAAGCTAAGACTGTCTAGCAACACACATCCAACACCAAGAGCTACAGGCAGTGCAGACAGTTGGGAGAGTTTTAAAAAGACAAAAACAGGTGAATGGACCAAGGGTAGACAGAAACACATGCCCCAGAATAGAAAGGAAACCCACCCTGTGGGGCTGACCAGGGTGACCCTGGGAACTAAAAAGTACCTAACCCCACCCAAGTCCCCCAGGGCAGACCCGAGTGGGGGCATCAGCAAACAAGAAAATATACACATATATAATAGGTGCCATACTGCCTGCTCCCAACCCTTACCTAAATACACACATAACACCGCAGAACACCTACCAAAAGAAGGACATACACATCTGTGTATGTTCATAATTTTTAATCTATCCTTTACCTAGCATGCATATGTCCCAGGTACCTTAGACTTACTTTATCTTATTTATTTAAATTATTTATTTATTTTGTTTGTTTGTTTTGTTTTGTTTGTAATGTAGGTTTTGTACACACACAACAGCATACAGCTCAAGAACATACACCATGGTGCCCCTGTGCATGTGGCCACCAGTACTATTCTGTCAGATCTGTCACACCCAGCCAATCATCTCTTCGAGCTTCTGCCCTCTGGCCAGCGGTTTCGTGCTTTTAAAGCCAGAACCTCTCGATTCAGATGCAATTTTTTTTCCAGAAGCTGTCCTCAATACATCACCATGCATGGAACAACGTGATTCCATGATTTGTGACATATGACTGATTTGTGTTTAATATTGTGTTTATCTATCTTTTAGTGCTGTATATAGGATGATCGCCAACTAAGTGTATGACATGATGAATGCCCTACAAGTGAGGACATATTTTACTGTCGCCATGCCACACAAAAATCCTTGTAACGTTTTACTTGGTGAATAAATGTCTTATGTCTTATACACGTACATGGTAATAGGTGCAGTATCACTCGCTCCCAACCCCAATCCAGTTACACACACAAAACCGCAGAACATCCACCAATGTACATCTGTGCATGATCATAATCTATACTTTACTTAGCATTCTTATGTCCCAGGTATCTTTGACTTACTTTATCTTATTTATTTAACTGCCATGAGATGGCCGTAGTCTACCGCGCGGCGTTAAACCCAAATAACTATTTATTAAAATTATTAATTTATGTTTGTTTGTAATGAAGGTTTTGTACATACACGGTAATAGGTGCCATACCGCCCCACTTTCAACCCCAGCCCACATACAAAACCACAGAATATCCACAAAAGACATGCACAATTGTATACTGATGGGCATTAGTGGACTGTAAAAGACTTCAGGTTAAGCAAGTGGCTTGTATTGACTGCCTGTATTTTAGCTGCCCACCTACAAATTTCATGTGTCCAGTTAACCACACTGCACATGCAGCCATCAGTTCTGTGAAAAGTACTGTTGGCCTCATGCACAGGGGCACCAAAACTTAGAGATAAGGCCACACCTGATAACAATAACAGTACTAATAATAATATGCCTACTCAGCCACTAGTTCTGTAAACAGCACCTTTGTAAACAGTACCAGTGGCCAAATGCACACATACATCATGGATGTTGCTACCACTGATCACTTCAAACAATAGGCTGCCCAGTTCACATTTTGATACCATGAACTAGCCTGCACATGCAGTCATCAGTTCTGTAAATAGTACTGGTGGCCACATGCACAGCGGCACCAAACTTAAAGGTGAGGCCAAAACTGCCACCTCAAACAAAACCAAACGCTACCTACACACACATATCAATGATACAGTCAACCTCTGTGTGCGTTAGGGGGAACACGCTTAAAGTATGTGACTGTAAATCTTACAGCGAAATGTCAAAACCAGTAAGAAGATAATGTAACAGCAACAAGTACATTTATTTTGTAAACCACTCAAAACATGACAACTCATCGAGTCTAATGGTGTTATGAATGGGTGATGGAAACACTGAAAGAAATAGTACGTGTACATTATAAAGTATGTGCCTCCTTCCCCCCCCCCCTCCCATAACTAGCTGTTTATCATAAAACATAGATATATCTCATTCATTTGATCACTTGACTGATTTATTAAATCATCTCTGTGTCACCTTTCTCCGTTTTCTTTGTCGTTTTAATCCCAATATGTCAGTGCTAATGTCAGCTGCTAAGAATCCTTGCAGCAAACTGCAAATGTCTATATGCAGACAAACTGCAAATAACACAGCAGCAAAATAAGTTCCTCTTTTGTGCAGTAGGCTACTGCTAGCAAGATAGGGTTCAATTTTAAACAAAGCATTGCATGAACTTCCAAGCGTGTTCACATTGTACTGTGTATTTTTTTTTTCAGTGTGAAGTGTACTGTACCATCTGTGATCACTGAGACTGCAAAATTGGCACTGGCAGTGATCGCACATCACAACATAGCTTGTCAGTGAGTCATTCCACACTGATGATGACTTTTTAGGGGGCTCTCACTTAACAGCATTTCTCATCCAAAAGAAACGACCAACTGCACTCAGAACCATTGCTGGGATTATACAGATGTTGATTAAGCAGGTCAAGCAAAGAAACTGTTAAAAGTTAAGTCTACTATTAACTATGAACGAAAAAAGAGTGAAATTCAACTCAAAATGGCTGCGCAAAACAGGAACGCCGAAAGGAGGCAACTTTGGTGGCTACTTGAGAGGTTTCTGTTACGTAAATTAACCTTTTAACCGCACAGTGTTATGAAACTGTTGTTGTTTTTCTTTGATATTTCTGAAATCTTTTATTTCAGTAAAGGGATTTTGTAAAATTTTTCGTTTTCAAAGAGCGTAACTGCGTAACAAGCGGCGTCACACGTCTCCGGACATACAAAATAAACTACAAGTCATTCTTGCTGGTCACAGAACAAACAAAGCCACGAAAATCACTAACATATTAAAAAACTAAAGTTGTACAACTACACACATTGAATGTATATGCACAGAATAAAGAGATGACCGGCTTCTAAGTTATGGTGTCGCAGATGTTACACAGTTACGCTGTATTTTTCAAAATGAAACAATGACGAAACCGTCGTCTGCTGAGCGGGAAGCCTTCATCCACAACAAGGGTACATATTAGCACATGATTTGATGACGTTTCGCCCAAGGTTTCCATATATGGAAGTGTGTACACAACAATAAAGTGTGACGTGTCACACATGCAACACGCGGTTACACAGTTACGCACAAAGTGAGACTTGAGGTGGTGAACGTGAAATGGTACCAAATCCTGGGATATACGACATCATTGGAAGAAAAGGTAAGCGGAACTGATCATATTATTCTCCTATCTACTATTTTACATGGTTATCTGCATGTTTTATTTCGTGATTGTAGAGAAATACCTAGTTTAAATGACGCGATGCATTGACTGTTACGCAGTGCACAGAACTGCTTGTTTTCACGAAGAATAATGCTTTAGATACCTTTTGGGGGGCGTTTATCAGAGAAACCTTATCGTTTAAGCTGTTTTCAAGTTGCAAAATCTGGGTAAAAGCATGTTACTTCATAAAAATCTAACATGCGTAACTGCATTACACTTTTCACGAGTCGCATGTAATGCAGTTACCTGAAGATGATGTAGCATGTTATGTTGTTACTATGTAACACAAAAAAGAACGTTTTTCACATGTTTACTTTGCATTGACCTTACCTTTATCCATAGCACGAATTTTGATTAAGTGTAAACATTCTAGCATTTTTAATAATCTTTTCCTGGTGTTTATCACATAAAAACTTAAAAAGCCTTTTCTTCCCAGATTTTGGAGACTAATGGTGATGAAGCGCTGGTGAAGTTCTTAAAGGTTCACCATGTTGAAGACATTATCATGGGTCTCTGTGGAGGATGTCACGCTTTTGGATCCGCCCACCATCAACGTCCGTGGACAACACTTCTTTTCATAAATTTTGTTGGGGTTGTCAGGATGCTTCATGATTTTGGTGGTGGTGGGGAGGGGTGTATGGAATAAATACATGAATGTCAGAAATAAATGATTTCCACTGTCCCAAGTATTTTGCATTTGTTGAGTTCTTAAATCTTGCCCCCGAGGATGGATGTATGTTTGTGTCGCATGTTACACAGTTACAGATCAGTGTTGATGTTGTATAACATCAAAGCAAGTACAAGTTTTTGTCTCTTTTACCTTTAGCATCATCATTGACCACTGAAAGTACATTTTATGTTAAATATTTGTTTCATATTTGTTGACCCTAAAGTTTGAAACAAAAACATTTTATAATGGGAGTGTAACTGTGTTATGGTGTCGCGAACAAAAACTATACCTCTTTCCGACAAAAATTGCATCTAATAACTCAAGAATTGTTTTTTACCTTCTCCTTGATGTGTTCAAGTAAGCCATGATTGATAAGACATTTTGTATGATTTGTACATTGCTCACAGCTGAATTTCTGTCACGGTGTAACACAGTTACTTTGTAGTTTGTGTCCCATGTTACACAGTTACATATATATTGTACATTGTACATTGCTTAACGTCCCGACAGCAACAAGGCTTTCTCAGGACGTGCCTGCACTGCTTGTGAAAAAAAATAAATAAACAGAACATTGAATGTATGTCGCCATCCGGTCAAATACGTTAAATAAACCTAACACATGGGGCCTAAATAAAGCTAAGACCATTTAGCAACACACATCCAATATCAAGAGCTACAGGCAGTGCAGACAGTAGGGAGAGTTTTAAAAAGGCAAATACAGGTGAATGGACAAAGGGTAGACAGAAACACATGCCCCAGAATAGAGAGAAAAACCCACCCTGTGGGGCTGACCAGGGTGACCCTGGGAACTAAAAAATACCTAACCCCACCCAAGTCCCCCAGGGCAGACCCGGGTGGGGGTACACAGTTACAGATTAGTATTGATGTTGTATAACATCAAAGCAAGTACAAGTTTTTGTCTCTTTTACCTTTAGCATCGTCATTGACCACTGAAAGTAAATATGTTACATATTTGTTTCATATTTTTTTACCCTAAAGTTTGAAACAAAAACGTTTTAGTATGGGGGTGTAACTGTGTTACGGTGTCGCGAAGAAAAAATATACCTCTTTCCAAAACAAATTGCATCTAATAACTCAAGAATTGTTTTTTACCTTTCTCCTTGTTGTGTTCAAGTAAGCCATGATTGATAAGACATTTTGCATGATTTGTACATTGCTCACAGCTGAATTTCTGTCACAGTGTAACGCAGTTACACTGCAGCGACATATTTCATATTTACCTGTCTATTGGCAGTTTGGTATGTTGGTCTGCTTTTCTTTTTACAGGTTATAAACTACACATATTAACACAATAATTAACAATGGTGCTAACATTTAAAGTTGAATTTGTTTTTTTAGCAGTGATTCCCCCTTAGTCATCATTAGTGTGGAATGACTCCAGTGCAACTGATTAAAATAAATGTTACTGCTGCATAAAATAATCAAGTTCCGAAACTTTGCTCAGCCATGACAGTTAAAACCAAGTGGTGTGGCACTCTTTTTCTTTTACAGAATGCAGCATAGGTTTTGAAGATAGCGTTTGTGTTGTGGGTTACGTTTTGTTTTGGTGCTGTGTTGTCGAAATGAAACGGGCAAAGCGATGGTAAAGTGAATGGAAATAAACGTGACAAACCTTTATTAAGCCGTAAAAATGCACACAGCAACTTGACATGTTTGCTTTTTTTTTAAACAAACAAGCTTATGTAGAACAAATAAAAAAGAACCCGTCGGCACACAGAAATTCACGTCCGCAGAGGTCGTGGCGTCACGTGATGTTTTGATCACGTGATTTTGGGATACCTTATTGTTGCGAAACGATATTAATTTTGCGTTCAAGGCAAGCGTTTTCGTAATTGTTTCTTCTCTTATCTAAGTGTGAAAATATTACTTTAAAAAATGAAATCCTTTTAAGTGACATATAGTGCATACTACCACTGAATACAGGAACAATGAGACCCGTGTTAACTACTGATCCCCTGTAAACATGGCCGCGAAGGTCCTGGTTTCGTCTGCAGCCATACTGGAAACAAAATGTGCTACAGAAAAATGTCTCCATCCTCCGGCGGTTTAAAACGAGTGCGCACTGCTTTTCCTCGCGCTGGGACCATACGGCGTTGAGGCGCGTCCCCTGGGTGGTGGATAGGGGGTCCCTCGTGAGAGGGGTGCACCGAATGAAATAAGGTGCCGTGAACCAACATGGTCTAAGGGAAGGTGACCCCGACAGAAAACCCCTGGTCCTCCTAGTAAGGGGGTTGGGCGTGGGGGTAGCTTCCCCACCCTGCAAAAAAGGAAATAGCTACAAAAACGCCGACGAAAAGACTAACAGTAATTGCTTTCCTGGAGGAGGAAGGTTCTTCTACTAAAAGACTTATGACGTCCTGTGGTGAAAGCCGGAAGTCTTCGGAAGCCACAGGACCGAGCCGCCTCTCTCTATCCAGGGATACAACCATGGGCACATGGAACGTGAAGACCATGTACCAGAGCGGCAAGGCCGCCCAGATAGCAGCGGAAATGCAAAAGTACAACCTTTCCCTGCTAGGCATCAGTGAAGCCAGATGGACGCAGTCTGGCCAGAAAAGGCTGTTAAGTTCCAAGCAGACATCAAGAGACTGGGAACCACCTGGAGTAGAATTGAAGGAGAAGCACAGGACAGGAGTTGCTGGAGGTCTCTCGTCGACGGCCTATACCCGGGTAGGGGTGACAGGCGTAAGTAAGTAAGCACTGCTTTTATTCATACTAGACTTCATTTTGATATACCCAAACCTTTGTTACTCTCTAGAAAATCACTATCTCGTAAATGGCTGATCGTCTATGAAGGGCAGCTGCTAGACTAGGAGCTCCTGAACTGCATTGCAGTCTTAGTTAATGGGGGAAAATATTGTCCTATGAAGGCTACATTACATATGAGGTGGCAGACCAACCATTTCAGTTTAAGGGTGGTGCCAGGTGCCCCTGGGCGCCAAGCTATTCTGGCACCATGCTTTAACTATCATTCAAATTTATTTCAGACAAAAGTGTACCAGGATGGAAAGAATTTTATCCTTTTGGGTTGCCGGTGGCACAGTTGTGTAGTGATAATTCCTAAAGGATTCAGAAAAACTAAAATGCAAGCAACAGCCAAGTGCTTTGTGAGGAAAAAAGTTGTACGTTCTGAACTGTTTCATGACACAACTGTTCCCCCCACACAAACCAATTCACCAGTATGCCAGTCTTTCATTTCAGACCTTTACACTACAGACAGGTACAATGTTTTCCCCCAAAAACCAATTTATTAGCATACTTGTTGTTATGTGTTTTTTTTTAATATAGATAGCATTGAGTCGCTAGCACACTAGTCTGTGATATCCTTATGCTTTCTACACTGCTGAGCAATGTGACCTAATTGGAATCATGGGAAACACTTAAAGTGTTTCTGATGATTTCGAATCTAATGATGTGGCATTCTTCTGCTCATCAGTTTTATGAGTGGTGCAGCCAAAAGATTAAAAACTCCAGCGTTTGTATCAACCACATAATAAATTAATATAATGAATGCCACATTAGTGATTCATAATCAACAGGGAAAAACATGAACAGCTGTTCACTCACACTACAGTAAAACTAGACACTCTATAGTCCATGACAAATTAATTTGAGGACATAAGGAGTGGGGTGGTAGATGGGGGTATGGTGGGTAGGTAGAACATACTATTAATAGTACACGTGACACACACACAGTTGAGTGGGTTTGCCTTGAGTGGCTAAATAAACCCACTCAGTTGAGTGTGTACAATGGACACCCAGTTACTCAGTGTAGATGTTATGAATGGAATGTTGCTCTTAATCTTATGACACAGTTGAGTGCCTCTAACAAGCAGTAATCAAATTTTGCTGTGCTGGTCTGGCAATAATCATTTATTAATAAAAGTTCAAGTTAATGAATATGCTCTGACTTTGCAAATCCTACTATTCTCATACAGTCATAGCGGTTTACGATTAACCGATTACATCCTGAAGCTGATTTGTTTTAATTTGCTTATTGTTCTATGAAGGCTACATTACAGATTAGGAGACAGAACACCATTTTAGTTCAAGGGTGGTGCCAAAATAGCTTGGCACCTCAGGTGCCAAGCTATTCTGTCACCACCCTTGAACTATCATAGTCAAATTAATTTCAAGCAGTAATGTATCAGGATGAAAAGGGTTAACTGCTGTGAATGGAGCAGCAGAGGAGGCAGCTACTCTTGACACCTTTGTGTCAGGGTCAGCTATATCCAATAATCTCCTCTTACTTAGTCCCTCCCTCCCACACAGTTGAGCTGATTAAAACCCATTTAATCCTATTGCTTGAAATACATTTGACACAGACAATGATAGTTGATACTAGTTCAAGGGTGGTGGTGCCAGAATAGTTTTTACGCCTGAGACGCCAAGCTACTCTGCCACAACCCTTAACTAAAACGGTTGATCTATCTGTAATGTAGCCTTTATAACTTAGTAACTTATAAGCAACTTTAAGTTCAAGTGAGCCTCAGGATGTAATGAGTTAAGACTGGGTCTGTGCTGACAGGGTCCTCGGCCATGCACGTCAAGTTTGTCCAGTCAAAGATTATGATAGAGTGATCCCAATCTCTCAAACTTATCTCTCCATCTCTTTCCCCTTTGTGTGTGTACCAACCCCATAATGATTAATATTAATCGTGACATAGTAATCACTGTTCACTTTGATCCCTCTATGAAAGAATATTTTACTACAATACTACTATACTAGTATAACATTTTACTCCTTTGCACACACTCAATTGTGTGTGTACAGCCTGGAGCATACAATGTGCAGTAACGTGTGAAATGTATGCACTTTGGGGTGGTGAGTGGGTGAGATAAAATGTAGGATAAAGACCCAGTGAAAAGACACTAGACTCAAGAGACATGTATGCATACAGGTATGTGTGCATGTTGACTTTACCCTTTAGTGCCATCTGACGCAGACTGTCCTGCAAATCTTTGTTAATTCAACACCCAAAAACATAGCCTAGTTGTCCATGATTCAAAGTGGTGTCAGCAAGAGGCATCTAGATCCTTACAAACCCCTGCAATTGCGGAGGATCATGAGAATCTATACCTATTGCAGTTCTGTGGAGTTCAGATTTTCTCTGCTGTGAACTGGTTAGGGTTAGCCCGTTACTTCCTGAGTCTGATTTTGTAAAAATTTGCTTACTGTCCTATGAAGGCTTACAGTTACAGATTAGGAGATAGATCAACTGTTCAAAGGTGGTGCCAGAATAGCTTGGCGCCTCAGCTGCCAAGCTAATCTGGCACCATCCTTAAACTATCTCAATATCTGTCCAATTTATTTCAAGCAATGGGTGTATCAGAATGATAAGGGTTAAAGCAAAACTAAAGACCAACTCATAATAATATTAAAAAGTGAGGTGGTCTGTGATTTTGGACCTTACGACTATCAAGCCGTAAGGTCCAAAATCACTGACCAGCGCCTTCCATAAACTTACTTGGCAATCTTTGCTCAATCTGAAAGTCGTCTGCGAAGAACCATCGGCAGTTATTCAAGTCCATGGCAGCTAATGACTGGCCTTGACACCTCAGCCACAATCCACAGTCACAGTTTAAGCAAAAATCACCGTACGCCGGTGCACTGCACAAATTTTCTGTGTTTAAACCCCGGAACTTGATCCAGTTGGGCGTAGCGAAGGCCACGATGGTGGCTACTGCTGTGATGAGGACGCAGATAACTGCCGTGATGACGATGCACGACGCCATGTTTGTTTGGGTTAGAGTAAGTTGTACCGCCGCAGGCAACCTTTCGCGAACTGTACGTGTAATGGGCCTGGAAGCCCTAGCTTACAGTATCACACCGAAACCACAACGAAACTTGGCGGGTAGTTTTCACCGAAATTCCTTTACGTGTGAAAACCAAAACAACACTAGCTGTAGCGAACAATAAACACAAGTTGGCCCTCGCTAGTCGTCTTTCTCCGAAAAGTTCACAACACAAAAACTCTTAAAAGTAAAAGTCTGCACTAGGTCTTCGTACGAATGCACAAACCCCTCCTCGCCGGCGGAATATCTTCGCTCTCCTCCTCGATTCCGACGCTAGACAAACTGGTTATGCTGACTAGAGTAGCCACACGGTAGAAATTTGGGTGGCTGGTACAGAGAAGACCGCGGTAAGGCCGAGCGAAGATAGCGAGGCTAGTTGAACCGGGGTCCGCCCTTGAACGTGATCGGATTACCAGGCGGTCCCCATGGAAGGGAGAAGTCGTTTCTGCTGCTTTCTGGGGCGTTTTCGTTACGCCCGCGCATGAGTCAGTTTTGACTGCACACTGGTTGTCTACATTGTTTCGCTACCGTTAGCGTTAGCGAATCGAGGGAGACAACTAGTGTGTTCTGACTGATGTTCCTTTTCTTTCTTAATGTGGAAGATTCGGCACTGCCTTGAATGCCGTTGGTAAATAACAGTACCATTATCAACCATTATGTGGACCTTGGATAAACAGAGCATTGAAAATATTCATTGATGACTGAAGTGCAACTTTACTTAACCTTTTTCATCCTGATACACTATTGCTTGAAATAAAGTTTGACTATGATAGTTCATGGGTGGTGCCAGAATAACTTGGTACCTGAGGCACCAAGCTATATTCTGGCACCACCCTTTAACAAAATTGGTTGATTTATCTCCTTATCTGTAATGTAAGACAATAAACTTTTTTTTTTTAAATCAGCCTTGTGATGTAGTGGGTTGGCTGGCTTAAGTTGTTCGATTGCATGTCAACAAGTAAGAATACAATATCTGGAAAAGTGAAACTCATTCAAGTTATGAAGTATACAGTGCATGGTGTATGTGCATGCTGGGGTAGACACCAAGTGAGTAAATTTAAATTATTAGTGAGTGCGGCTGATTCAAGATGGCCTGACTTAGATGAATTCAAAACTGGCCCTTCATGGTACTTTTTTTTCAATATGATACATTTTTAATATTTGTTTACACCCTATTTTTATTTTAAGACCCTTCTTTTAGTCTGACTCACCAAATGTTTACTCTTCCAGCTGTGACTGAGATGGGTTCAGTTGTGTAGCTTGCTACTGTGCCTTCAATCCAAATAACGTAACCAGTTCTCTGTGTTTCGTGTTCAACTCATTGCATGCTGAGGATGAAATTATGTCTCTTTTTTTTTTTTTTTTTTTTTAAAGTCCTTTGAGGTCTATGTCACAGTCCTGTAGACAGATCAGCCATGATGGTTCAAGGGTGGTGTCGTAATATCTTGGCGCCTGTTGGCGCCAAGCTATTCCGACACCACCCTTGAACTATCGTGGTCATTCACATCCTGTAATAACATTTCCGGGCTTTAAGGGTTAACAGACACTGATGGTAAGCTTTTACTCTCAAATGAACATGATCAGTTTTGAGTGTAAACTATCCAACAATTCATTGACAAAGTCATTACGACGGACGGATCCTCCCAGCGGTGAACGTCGCGTCGAAATGTGTATATAATGAAAACGCTTCATCTTTGTTGTCCAGCTCTACGAGAGTTTTTTCTCCCGAAGATGAAAGCCTGACGACGGAGGAGGGCGCAGGCGAACACATCCAAACAGGTGACAGGTCCTGCGCTCGACGTGACACGTCAGTCTCTCAGTCAGTCTCCGTCTGAGACCTCGTACAAGAGACGTATATTTTCATGAGTGCCTGCAAATGCAGGGGCTCATGAGAATCTATGCCCCTTGCAGCCACTGAAACTGACACTGAAGCCGACGGAGAAGCCGAGTTGTCCGGCCGGCATGTCTGTTCAGTGAATGCCGGCCAACTCGCGCATATGCCATTTCGCCCAGTCAACTCGCCAAAGTTGAGGGTCACCTAGCCTAAGGAAGCAGCCATCTCGCCCAAAGTAGAAGTCAAACTTGCCCAATGCCCGAGTCAACTCACCCAAGACTCGAGTAACTCGCCAAGGTAGTTACAGAGCGCCGTCACACGAGCGATTTAGACCGGGTTAACGGGCACTTATCTCGGTTTAAACTGATCACACGGGGGCTAAAAAATGACGCGGCAAGAATAGAGTGTGTTTGCTAACCCGAGCTAAGTACGGGGTCACCCGCATTTTCGGAAGGCTAACAAACTCAGGACAGGTTGGAAGACTATTACCATATTCATTATTCATCACACTGAAATTCACAGCGAGGTTAAGACTAAATAAGCAGTGTGTTATTTGGTGTATGAAAAAAAAACAAAAAAACAACAACAATAAAATGTGAAATGGAAAGTCGTGCTTCATCTTTTAACTAAAGACACACGCGGCGTATCACGTTTGACTGAACTAATTGATCAAAGAGTTTGAAAGCCTCGTTTTGAATAGTCTTCCAAATGCAAATATTATAACTTCCGGTTTTGTAGATTTTTTTCATTTACATTTTCTGTCGTTATTTCAATATACAGCAATTGCTTCTTTGTCGTCAAAATCATACAAGATCACTTAAAAGCGTCATTGAATGGATGTCCTGTACGAATATGACATGAAAACATCTCCACCGAGCAAGGAAGTTTGTTCCATTGGGATAGAATAAAAGCAGACCTAACTAAACATGAAAAGATTAATTTTCACCTTTTAGTGTTCCTATGACGATATTTGTTTGGTCAGAGATGCACCATTTGACGAGTTTCGTGCCAAATTATCTATGGGATTGCTTGCGGAACAACAAATGCAACAAAGACCATGAAATTTCAACTCGTCTGACTGTGCAATGGTGCTGTTGGACGGTATGCTTGTTTCGCGCCACCGTGTATCCACATAACCGAAGCAATTTTCACGATTGTCTCACGTTACGTGGGCAAAATGGTCAGGAGCCAATATACCAACGTTTCATTGAAACTGAAGCATTCGCTATTTTTTGTTTTTTATTTACGAATTTTTAAAGTCAACTGTTATCAATCTTTGCCTCTCAGTATATAACCTTACTGTTTTACGACTTGACCTATTAATTCATTCAGCCCAAAGAACGTATTTCCCAAATTTTGGAGGCGTCAACTAACGACCTGTTGCAGTAGATGGTTCGACCATGATAATTCAAGGCTAGTGCCAGATCAGCTTGGCGCCTACAGGCGCCAAGCTAATCTGGCACTACCCTTGAATTATCATGGTCGACCCATTTCCTGCTGTAGTGCGTCAGGGCTGAATGGGTTAATGCTGAGCAACACTCTTGCAGCAAATATTTCATTATCAGCTGCGAGTCAAAAACACTTCATAACCCTATAGCTGGCATTGTGAAATCATTGTAAATCAAACATCAAAGTTTCCCAGCCGTCTAAGGAAGAAGGATACTAAGAGGTCTCAGCATGAGACATAGAGCATCATGAGCCCCCTCAACTGCGGGGGCTCATGGTGATCAATACGTCATGCATTCACGTTGGGTGGTTTTCAGTTTTTTCTTGGCAGTGAAGGGATTAAGAAGTACACATGCGCTGGCCTGTGCAGGGGCGGATCAGTTACCACGAGGGGGAAGGGAGAGACGAGGCGCGTGTGTGTGAAGACTCTCGCCACTCGCGAAAATATCAAACAACGGGGTAAGGGGAGAGTGGGGGGGGGGGGAGGGGGGAGAGGAGCGTGTGTCACAACTCTCTCAAATATAAAACGGGGAGGGGTGGGGAGGGGGGGGGGTCCAGACACGCCAAATAGGGACTTTGTTAAAGCATTTTAAAGAATTTTGGGTCGGGGGGAGAAGGGTGGGGGGTGGGAGGGTGGTCCGGAACCCTTGAATCCCCCCCCCCAAAAAAAAAAAAAAAAAAAAAAAAAAAATATTCTTTAAATAAATGCTTCCGATCTTTCCTGCCTGTGGTTTTCAGCCTTACATCCATCAAGCTACAGCACGAAGTCACAGACCAGCCAAAGTATTTTTTTTTTTATGTTTAACTGAAAGAATATGTTATTAATTGCAATCGTTTTTGGCGGATGTTTGTACATGTATATATTTAACCACGAGTGATGATGACTTACGAGCCGAGACGTGTTTCTAACACCCACGTTCTGGCTCCCGAGCTCTGCCGGGGACCCTGAACTGTGTGTCAAAAGCAAATGGTTAATTAACGTATTTCGTATGCGCCCTGTTAACCCTTTTCTTCCTGATACACTACTGCTTGACATTAATTTGACTATGATAGTTCAAGGGTGGTGCCAAAATAGCTTGGCACCTGAGGCGCCAAGCTATTCTGGCACCACCCTTGAACTAAAATGGTTAATCTATTTCCTAATCTGTAATGTAGCCTTCATAGGACAATAAACAATTTTTTTTTTAAATCAGCCTCAGGATTAAATGATTTAAATGTCATGCAGGTTTGACGGATCTTGGACTGACTGGACATAGCCTACACAAGATCTTTTGTACCCTACCCTGAAAGGGCCTCTATAACGCAAAGTGCTGCAGCTATGTGGTCACACGTCTTCATTGAGTTCTGCTGTAACGTGACGTCAACAATGTTCGACTGCATTACGCCGGCGGCAGTGCTATGCATGAAGTTGTATCCAATCTAGCCCTGGAACCATTGAGTTGCACGAGCGAGCTTAGTCCTGCGCCTCAGGGCTTAAACACGATAAAGATTTGTGTACGTCATATGACACACAGGCGACGTAAACTGTATTCAGAGGATTACCGCGCAGGACTAAGAGGAAATCTGGCCGACAGTGGGATTAATAGTGTATAACTGTGTAACTGCTTACAAGTACATGCAGAGGAAGCAAGGACCAAGTCGGGGACGGCTTCACATGATTCTTTTACTTGTGGGTGCAGTACCACACTGCCCTTTTAAAATCTCAGTTTCTTTTTATCCCCCCTCCCCACCCACCCTAACAGTCTCAGTTATGTATACTATGCGCGTCTTCAGCATGAGTTGCTGCCATGGTTGTCGACGACTACTGCCCCATTATGTATACACAATAACGATGGCTGTCCTGTCATGCCGCATACCAGATCAACCAGTAGCGTGGGAACGCATTCCATACGCCCGGCCTGACTTGATCTCCTAGTGTGATTAGCTATCCTTCATTGCAGGGGGTACCGGCATGATATCCATACCCGTCCACCTGCAAGAGGCATAGGTATAGATTCTTACCAACCACTTCAGTGCAAGAGGCGTAGATTCTCATGAGTGCCGTGCGGCTGAAACCGCAGGGGCCCATGGGAATCTATGCCCCTTGCTGGATGGAGGTCGGCCGGATTTGCTGACCCGTATCGTTTTTTTTCACTGAGACGAGGATTTTTACCTTGTCCCACTGATAAACCTGTGAAAACACGACTGGAAGAAACGTGTGCGTGCTTGCAGTTTCCCTGCTTCATCAGCTTATGCCCCGGTCACAGTGGCCGATGGACACAAAACGTATGCAAAAAGGACACAGCGGACGAGCAAAATTTCGGGGGTAGCTCCATCCGGTTTCATCCGCTCCAAAAATGGACAAAATTGGCGAACATTTGCGAAAACAGAACGGAAAATAACGGATGTGGGTAGTATGTGGCGGGGATGCTAAACGGATGTTCATAGGATGCCTAGAGGATGAAAGTGGATGACAGCTCCGAAGGGGTAACCGGGGATAATGGCTTAGCAGACGCATAGCGGAAAGAGCGGATGCATAGCGGATGAAGCGGATGCATCACGTACGCCTAACGGAAACAAAGGGGATGCCGCGCGGATGAATATCAGATACAAACCGTTCACTGCGCATGCGGGGGGTATGAATTGCGTCAGCTCCGTGGTTATAAAAGAATGCAACACGCAAGCAGTCAGCATACAGCGGAAAGACGTGCTGGCGGCTACATCGATATATTTTATCGAAACCATGGTGCGTCAGTCAGGCAAGAAACAGAAGTCCCTGCCTACTCGTTCAAGCCCTGGCCGAAGGTGAAAAAGGCCAGAACCAGAACTGGGACTGGATAGTACACCATCCCAGCTGCCACACATATGAACTTTTATTATCAAGAGCAATTTATTCAGTAATCAACACATTTTAAATTAAAGCAAAGCTGTTTATTAATTTATCCATTGTAGCAACCCACAATATACATCTAATAAAAATAAACAGCTAAAAGTATACAACAACATAGTAATGCAGTGTTCTTTAATGGCACAATCTCTATCTCAACAGTCTTATGCAACAGTCTCAAGGCAGTATCCATTCTAATCATCTATCATCTTCTCTTGCCACTCCACTGATCCAGCTGGGGAGTTGCACCAGTGCCTCAGGAGGTTGCGCTGCTTCTTCCCTTCACGTGAAGCTCTGTTGGGGCCTTGTACATCCACAGTGTCCATCAGGTTACGTCCTTGCCTCCATTCACCAGGCTCAATGTCCCCGTTCCCTTGTTGACGGTCGACAAGTCTGTTCTGCAACACTGGGTATCGGGTGCGCATGAGATTGTGCAGGATGCAGCAAGCTTCCACGATTTTCCTCACAGTCTCTGGGTCATGCTGCATGGTGGTGAGAAGTATCTGGAACCTGTTGGCCAGGATGCCGAAGGCGTTCTCCACCACCCGTCTTGCCCTGGACAGCCTGTAGTTGAAGATCCTCTCTTCACGGGTGAGGTGTCTTGAACTGTACGGCTTCATGAGGTAGGTTCTGAGGGCGAACGCGTCATCACCAACTATGAAGTAGGGCACATCTTGTGTGTCATTGGGAAGGGGGTCTGGGCCTGGAAACCCCATGATGAGGTTGCGTTCCAGCCCATCCTTGAGGTCACTTGCGTTGTATATCTGGGCATCTGAAGCTGACCCGTTGCCTGAAGCATCGATGTAGATGAACTTGTAGTCAGCATCAACCATGGCAAAGAGGATGATGCTAAAGAAGCCCTTATAGTTGTAATAGGTGGACCCTGAGTTGGCTGGTGCTTTGCAGGCCACGTGCTTCCCATCTATGGCTCCAACGGTGTGGGGAAAATTCCACCTCAGATACCAATCTTCTGCAAGTTGTCTCCAGCCTTGTTCAGTGGTGGGGCACCCGAGGAGCTCGTCCGCGTATTCTTCAATGATGGCCTGTACAACTTCTCTGACGACATTGCTGATGCTGTTGTGTGGCACCCTCCATGCATACTGCATCTTTCTGTATGTGGTTCCAGAGGCTAGGTGCCGCAGTCAGTGCCACCTTCAGTCCAGGGTCCAGGTTGGGACGGAAGTTGATGCTTGGCTTGGTCAACCTGGGTCTCAGACGCTCTACAAGTTCGTCAAACATGGCTGGTGGCATCCTCATGAAGTGATGGAATGCACGAGGGTCTTCATTCCTCAACTCCACCATCAACTGGTGATACAGTCCAAACTCCATTCTTCTCTCGATCCATCCTCGGACCCACACAGCTTTTTGACGTCTTCTTCTTCTCCTTCTGTCTAAAACTTGATACAGTCTGAACAGGTTGTGGTTCTGCTGTTGAATGAGCGCAGCTATCAGATGGACTCTTTGATCATCCATGGTGGAGAACAATTGATGATGCTGAAGACCAAGACCGAGGGTGATGAGGTCTGTACACCACAGCTGCTCGACCCATACTGAGATCCAGATGATTTTCTCCTCCATTTTATACAAAATATCGGGAGTTCGCAAATTGTCCTTCTACATACTCTGGACATCCTAAATGTACGAGATACATCCCAGATACAAACGTTGTGTCTGTTTAGAATACTTTATATACGAGATGCATACGCTTACATCCTTTCTATTTCCATGCTACTAACAATGTATAGACGTTCCATGTACCTTATCTTTCCTTTCTCTTTCCGTTTTCACCTGCAGCGGATGCGAGTCGCGAGGATCCCCAGAGGATGCAGAGAGGATACAGCGAACGTTTAACGGATGTTTACGAACATAGTATGTTTGCTGCTCGTATGTGTCGCGGATTTACATCGTACGTTCATCCGTTTTAAAAGTTTTGTGCAGCTCAAAACATTTTGCGCGGATGAAATCACAGTGGACGGATGCTCAATGGATAGAGCGTATGAAACACGAATGCAATGAGTACACAACGGATGCATAGCGGTTTCCAACGGATGGCAAGATTATTTTGACGTTTTACATCCTCTTTGCATCCGCAAGTGCACTGTGACCGGGGCTTTAGATATAAGTTTGGGATGGGTGGAAGGGGTGTGGGTGTGCTGGGGTGGGGGGAAGTGACGGAGAGGTAGGATTCATCGAGATTTGCTTTTCTTTTATGAAAAAGGCAAGAGTAGAGGGTGGAGGGGGGGGGGGGAAGGTGGAGCGGTAGGATTAATCGAGATTTGTTTTTCATTTATAAAATTTTGAGGTCACAACTCGGTCGGTCTAGATTGACGTGAGACTCCCCACTATGAACGTACACAAATCAAGTAAGGTGTATTATATTATATATATTATATTATATTATATTATATTATATTATATTATATTATATTATATTATATTATATTATATTATATTATATTATATTATATTATATTATATTATATTATATTATATTATATTATATTATATTATATTATATTCATTACCTGTATCTTTCAAATTATTTTACTTCTGTTTTCTTTTCTTTTCTTTAAACTTTCCAGGAGTTGTATTTACTTTTCGTTCAAAGTACTCTTTTAATTGCGTTTTCTTTGTCGTTGTTAATATTATAAGGATAGGAGATGTGTCATTAATTTTTAGCCCCGCAGCGCTGGCTGGCCGCGGCGGCCCGGGCCGTCCCGCTCGACCCGCTAAGTAAGTCTCAGTTCCGCCATTATTTGTTAGTTTGGCCTATGTTATCAATGTCATGTTATAAAATGTACTAAATAATGTTGATGTTCATTTGCGTTGTAAATGCAAATCTTTTGTTGGAAGTCGTACATCGGGGTTATCATGGAAGTAGGAGACAAAATAAAAACACGTGCGACTAGACGGTAAAGCTACGCTGGAAAAAGTATGGAAACCCATAATGGTCATAATCGGTTTTTTGGGTACTTTTCAGTTATAAAGCACAAACTGCCGTAACGGACAGAAATATGACTAAAACATGCAGAGAAGCTACTACAGATGTAAGAAATAGTCTGTGTGCGTGCATACGTACGTGCGTGTGTGCGCGCGTGCAGGCACACACGGCATGTGTGTTGCCGCTGCTCATTGGAACTATGCGAGGTACTACCTAAGGTCTATGGAGCGTCTGCCGAAGAACGTATTGACGGACAGGTTTCTCTGAAGAAAGCACGTGATGCGCCACAAGCCTGGACTCTGGAATGGCACTTGGTCTGACATGTTCATCGAAACAACGTTCATAAGATTATGGGCACGGTCCAGGTGGCTTGATCGGCAACACGCTCAACCCTGGGGCGCAGAACAGATGGGCACTCAGTCTCCATACATGCAATCAGCTCATCAGAGACATTGCTAAAATCCGAGAACAACACTGCATCACAGAGTGTGATTGTTCACAAAAAAGAGATACAAGCCCTAATACAGTCTGATGGAAAAGACAAAGAAGAAATCCGAAAGAAACTTCAAGCCTGCATCAACCCGCTCACTCCAGATGACGACCCAAGCAATGAAATTGTCAACATTGCGACGGGAATGATATCCAGCAGAACGTCAATGTTGATAGAGCTCAGTCTTGAGTTGGGAATTTCAATATGCAAGATTTTGAAAGATCGTGGCCTGACAGATTCAATGCCTCCCTCAGCAAACAAGTTGTCAGCATGGCAGTAAGCAAGAAAAAGATGAAACAAGGATCTGGCGCAACGTATGACACACAACTGATCTACAGCAGAGCTATGGGCGTGATGAGTACAAGAAATCTAGACCTTGAAAATCTGTTCCAACATGAACTGGCGCCAATCCCGACATCTATGTTTACGGTCAATGGACACATGAGAATTGCTACAACAAAGTCAGTACTGAACGAAATTTGCAGTGCGAGATGTCCGTACGTACATGCCAGAAGGCAGATGTTGTCATCATAGATGGCTGTGCAGTGATGTGGACAATATACTGGCCATCGAAAAGCTCTGTGCAAATGTATGTGGACAGCTTTCTAGGCTGCATTATCACAAAGCTCCGAGAAAGTGATGTGTACCTTGTCTTTGACAGGTACTATCCGATCAGCATCAAACGTACTACCAGATCCTCTCGTGCTGTGGAAACAGCCACAAGGCGTCACCAGCTGACGCCAGACACGCCACTACCACCTCAAAAAGTTGCACTAACTGTTACGGAATATAAAACACAGCTCATCGCCATCATCTGTGAGCATCTGCTAGACAAATTGACTTGTCTCAGGCCAAGGGAAACATTCAATACCAGCTGCTACAGACCGGTGATGATCCCGTCCCAACAGAAGTCATGAAGGGCATCCCCTCCCCAGCAGATGATATCAGGACAACTCATGAAGAAGCTGGCATCATTATTGCCCAGCAAATGGTCTGGGCAGCAGAGCAAGGGTACACATCCACCAGGATAATGTCAGATGAGACAGATGTGTTCATTTTGCTCTTACATTATTACATGTCTTGCGAGCTTACTGCTGCCGTTGTGATGGAAGGCACCAGCGCTCAGAAGACCTCTGTTGACACAGCGACAAGTGTGAAGAAACACAAGGATATTGTGCCTGAACTGTTTGCAGCACATGCCCTTTCAGGGTGTGACACAGTCACCTGTATGTGGGGCATTTGTAAAGGTACAGTCCTAAGGGTGCTTCTCAAAGGGTTGCATCTTCAAAGCATGGGGACCCACATGCCAGTTTCAGTGACATCATCCACCAAGCAACCCATTTCATTGGTATTTGTTATGGGTGCAGATGTACAGAAAGCACGTCTAAGATCAGGTACGAAGCCTGGCTAGTTAGAACGTCCAAGAAGGTGGTGTCCACTTCCAAGCTCACTGCCACTAACGACAGCAGCCTTCCAAGAGAACGTAAAACGTGCCCATTTGCAAGCATGTCTCTGGAAGAATGCTCTCAACCTGATCCTCCAGATTTCAGTCCAGCTGCCTTTGGGTGGTACAATGGCAACTTAACTTTGATGCCTATCAGGCTGCCTCCTGGCGTCAAAGCCGCACCTGCGGAAGTACTGAGGATGTTAAAGTGTGACTGTGGCACAGATGAACCCTGTTCAACAGCACGTTGTGGGTGTAGACAGCACAAATGACATGTACAGTCGTTTGCAGGTGTCATCTCAATGAGAACTGCCTTTACCTGTGGACAAAACGTGCAGCTATGCAAAAAAATAAAGATGACGAAGAAGAAGAATGCGAGATGTAACTGACTGTGTCCTTGACCCATAAAAGACTGAACTTTCACATGCTAAGTACTTATGCAGGTCTAGAAATACTTCTCTATACAGTCACGTCACAAAATATCAGTGACGTTTCCTCTGTTAACATTTTCTGTTCGGATTAGAAATATGTTGCATTATGACTGGTGTAATAGAGAGTACATGTTCCATTGAAATCATAATTTCCGGCAGCCATCTTGGATGCCATATGGGATAATGTACACCAAATCTAATGTTAGAACTATTGTGTGTTTCACTCGCTACAACTGTTATACTTCTTGCCGTTTTCAACAAAAAAAAAAAAAAAAAAAAAAAAAAAAAAAAAAAAAAAAAAAAAAAAAACCGCGCCTTCTGTAGTACAGAACATATAATTAGGGTCATTTTTTTACAATATAGTAGTCGCCATATTGAGAGACATCTTGAATAATCAGCATCTAATAACAGATCTTCATTAATAATGTATGTCTAAACTCTTGCAATATATCATATGAATCATATATCCTGGTTTCTGTCACAAAATGAGCGCTCTGTGTGGCGTAAAACATGTTTCACGTCATTTTTAATGTTTTGGCGGCCCTCTCGGCGACCATCTTGAATAATATATGCATGTAAACAAACATCACAAGTATACTTATTTATTTCAATGTCACCTAAAGCATATTTCCTGTTTTTTCATTAAATTTTAGCCCTCTGTGTTGCATGGAACATGTTTTATGGCATTTTTTTTATAGTTTGGCAGCCATCTTGGCGGCCATCTTCTCTTGGCTTGACTTCGCGAACGAAGATTCTATAGGGCTTGCCCACGTCGTCTGCAGGCATTTTCGTAGCTGCGGAGGCCAATCCGGGACAGGCAGGTTCGACCGCAGTGGCTGCAGGGGAAGGTCTGGTCAGGGTTCTGAGTTACGACAGCTCTGTTTTTTCTTCTGAGCCGCTTGTCTTTAAGGTTAGCTCTGCGAGAGTCCTCAAAGGAGACGGCTGCCTTGTGAAAGGTGGAGCGCCAGGTGTCACGGTCCGCAGCAAGCGAAGACCATTGGCGGTGGTCGATTTGGCAGGCACTAAGTGACTTCTTCAGACCGTCTGGTGCCCCTCTGTCTCGGTGTCCAGTGGCGAGCTCGCCGAACAGAGTGATCTTGGGTAGGCGATGATCCTCCATCCTGGAGACGTGCCCCGCCCAGCGAAGCTGTGTCTGCAGCAACAAAGCCTCGATGCTCAAAGTTTCCGCCTGTTCAAGGACCTCGACGTTGGTGACATAGTCACTCCAGTGAATGCTGAGGATGGTACGCAGGCAGCGCTGGTGAAAGCGTTCGAGGAGTCGTAGTTGGCTGCGGTAGAGGGCCCAGGACTCGGAACCGTACAGCAGGGTGGTGAGGACGACAGCTCTGTACACGCTGATCTTGGTGCCTTTTTTTTAGCTGTTGATTGTGCCACACCCGCTTGAATAGTCGCCCGAAAGCACTGTTCGCTTTTGCCAGCCTGTTGTCCAGCTCCTTGTCCAGCTTGGCGTCTGACGTGATGATGCAGCCAAGGTAGGTAAACTGGTGTACAGACTTCAGTTCGGACTCGCCGATGGTGATGTGGGGAGGGCGATGCTCTTCCTTGGGTGCCGGCTGATGAAGGACCTCTGTCTTTTTCAGACTGACCTCAAGTCCAAAGAGCTGGGCGGCATCTGCGAAGCAGGACGTAATGCGCTGCAAGGCTCTCTCTGTGTGTGCAACGAGGGCAGCGTCATCAGCAAAGAGCAGCTCACGAATCAGTTGGTCTAGGGTTTTCGTGTGGGCCTGCAGTCGTCTGAGGTTGAACAGGCTGCCATCGAGACGATACCTGATGTACACTGCGTCGTCATCGTCGAGGTCCACTGTGGCCTGCTTCAACATCATGCTGAAGAAGATGGTGAAGAGGGTCGGTGCCAGCACGCAGCCTTGCTTCACGCCGTTGCGAATGGGGAATGGTTCTGAGAGGTCACTGTTTAGTCTGACCTGGCCTTGCTGGTCCTCGTGGAGCTGGACGATCATGTTGAGGAACTTTGGGGGACAGCCTAGTCGCTCCAGGATCTGCCACATACCTTGCCTGCTCACAGTGTCAAACGCTTTTGTTAGGTCGACAAACGTTACGTACAGCCCTTTGTTCTGCTCGCGGCACTTCTCCTGAAGCTGTCTCAGCACAAAGACCATGTCGGTGGTACTCCTGTTGGCTCTGAAGCCACACTGGCCCTCTGGGAGGTGGTCTTCAGCGATGGCAGGTACCAGCCGATTCAGGAGCAACCTTGCGAGAATTTTCCCGGCAATGGACAGCAGGGTAATTCCACGATAATTAGAGCAGGCAGACTTCTCTCCTTTGTTCTTGTACAGGGTGATGATAACTGCATCACGGAGATCATTTGGTAGTGTTCCTTTTTCCCAGCAGCAGAGAAAGAGGTGGTGGAGCTTGTTGTGCAGTGCTGGGCCTCCATGTTTCCAGATCTCTGGCGGGATTCCGTCAATGCCTGCTGCTGGCGGCCATCTTACATATATATATAAAATGCTCAACAGTGACAGAGTGTCATTAGTTGGATCTGAAATCTATGGGTACCAAAGAGTTGAAATCCGCTCAGAACAATTATGAGGGTTTTTTTTTTTTGTTGGTTTTTTTAGTTTATACTAAAAATCACTAAATGGCAACCAGACTACTGCTGTCTAACCCAGTCAGTTATCGTCCCGTTTAGCTCAGTACCTGAGCCAAGTCAGCGGCGTAGGAACATGACCGGGGGAGTGTCAGCGGAGCGAGGAGGCAGTTGTCCATTGTTTTTCCTGACATGGTATGACACAATGAACATAGCAGTACACATAGGGGCCTGACGATGGTGCTTTGACTAAATGCAAATCCACTGCGCCACCAATTGCGCGCCACCCTATCACTAGCTCAATTCATAGTACATGTATTTTGAATTGAGCTAGTAATAAGGTGGCGCGCAAGCGGTGGCGCAGCGGATTTGCATTTATTCAAAGCACCATCGTTAGGCCTCTATGGCAGGCTCCTTTTTGTCCATAGATCATCACATACAAAAATACTTGGGTCGTACTGTATCTCTTCCTTCACCACAGCCCCCCCCCCTTTCCCCCTTCCCCCCCCCCCCTCCATTGAGTGTTCACAACCGTCAAATCAGTAGCTCAGCAGGTCGGCATTACCTCGTTAAAGGCCCACTACCGTAAGAACTGTTCAAAGATGCACTTCTGTAGCAGATGGTTACAAAACGCCACACACAGGTCTAATTATGGTTCATTTAGACACAGGAGAATCCAGCACAGCACACGTCGTCTTTATAATTATCAAGGAACTTGACAATGACTCCACTCCGTACTATAAATACAATGCTCTCAGCACGAGAAACAGCTAAAAATAGATTGACATACTAATGGCTGCGCAGAATAAATAAGTGCGATTACGCGTGTGCTTTTGCTGCGTGTCCCACTTGATGTTAAAGTTCATTAGGTGTGTCGACAAGGCACAATAAACACTGACAAATGTTACGCGTAATGGTACTTTAAAGCACACAAAATCAAACCCAAAGCATTCTGGAGGCGCTTTTTTTTTCGTGCTAGTTTATTTTAACTCGGCTTCACAAATACGCGTTTATAAAAACAACAAAACGCCCCCCCCCCCCCCCCCCCCCAAAAAAAAAAAAAAAAAAAAAAAAAAAAAAACCCAAACAAACAACAACAACAAATACGTATTTAGAGAGAAGAAAATGTACAAGTAAAAAGATACATGCAAATCGCATTAACAACAAATACATAGCTTATCATCTATACAGCGCATTAAAGAAAACATTTAGCAATATATATATATATATATATATATATATATATATATATATATATATATATATATATATATATATATATATATATATATATATATATATATATATATATATATCCAACAGTTATTATTCAGTACTACACACAGGCAGCGCAAACGAGAGGAAAAATTTGAATAGGAACTTGAAATACAGGTAGGGGAGGAGCCCCTATTATGAAGCAATGTCTATTATGAAACACCTTGCTCCCAGCGAAACGGAATAACTTTTCCAAATTCCGACTGTGCAGTAATATAGAGCTACTTTGTTGAGCCTTATTTCCGGTACAAGAATGTCAGGCGTGATAAAAACGAAAACACGCCGAGAAAATGTTATTTTTGACCCTTCTGCTTCTTATTTTTTCGCCATTTTGAAACACTAAAGCAGCATTCAGTTTTGTGATTTTTTTTTTTTAACTAGCCACTCTTGTCATGAAGAGCAATCTTCGGACATCAGATAACCAGCGGCATTCGTTTGATTCTCTTTTTGTTGTTTAGGAAGCACGCATTTTCCTGGAGAGGTATCTTGTTCCTATTATGAAACACAAAGAGCACAATATGAAACGTGCTTCGTATTTAGAGCATTGTTTCATATAAGGAGCAGTGTTTGTCTAGCGTATATACCGGAAACCATTCAGCCAGTTTGTTTCAAATTTCAGATGTTGATACTTTTTCTCAATACAGACTATCACACACCAGGATCATGTCACTTTCGTCAAGGTCACAACGGCTACATTTAATATGCATGCCATTGTCCAGGCAATGTTACTGTAAACACCGAAACGATGTGATCCAAATGGCAAATTGTGATATTTTGTGACGACACACCAGAATCTATTCACTGCCTTATTTGCCAAGGTCACAACGGCCACATTTGTTTTGGGCAGAAGTGTGTGCTAGGCAATATCTCAATAACCATTGTGCCTATTCAATCCAAATTTTAGATAATAGCAATTTACCATATCACACATTGCCATCAATCTTAAGTGCTCCTCTACCTCAAGGTCAAGGTCATAGTTGCCATATTTGTCTTGCAGATTATTGAGTAGAGAATACCTCTGAAACCGCTATACTAATTTGCTCTGAATGTTTAGGAAATGATGCCATACCCTCATATGTGATGTCTTTAACAGAATGAATTAACGACCTGTAAGGTGAATGTCGCAGAGGCCATTTTGGTGTGAGCCTTTGTGCAGGCAAAATATCTGAAACCAGAGGCCCATTTTTTTCCAAATTTTGCTTGATGATATTTTCACTTAACCCCTTCATAGCCGAGAAACTCTAAATAGGATCCATTTGGAAGACACATAGATCTTTATGAGCCTCGCGCGATCGCGGGTGCGGTGGCTCATGGAGATTTTGGCTCTTCTAACGGAACTGACATATATTTATTTGACGGTTGGGGTTCCTTGGGACTGAATTAAAAAAGATTTCAGAGCAATATTTGCGTCCAGTGTTAGCGAAGAGAATAAAACATATAATGTCTAAAACCAGGTTTATGTCGCTACATCACTTCAAGATGACGCGAACAGTTGTTGGGAGTGCTTTCAGACAGAAAATATGGCGCATTACTCTCTGCGGGGAGGGAGCGGGGCTAAATAGTTGTTCCAAGAGCAAACCTTATTGGCTTTGGTGTGACAGCAAATGTAAAACAGTATAAATTGAGTCACCAATGAATCGTCCATTTCATCCGCTCTTCAGCCGTTGTGTGTGTATGCGTGCGTTTGTATAAGGCAATTTCTTAGGGACAAAAACATTCACAGACTCTAAACTCGACACAACTGTAGTTTACAAGAACAACTTTACCTACATATTTCACCTGTAGAAAAGGTCAAGGTCATCATAGATCGATGTGTTTGTAAAGATTAGTCATTCTCCGCACACAAATATTTTTAAAAGTTAACTTTGGGTGCAAAAGTTTGAAAGTACCTAAGTATGCATTTTATACCACGAATGACCTCTCTTTAAGGTAGAGGGCAGTTAAAAAAAAGAACGTGCGGGAGATTCCGTAGACCTTGTCGTGGGAACTCTTCCTGTCGGTGGTGTCACAGTTGCTGAGAATGTGAAGAGGGTGATGACCTACAAATGCGCCACTTGTTGACTATCAAACGAAGGGTTCATGGTGCTGGTGTTAGTGCGAGTGGGGGAGGGGGCGGGGAGTGTGTGTGTGTGTGTGGGGAGGGGGGGGGGGGTCGAGGGAAGGAGGAGAGAGGTCTGGAGACCTTTTCACCAATGGCTGAAAAATCACACGACGGACCGTTTACAATTTCCTAGAGGCGCAGGAGGGTGTGTGCGCGCGTGTGTGTGTGTGTGTGTGGGGGGGGGTGGGTGGGAGGGTGGGGGGCGGCGGGGGTGGGGTGGGGGGGGGGGGGGGGGAGGGGGGAGGTTTCAAACTCCCAAACTTGGAAAATTACACATTAAAAATATCCTGGGAGCCGTGCACCTTGGAACATCCCTCTCCCCTGAATTTGCTTCTGAATATGTACATAACCCTGTGTCGATAATGCTAGCTTTTATCAAGTTTTACTTCTGAGGTGGAACATCGAAATACAGTAGCTTTTATTCCCCCATGCATAGAACATTTCCACTGAGCACACTTGCTGACCATGCCTGCCCTTTGACCGTTGGAAGGAGCCAATAAAATTAATATGCAGAGACAGTGTAACCCCTAACAAAACATTTCTACTGGGGTCTTACTGCAAAGATAACATATAAACTACCTGTAATAGCAACAATCCAAAATTAAAAAAAAAAGCCTTCTTACTTCCAGCCACATGTAAAATCCACAAAATTTCAAGATAAAAAGATTATGTAGTATGTCATTTGAAAGATTTCGACGAGGCAAATTCGAATAAACAGGTTTCACGTGTATCGGTATGATATATGTTGCATGGTATTAGTCATCGTACCTGCAGCCGTTTCATCTATAAGGTAACACAAATTGCTAGTTTGCAAGATAAATATATTTTTTAGGATCTCATCGACAGATCTCTTTGAAGGAAATTCAAATATGTAGGTTTCAAATGTTTCCTGTACGTTTACAACGTGGTTTTTCTTTTCTTCACCGTCCTGGACCAGGCGCACCAGTTGACACATATGGGCCATAGCGGCCTGATGATCAAGCTTTGCGTGAATACCACTCTGCCACCATTCACCGCACAGACTCATTGTCAATAATGAGTCTGTGCGGTGAACGGTTGCACACGCGGTGGCGCAGCGGTATTTGCATTAAGTAAAAGCTCGATCGTCAAACCCCTGTGCACAAATCATACGTCCGCCGCGCTCGAAACCTATATAATTGAATCTGCCTCGTGAAGATCTTTTAAATGAGATCACGCGTGATATTTTTATCGTGAAAACTGTCGATTTTACGAATGTCTGCACAGTGTGACGTCACGTTTGCAAAACAACGGTAACTCATTGAATAGTTTGCGAAACCTGGTCATCATTTATTGAGGTATAACCAAAGACAATACATTATAAGACAGATCACTCTTTCATAAGGCTTACTGAAAAAGCGAGTTTAGTGTAGCAGTTGCGTCCCATGGTGAAATCGTGTTGTGGCCATACGTCTATCACTATCTGGTAATGGGCTCGAGCTCTGACGCGAGGCTTTTTGAAGGGTAACAGGTGCTTTTTGTGTGTGTATTGCGGAAAACTGTTTTAAAATCACATGAGCTTCGCTTCTAAGATATTTTTTTTTCTATTCCTAATCAAAAGATTTTTCGGGAAAGTGTTAATTAGCACGGAAAGTGTAATAGAAAAATAAATAAATCAGGCATTTCATTGTTGCCGTAAGTGTGAGTTGATGTCACACACACACACACACACACACACACACACACACACACACACACACACACACACACACACACACACACACACACACACACACACACACACACACACACACACACACACACACACACACACACACACACACACACACACACACACACACACACACACACACACACACACACACACACACACACACACACACACACACACACACACACACACACACACACACACAACACACACACACACACACACACACACACACACACACACACACACACACACACACACACACACACACACACACACACACACACACACACACACACACACACACACACACACACACACACACACACACACACACACACACACACACACACACACACACACACACACACACACACACACACACACACACACACACACACACACACACACACACACACACACACACACACACAACACACACACACACACACACACACACACACACACACACACACACACACACACACACACACACACACACACACACACACACACACACACACACACACACACACACACACACACACACACACACACACACACACACACACACACACACACACACACACACACACACACACACACACACACACACACACACACACACACACACACACACACACACACACACACACACACACACACACACACACACGCACACACACACACACACACACACACACACACACACACACACACACACACACACACACACACACACACACACACACACACGCGCGCGCGCACGCAAACAAACACACATGCACACAAACGAACACACATACAAACAAACCACAACACAGGACTAAATAAGAAATAATTTACAGCAAACATCAGTTGTTTTGAACAAACTCACAAGAAGATCAGTTATTAGTACGCGTTCAACTTGCAGCAGGTATTATCAAGAAAACTAAATAGTGATTATGCACAGGCCGCGCTAACCACCTTATGCATGCACCCGTTAGAAACTGTAAACAGTACCTGGCTTGTATGCACAAGAGGTTACTATAAGAATGATCACTGATTACCTGTTCTGTCTCCTCTCAATCATCATCCACCAACACGTAATGTATGACAAATTATCATCATACACAAAATAGCAGTCAACATGAATACGCATTAGGCTGAATATCATAGACGTACAACAGACATACATCAGTCACATGCCACCGCTTTAGATCTAAAGTCATTATCGGTAACGATAAACATTCATCACGACCGATTGAATTTGTTCTCCAACACTCCTCCTTCCCGCCGACCCTCGGCTGATTCCGTGGAACTAAACCTTACACAAAGCAGTCGCATGTTTGTCCTCTCATCCTCCTGTCATACTCCCCAAAATTCTCTGCCCCTTCTAATTGATCACGTTTTTTTTTTTTTTTTGTGGGTGACTTGTTCTTTTATTCACGGTCATTTCATCTAGTACTATTGCACACAGATCTGACTTTGGCGGCAGTACAGACACTTTAATCTGAAGCGCTTTCAGAATCTTGGCATTAAAGCCGGGCTAGACTGAAACCTTTTGCATAGTTTTCCGTAAGGTTGAAACTGACGGGAGGACAAAGAATTTTTGCAAGCATACGATATGCCTTGGGGTTTACATGAAACAAAGATAAAGCTGTTGTTTTGTCTGTCTCCGTTCATCCCCGGGCTTATTTCTTTTTGTGTATTTCACGCAACTGTGCTGAAAGAAAAAAAAAAAAATGAACACACGAATCAGGCAAAAAATGGGCCAAGCGGCTCTTCGCTGCTGCATCCTTCTTTTCTTTGAGTGTTAATGTCTTTTCTTTCCTTGTTTGCCGTCTTTCTGTCGTAATTACATTTCTTCTGCAGGCAGTACAATCTGTTGTGCACAGTTTTAATACTTTTCTTCAAAGCCTGCTTCCTTGGTGAATCGCTGTCCTGACCACCTGTTGCTGCAGTCCCCCCCCCCCATCCCCCCCCCCCCCCTTATATCAGTTTCTCCACTGGACTCATCTGCACACACACAAGCAACCATGCATTAAATCATTAAGGATATCATGATAATCCACATCATATTTACTCAGATCAAAAAATCAATTCACATTTCAGCTGACTGATAAGAAATGTATTTTCACACACACACACACATGCAGGCGCGAACACACACAAAAAGTCCATCGAAAATTCATCCAAATTTAAAATCTGCTTGTCTGATTTTAATAGTCAATAGATTTTACGACCCCAGTTGTGAAAACAACTGACACAACTGATCTTTTGTGCTGTCATTGTTTGGTATTTTTTTATAAATTAAAAATGTCAGCTTACAATTTATAAATCAGATTATATTTATTCATTTAAAGTACCTGGTTGCAGTGACATGCGTGCCTGCTTGTGAGGCTGCGCTTCTGTATCTGTAGCTGTATCCCTCGTAGTGGGTGGCTGTCTCTGTTGTTAGTTGTGGGGGTGGGTTGGGCACCGAAAACAAAGTCGGCACACGTGAACTGCCTGGTTTCAAAATGGGCACTGCACAGCCTGCAGGTACGTGAACGCAGCTCAGCAAGTAAAAGTCCCAGCAGATCTTCCCTGCGCGAGTTCTGCACCCGGACATCTGTTGAGAGAATAACAAAGACTGAAATACAAGTACTAAAACACCACCAGCTAAATACTGTAGTCTGTAGACGTAGTTCGTGAGAACCGTACAGTGGACAGAGTTCTGCATGACCTTTTATACTTTTGTATTTTAAGTCTTGATAGACAATGAAAGCAAAGTAACTTTGCATTGACTGAATTTTATCAACTACCTTACAACTCAAGGTTTCTTTGCTTAATGTCTCACCAGTACTTTCCTCTTTTTGCTGGGATCATCTGTCTTAAAACAACTCGATTAAGAACGTGAAACTTACACAAGCTTCTCCCTATCAGTCGTATTGCCTTGAATGAAAGGGAAAGGTCCGTGTAGCCTAAAGAATACTTTTCCTCGCCCAAGTTAAGCACATGTGGCACAAATGACTAAATTTAACCTGAGTTTGTCCACCATTAAGTTGATACAATGGGATAGGAAAACTGGTCTATGTACATATTGCCCTCTTCTACTTTTGAAAACAAAATTACTAGAAACGTATAATTACTGTGGATCTAAATGTTCGTTAGACCACTTTTGCATTGACATTTCTCGGAATTCACAGCGTGGAGAGCCGGCTAGGGTCTGTTTGAAGTTGGATCAGTTTTCCACTCTCCCAGATTTAAACCAGATTTAAAGATACATATCACAAGAGGGACCCATGCCTGAGTATCGCCCTAGCAACTCTAATTCAGAATCGAAAATTTTCGCGAAAGACATCCTCTGCGCCATGAAATTATTATACGGTCGTAAATTTATGCATTAATGCAAAGATAAGACGACAAAGTAATCAGCTTACCTTGTTTCTTCATTGGGAAAAAGGAAAAAATGACATGGTGAAACTTGGCTTGTAGCGGGCGTTCGAACAAAAAATTGCGCTGCAAAATTCAGACCGTGGCCCTTGCCTCGTTCGATCAGCCATGATTCAACACGATTAAAAGGGAGAAAACTCTCAAAGCGCGTCCTCGCACTCTCAGGGCGAGTGATTTGTCTTATAATGTATTGTCTTTGGTATAACTAAACAAGTTTCGTACACATTTTTTATGGTTGCAGTTAGCTCTCTTTATTTTCTTCCCCTCACTCCGCTATAGCGCCCAACTGTAACACGCGTATGTAGGCCTACGCATGAGCTGTCATACTGGAGCCATAGCGATACGTATGTCTACATGATTAAAAAATAAATAAAAACAAAAACTAAAATAAAACTAAGAACAGCAAAGTCCTCATGGCTCACGCGCACTACTGATTCGCATAATTTATCATGACTTTTGTGACCTTGACCCTCCCGACAGGTCGCTCATATGAGCAAGTGGTCAAATGTCAAATGGCAATAGTAGCTGCCTAACCCAACAGCTTGACAATATGTGTATTGTTCACCCACGCATTTGTCCATATTGACTCTTGATCTTTACGAGTGGTCTGCCAAATTAGCAAGCTTGATGAAGGTATTATCATCTGCAAACCTTCTGCCAAGTTTGATTGCAATGAGTGGCAATGCAAACTCACAGTCTATCAAATAACAGGTACATACATGTACTTCTTCACACCGACATCTGTTAACGGTCTCTTCTGACCCTTGACGTTTGGGAAGGGTCGTCCACTGAATTAAGCATACAAAAAAAAGGTTTTAGCACATTCAAGACGCGTCTCGAAATAGTTAATACCAAGTTTGGCTTTGAATTTGAAAACAGTATTTGAAAAGAACTTTGGTCAAAAATACCTATTCAGTTATTGACCCACTGTAAGCTTTTCAGTTCAGAGTGACATTTCAGAGCGAGGCCGAGTGTTATTCAAAGTGGTATTTTAAGACCGGTTTTGCCACACAATATTCTTGGGCCAAATTTAAAGTACAGTATAATGACTAAAAAAGGCCAACATTAGATTGTTTACTTCAGACGAGATAGTGTGACGTTTTGCTATCGCGCGTCAGCCAAAAGTGACGCGGCTCGGCGAAAGACTTAGTGCAAATCTGCACAAGGTACCTAACCCCCGCAGCTCTCCAATATTATTTTCCTCAGTGTTGTATTAGATGCTCTCCCTTGCCAGAAGTTCAACCGACGCCGCAGCCGTACATTTCGCACAATTTCTTTTCCCAACCGAGTTCCGTAACGCAAGCCCAGTCCACGCATAGTTCTGCCTGTCGGCAGTGTGTAAGAGTGTTGCATGTCGGCAGTGTGTCAGAATGTGCCCTGTCGGCAGTGAGTGTCAGAGTGTTTCCGGCCGCCTGTCGGCAGTGTGTCAGAGCCGTGTAGCCTGTCGGCAGTACTGACTGATGTCAGTACCGTGTGTGTGGCCTGTCGGCAGAACTATGCGTGGAGATTACTTTACCGAACTGTTGGGAAAGGAAATTTCGCTAGCTTGCCTTAAAGCTGTTCTTAATTGGACGAACTTTTGATCGGCAAACCTAGATCGGAGAAGATCGGTGATCTTTTGGTTTGTTTCTTAACCCATATCATACTGAGGCTAAAATCTTCAAATTTGTACACTGCCACACGCATGCTACATCATAGTACTTACGGATAAGGATCCAGACCAATGGCTTTAGTTCAAGGGTGGTGCCAGAACAGCTTGGCGCCTCTAGGCACCAAGCTATTCTGGCACTACCCTTGAACTATTTTAGTCAGACTTATTTCACACACTGGTGTATTCCGAATGATAAGGGTTAATTGAGGTTGAACGAACCTAGGCGAACTTCAGCAAACCAGGTTTGCCATGGTTCTCTTTCTTAACTGAAGTGGGCGATTTGAACGATCTTTGTTTTTGTACTCCGTGCAGTAGCGATCCCAACAAACAGCGTTGCGCCTCCCACAAATCAATAAAAAAAAAAAAAAAAAGTCTTGTTCTTCACACGAGTGAAATATCGCCGTCCGCCATAGTTGTTGTATCGGTGACTATCTTCTTATCTCCAACGCAGAAGAGGGTAAAAGTTTTGACCAATCAGAGAAAAGGTTAGCCTTGGATCGCTAGACATGTCGAGCGATCTTTGTCCGACAGCGAACTATGGTTTGCCGAGGTTCGTGAACTACTTCGAACTAGGTTCGCCGTATCTTTAGATCGTCCAATGAAGAACCAACCTAGTTCGCCCGAGATCGTGAACTCTAGATCGTCAGAGTTCGCGAACTAAGGTTCGTTTAATTAAGAACGGCCTTTAGCCGGACACTCGGGATCCGAGTCCAGACGTTTGTCGATGTTAGTCCCATCTGCAAGAGACGTGGAATCTCGCGAGCCCCTGCGTGAATCTACACTACTCGCCGATGACGATCGTCAGTCTGCAATTGATCGTCAAATTGCGGATTTCTTCCGATTGCCGGACACAGAGACCTTGACTGCCGCCTTTCTCTGCAAAACGCAGGGAAATAAAATTGATAAACAAGAATGGCAAAGCATATACGGCTCATGTGTATGACCGATTAACATTAGTAATATGTCCGAGTTTCGTGATCTTGAAGAGGCATTCACATACGCTTGGCGAATCTCACCCTCACACCCCCCCCCCCCCCCCACCCCGGCTCTTAAAAAAAAAAAAAAAAAAAAAAAAAAAAAAAAATTCAGCCACTGGGAAGCAAGGTCTGGCTTTGTGAGGCCTGTGTGAGTTAGAAGGTCACAAATAAAAAAGTTTGAAACACCCCCCACCCCCACTCGGAGGGGGGGGAGGGGGGGGGTAGGGGTTCAACTTTTTATTTATTTATTTAATAATTGTGTATTAACTGTAATAATAATAAATTTTATTTAATATTATAAATGATAATGAAGTAGATGATCCGCAGCTGAGTAGTACAAAGACTGAGTCACCTCTTGCAGCTCCTGTTCATCTGACACAACGTCCTTGTTCTTGTTCACCATTTTCACTAACTTGCTCAAGGCGAACATGGACGACAGGGAGGTGGCGTCCTTTGGAATATCCGAGGACTTCGGGAAGCCTGAAATGAACAGACGGCTTGTCAAGTTCCGATAAAACTACGTATTTCGGGGCATGGCGGAGCATGTAGGAACAACTCCGAGTGAAATAGTACACACATCAGTTTTTTTCCCCTTTCCCATAACTTGATTTTTAGTCTGTGATTTCCCCGGCATTTCTTTTGCTTTCAGTAGCAATTAAGCTGCATGGCACGCGGCGTCGAAACAGTGGAAAACGGAGACTGGTGTTTTAATTTGGTGTCATTATTCATGGGCACCTTATATGGGACACGTACACAGGGTTATGCAGCAGGAGAACAGAGGCCAGGGCAGAGATGGGGTAGTTATCGTTTTTCAGTATGGATTGTGCAACAATTGGACTTTGGAATTTGTGGCTTTTCAGTCGCAGCACGTTTTGCTCTATGGACGGTGTCTGCCTGGAGTGACTATGGCAAAGCAGTTCCGACTGGGAGCCGTGTGGCTTTGGGTGACACTACAACATAAAAATGTGTAAAACTGATAACCTTTTACTAGGTTTGAGCCGCTGTAGAGTTTCGCGGCCATGATGAATTTCGTGCTTGCCGCGCAGCGCGCCGCTACTTCGAAAATGTCGAGCAGACTGCAACGACTGCACGATGTGTGATCTAGAAGCGCCCTCGATCTCTTAACTTACTACACGACTGCATAGCCTAGATATGCTAGAAGTACTAGTGAAAAGCCACACTATGCCGTGCTAGCAGCCTCGACCTATGACTCAAACAAAAATACTAGTGACCAGGTCAATGATATTCACGTGACTGTGATAACGTGGTTTTCCTTCACAGTCTTAGTAAAGCGCGGAACTGCACAGCGGTCTATTGACTGAAAATATTTTCGGCTTCGAGTCAGTGTTAAAATTCGCAAAGAAAATAGGGGCCACTTTGCATGGGGGAGCTTAGTGGCTGGCGCAGGATTAAGCTCTCCCATGCAGCTGTCCTTATGTTCCGCGGAATATTTTAACTCAACCCGGCTTGAACCCATTTAAAGCTGAGGTGCAATGAGAAAAACCCGCCCAGCGCGTGTTTTAAAAAGACTACAGGACCCAGCTTGGGCCCTGCCCCTAAGTGGGTCAAATCGGTTCGTAACTCAGTTGACGGAGTTGGCAACTGCGTATCCCGAGCTTGCAAAACTCTCGGAAAACGACAGACCACTTCCTGTTGCACGGAAATCATGGCGATTAGCAGATCGGACAACAGCAGACGATTCTGTGACACTTTGAAACTGACCGACAGCCACGGATTTTACGCGCTGGGGCCTATGATGGCAGAATGCACGGCTGTATATGCTGTAAGTATGACTCCTGACACTCTGTAATTGTGAACGAATGTTTTCAACACGTACCTCCAGTCCAATATAGGCTAATATAAATAAATAAAGAAGCATTGTGATGTACAACCAACACAGTAAATTGGATGAGAGAGAGAGAGAGAGAGAGAGAGAGAGAGAGAGAGAGAGAGAGAGAGAGAGAGAGAGAGAGAGAGAGAGAGAATCGACTGTTTACATAGATGCCAAAAGATACAAGGTCGCCATGGGTCAAGCTGATTTTTAGTAGCTGCCCTTCGTATGGAGAAAAAAATTTGCTGTAGGCCACTCCAGATGAAAAGATATAACAACAAACACTAAACGACAAATAACCCCTCCTTCCTCACCCTTCCGATATCAAATAAGCTTCAGGCTGTACTGTGTAACTTACGGCGGATAGCTCGGCCTGGTCCATATCCAGTGTGCGTCCAGGCAAGGCACAAATGGCCTGCTCTGTCCGTCGGGTGGTCGAGTGTCGTCTGCTACTGTTGATATCAGTAAAATTATCGCTGGATTAGATCAGTGATCGCGGTTCCCACTCGCAGCAAACAGGAAGTGGCCTGTCTTTTTCACGGGAGTTTTGCCAGCACGACAAACGCAGTTGAAAACTCAGTCAACTGAGTCAGTTGCAAACCGGTTTGCCGAAGTTAGCCGAACGTTGACGAAGACAGGGCCCTCGCTGGGTCCTGCAAAGTTTTTTTAAAACACGTGCGGGGCGGAGTTTTTTGACTGTTTCTCAGCTTTAACCACAAAGACCGCGCATCTCACATTTTGGATGGTTAGTTCGAGGTTTAACGTCCACGGCACCAAAGTGATGATGGACGGCCCTGACGGGCGGGTTATGCGGGACAGGGAAATTTGTTACCTATGGAGTACGACTTGAACACTGATCAATTGAGGCGCACTGCAACTGTGCCGCTTTGATTTACCACGACCTTTCAACGGACCTGCTATGCAACAAGCCCGTCTTTTTTTTTTTTTCCTGCATTGCGAGTCCAGCTACCGGGGCCGGGATCGGGACTCGAACCCACGACCCGGCGAATTCCTTTGCTCTCTTGCTCCGACGCTTAACCGCCTGAACTATTTCGGACTCTCCACATTTTGGAGGTGCCACCTATCGGACTACACTATAGTGTGTCTACCAGTTATCCCATATCATCCTGAGGCTAAAAGCTCAAAATTTGTACACTGCTATACTCAAGCTACAAAATAGTACTTACAGATAAGGATAGAGACCAATGGCTTTAGTTCAAGGGTGGTGCCAGAACAGCTTGGCGTCTAGAGGCGCCAAGCTATTCTGGCACTACCCTTGAACTATTTTAGTCAAACTTATTTCAAGTCACACACTGGTGTATTCCGAATGATACGGGTCAGTAAAGGAGATGAAGCTTGGTTCCTGATGGCGACAAGCTAAGCTGGCACTACCCTTGAATTATCATGGTCGATCCATCTCCTGCAACAGGTGCATAGTCGTTAGATGACGCCTCCAAAATTTGGGAAATACGGGCGTCGGGCTGAATGAGTTAAGCGTGTTTCTTTCTCCGTTGGTTCTTCTCGGGTGCTATCTAAGACATTCCTGTCCATATTTTCACAAGCCTAGTGCGGGGCACACGGAGCAGAGGTGCTGATACGGCATAAGCTGCAGTGCGCAATGAGGAACTCCCTCATGTGACAAAGGAGAATATGAGCAGAAATGTATTTCATTTTACACATTCAAATACCATAATTAACCCACTGTGCCCTCAAGGTCAAAATCCCCCCCCCCCCCCCCCCCCCATTTTGGAATTGCCCCGGGCTCTAAAGACTATTCATAATTCAGGAGACAGAAGTAAGAGTAAAACTAACTTCCTTCCTATCTTTTTGAATATATTCATTTTGAACTTCTGCCTCTCGATCGCCGGGGGAAAAAAAAAAAAAAAAAAAAAAACAGAACAAAAACGGAGACATATAAGAGGTCGCTTTTGTTTGTTTCAGTGAGCTTAGCTGGCTGAAAGTTAGAACTTTATGTTTATGGCTGACAGACAACAGCAAGCTAGTACATGTTTTCGCTGACGGAGAACATACAATTCTGAAGGTTTCCAAAGAGTGCCCACTGTGACTGATACAGTCTAACACAGCAAGCGTCCCACTTTTTTTCAACATCAGAGTTGAAAGAAACACTGCCAGGGGCGACTGAGGAAGTGATGTTATAGGAGGTGCTAGAGAATCTTTCTCAGCACGAGGACCTTAAGAGGGTTTCCCTGGTGTCAAGAACGTTAATAAACGAGATACTGCGAAGTAATGACCGGTATTGAATAGTGAAGAAATTAAGTAAATAATAAATAAATAAAATTAACAAATGTTCGGACGGGCGAACGAACGGATGAACAAACAAATAAATAAGCAAACAAATCAAACAATTAATTATTTAATAAAGAGTATTGCCTCTTTGTGAGTTAGGTTGCGCGTAGAAGTGATGAAGAAACATGTCCGAAAAGTTGAGTGCAAGACCCTCGGTCCCTTGAAACGCCGTGGACTTTCTTTCGTTGCGTTCGTCAGAGTCCGAGTCAAGCAAGGCTGGAGCATTCCTGTATGTCACAGAGAGCGTCAAGTTCACGTACCGTTTTGCGGAAAGCGAAGAGTATTGTTCGACACTATAGACGATTTCCAGATATCAGAAGTAGATCGAAACTGCCGTGGTTTGACGAAAACAGTGGTTTTTAATCCACTGTTTTTGTCGAAACGCGTGCAATTTGGACCTACTTCTGACCTCTGACAATCGTTTATTTTGATAATTCGTTCTTGGCACACCTATCAGTCAAAGCTCACACTTTAAGTTATAAGCCCGTTGTGTATGCAGCAGCCGGGACTGTAGGAACTAACCAGAAGCTGCAAGGACAAGGGGGGGGGGGGGGGGGGGATAAAGACGTACAGGTACTGCATTGACTGCTCCAGTGGCAATGAAATTTGGTGCCATCACTATTCTAGGCATGTCTGGCTGCCTAGATTATGGTTGCCATCACCGTTCTATGCATGTCTGGCTGCTAAGCGTATGGTTACCATCACCGTTCTACGCATGTCTGGCTGCTAGGCGTATGGTCACCACCCTCACCGTTCTACGCATGTCTGACTGCTTAGTTTATGGTTACCACCACCGTTCTACGCATGTGTGACGGCTGCTGAACAGTCAGACACGCCTAGAACAGTGATGGCAACCAAGTCAGTTTCATATTAAATGTGATGGCGGTTATGTGTTACGTTTGTGGTTGTGTTATTCTTTGAGACTCACAAACCAGATAGGTGAGGCTAGCGCTGGCAGAATTGTACACAAACCAAGGGGAATCACTCAGCGCTGGATAGACAAACAGTTAGTTAGGCAGGGGATCTAACTGTTTGTCTATTCAGCGCTGAGTGATTATTCTTTGAGAGCATGTGTGTATAAATCATATTCATTTGAGTTGTTTTGGATAAAAATTACGTACCTTTTAAGTAGGATTCATTTTCTTTTGCACGGAGAATTGCGATCGATTTTTGTTGTGACGCGTAGTTTCGTTGTAAAGTTTGACCTACATTAGACTGGAAGTTTCGAGTAGGGTCGCGATTATTCTCGTGACCTCAAATATGACGTCAAAATTGTAGGCTACATTTTGTAACTATTGTATCGAATGCGCCTGGATATTAGTCGAAAGCTGTAGTTGATTGTGGAGTATTCTTTTTAATGAATATTAATAACCAGCGACTATCATAGTGGTTTTTAAGAAAGCGTTTGATAGGGTGAGGCATGCAGCCCTTTGGTCCACCATAAAGCTATACAACATCAATGCCAACCTGATCAAAGTCATAGCAAACCTTTACAACAAGGCCACTAGCGCAGTCTGCTTCAACAACAAAGTAGGAAACTGGTTTAGGACTACAGTCGGAGTCAGACAAGGCTGCTTGCTCTCACCTACTCTTTTCAACACCTTCTTGGAAAGAATCATGACAGACGCTGTGAAAGAACACAAAGGAACTGTCAGTATTGGAGGCAGAACAATCACGAACTTGCGCTTTGCGAACGAAAATGATGACCTTGCAGGCACGGAGAAGGAGCTAGCTTAGCTGGTGGAAAAGCTGGACAATACAGTTATTGCGTTTGGGATGAAAATCAGTGCAGAGAAGACCACAATGATGACCAATAACACCAGTGGCATTGGCACTGACATCATGATTGGAAGCCAAAAACTGGAAACAGTTAATAAATTCAAATACTTAGGAGCCATTGTGACAGATGAGGGATCAAAACCAAAAATACTGTCTAGGATTGCGCAGACAACAACAGCACTGACAATATTGAAGACCATAATTATGGAAGGACAGAAACATCACACTCTGCTCCAAGATCAAACAGATGCGCTCCTTAGCCACCTCAGTGTTCTTATATTATGCTTGTGAGTCATGGACCCTCACAGCAGACATTAAAAGGAGGATACAAACCACTGAAATGAGATGTTTTCGAAGGCTGCTTGGCATCTCATACAGAGATCACATCTCAAACGAGGAAGTGGGAAGCAGAATCAGGCAAGCCATCGGGCCCTATGAAGACCTATTAGCCATTGTGAAAAAAACGCAAACTGAAGTGATATGGGCATGCATGTCACGCGTGCAGCAGGGCTTGCCAAAAGAAGGAGAGGAAGACAGAGGAAAAGTTGGGAGGACAATATCTCAGAGTGGACAGGACTGAAGCTGCGCGATACGCTAAGAATGGCAGAGAACAGAGAGGAATGGAGGAAGCTGGTTGCCAAGTCAGCAGTGGTGCCCCAACGGTCGGCAAGACTACGGGATATAGATAGATAGATATAATAAGTTTTGGTTACGCTTTCTTTTCTGATTGGTTGTGTTGTGTGAATTCGCTGGGTTATTCTGGAAATCTGAAATAGTATAAAAGACCGTGTTAAGAAGTATGAGTGTACATTGTATGAGAGACGCAGTGAGTCAAAAGTGTTTATGCATTGCAGAGGAGACAGTGTATTAGTGTGAATGCATTTCTGGATGCATTGCGCGGAGATCGCATCGCTGCAATAAAATATTGTTGGAACTGTTACTCCAGTGTGGTCTACAACCTTATGCCGATGTGACGAGTTGCAAATGAGTGAAGTTTCTTTACATGAACCCAACGTGCGTGCGTCTGGTGTGATATCATACTACGACTACGACTACCACGTAACATTATGGTAAAGGCTGCATCACGTTCTGATGACAGTCTTACTTAACATACTGTCAAGATGAACGGTACGTTACTTCGCAACTAAAACAGATCTGTTGAAGCCCTTTGACGCAACGCAAAAACAAGTTCTTGGCATAAAGATCGATTCTGAAAAACAAAGGTTGTATCGTTGTCGACAAGGAAATTTTGACGCGTATTTTTTTAAAATTAATTTTAATTATTTATTTTATGTATTTTAAAGGATATTTCGGTGATTTTATTTGTTTGTGTTTGTTTTGTCAGACGGTGTAGATCGATGGCGTGAGTCACGCAGCGTAACGTCGTGTCACGTCACATATGGGCAGTAAGGAGCTTTTGAGAGTTGTATGCCTCTTGTTGATTGGACTGACCTGCTTGTCTTCCTGCTTTCTGCGTCGGCCTTGAGGGAAGTGCGGGGCAGGATTACCAGCCGAGAGGGACGTTGGGTAGAGCGTGGCGTGCTGGAGATAACATAAGATGAATGATACGTTACTTCGCAACTGAAACATATCTGTTGAGACCATTTAAACCATTCGAGACGTACCGCCTCCGGATACGCGGCAAAAAGCCGAATGAGTTAATGCAAAGCACCGTGAAATGTTCTTGGCATAAACATTGATTCTGAAACGAATAGTTGCATTATTCATATCCATTTGCTTTATGGGAAAACGAAGGTTTTGTATTGTTGTTGACATGGAAATTTCGTCGAGTTGTTTGTTGTTGGTGTTCTTGTCTACCGTATTAAAAACACGGTAGATTTTGAGATGGGGCTGGTCGGAGCACGTTCCGTAGCACGCATATGCATGACGAACATAAACGGGCACACATCAGACTCTGACAGTGAAGTAACACCATACAAATTACGTCATGTCTAGCTACGCTAACCACGCTCTTGACGGGAAGTGTCATGTGTGTGTGTGTGTGTGCGTGCGTGCGTGCGTGCGTGTGTGCGTGCGTGCGTGCGTGCGTGCGTGCGTGCGTGTGTGTGTGTGTGTGTGTGTGTGTGTGTGTGTGTGTGTGTGTGTGTGTGTGTGTGTGTGTGTAGACACGAGTATCTCCGGTGTATGTGTACGTACATGCCTGAAATTTTATGAAATGCTTCGATCGAGATGTATTTCGGAGAGCTCCGAGCATATTCAAGAGAAAGAAGAAAGGCAAAGCCATTATGGCTCACGTGTATGACCGATTTACATATGTGTGACCTTTGTGACAAGCGCTGGCTTCTGCAGCAGCAAAATTCATAGTTTCTGAAAATATAAACATTTTTTACACATCTGTCAACCCCACGTAACCCTTGACCTTTGTGATGAGTCGGCTAAATTAGTATGCATAGGTAGGTCTTATCATCAGCTATCTTTGTACCAAATTTGGTTGACAAATTTGCAAACATTTGGGAATACTTACAATTTTATCAAAAATCAGCATTTTTACATACATTTGCCAGCCTCTTGTGACCCTTGACCTTTCCAAGGGATCATCCAAATTAGTATGCATAGATAGGTCTTACCATCAGGTATTTCTGTACCAAATTTGGGTTTTAAAGTTGTGAATAGTATTTGAGAAAGACATCTTTTGTCAAAATATGTCTATTTTAAACCCATTTCCTGAGCTCTCGTGACCCTTGACCTTTCCGAGGGATCAACCAAATTAGTGTGCATAGAAAGGTCTTCCTATCGGGTATCTCTGTAGCAATTTTGGGTTTAAAGTTGTGAATAGTATTTGAGGAAAAACAAAATCTTTTGTCAAAACAGGGCTATTTCGGACCTATTTCCTGATCCCTTGTGACCATTGACCTTTCTGAGGGGTCATCCCAATTAGTATGCATAGATAGGTCTTACCATCAGGTATCTCTGTACCAAGTTTGGGTTTGAAGTTGCGAATAGTATTTGAGAAAAAAATATTTTGTCAAAATATGGCTATTTTTCACCTATTTCCTGAGCTCTTGTGACCCTTGACCTTTCCGAGGGATCAACTAAATTAGTACGTATAGAAAAGTCTTACCATCATGTATCTTTGTACCAAGTTTGGGTTTGAAGTTGTGAATAGTATTTGAGAAAAAAAATGTTATGTCAAAATATAGATATTTTTGACCTATTTCCTGATCCCCTGTGACCTTGACCTTTGTGCAAGGTCACTTAAATTAGTATATTTACAAAGGTCTTACCGCAAAATATCCTTGGGCCAAGTTTGAAGAATGTGGCTTGAATAGTCCCCGAGAAAATGCCAACGTTAAAGTTTACAACGGACGACGGCGGACGGCGGACGGTCGACGGGCGGACGACCACTGGCCCAAAACATAGACTCACTTTTGCTTCGCACGTGAGCCAAAATTGCCGTTTATATAAAGTCGGTTGACCCACATTTAAGTCGGTAATTTTAGTTCTATTCACTTGGAATTTTGGATATTGCTAGCTTGGAGACAGACATTGGATGTGTTCGTAATCCAGCGTTGTATCTCTTCAACGTTTTGAATAATAATTAATTCATATTCGCATCTTTTGGAGCCACTGTATGCTCCCATTAAACAGTCAGCCCTGGAAGAAGCTGTGTGGAAGAAAACAGTCAACACTGGAAGAGTCTGCGTGCCTTTCGGATGAGTGACGTGAAGCAGCAAATTCGTTACTGTGTACACGGCGTCGTCAGACTATAGCGATGCCATGACGTCAAGCTTATACTGACGTCATTTTCCTGCTCGTGCTATGCTTTCTCAGAATTCCTGTCCCTACACGAGCCCACAGTGCTTACTAATGGCGGGAATGTCTTTATTTGTGTGCCCCGGCATGTGTGTTGATCAGAGGTTGGCTTAGACAGGAGGGAAATGGATCAGAAGGATAAGCTTAAAAATATGAACAACTATGAACGTTCCTAAAACAAAAACGCATGTGAGCTCCAAACAATACGGTAGACTTTGGGATGAAGTCCTCATCTTCTTTTTTTCATTTTTTTTTTTAATTTTATTTTGTCAAACGGTGTAGATCGATGGCGTGAGTCACGCAGCGTAACGTCGTTTCACGCTACATATGGGGTTTTAACCCATTCAGCCCTGACGCACTACAGCAGGAGATGGGTCGACCATGACAATTCAAGGGTAGTGCCAGATTAGCTTGACGCCTGTCGGCGCCTTACTAATCTGGCACTGCCCTTGAATTATCTTGGTCGATCCATATCCTGCAACTGATACTTAGTCATTAGATGAATGCCTCCAAAATTCGGGAAATACGGCCGTCGGGCTGAATGAGTTAAGGAGCGTTTGAGCGTATTATGCCGCTTGTAGGATGGACTGACCTGATTGACTTTCTGCTTTCTGCGTCGGCCATGAGGGACGTGCTGGGCAGGCCTGGCAGCCCAGTGGGGCGTGGCGGCGTAGAGCGGGGCGTAATCGGCGTGATTGTCACATCCGCGGGGTCCGACAGTGTTTGGGTATCAATGACAGATATTCTGCGGCCGGAACTGTACGAAACAGCTAATTTTATAGATCTAGTCAAGTCAGTTAATCCTTTTAGCCCCAAGGTCCCATTTCTCAAACTTTGGAGGTGTTGCCTAACGACTATGTGCCAGTTGCAGGAGATAGATTGACCATGATAATTCAAGGGTAGTGCCAGATTAGCTTGGCGCTTGAAGGTGCCAAGCTAATCTGGCACTACCCTTGAATTATCATGGTCAGGCCATCTCCTGCTGTAGTGATACGGGGCTAAAAGGGTTAACGCGCATGTTCGACCAAAGTACGGTTAAATCCCATTGGCACAACGTATCACGGGCACTACGAGTCCAGAGAACTACGGCCGTTTGAAATACGTTGCCAATAGCACTATTGTTCGACTGCACTATTTTCGATAACAGCTAAGGCCATTATATCTACGATTTAGCGACATGTGATGACAGCGGCACGTAGTGTGGCCAGCCGCAATTGTAGCGCTAGCGATCGTAGCGCCATCGTCGCGCAAGCTCCACTCACAGTTCTGCCGACAGGCCACACTCTGACACACTTCCAACAGGCCACACCCTGACACACTGCCGATAGGCCACACTCTGACACACTGCCGACAGGCCACACACTGCCGACAAGCCACACTCTGACACACTGCCGACAGGCCACACTGACACACTGCCGACAGGCCACTCTCTGACACACTGCCGACAGGCCACGCTCTGACACACTGACGACAGGCCACACTCTGACACACTGCCGACAGGCCACGCTCTGACACACTGCCGACAGGCCACACTCTGACACGCTGCCTAGAGGCCACGCTCTGACACACTGCCGACAGGCCACACTCTGACACACTGCCGACAGGCCACACTGCCGACAGGCCACACTCTGACACGCTGCCGACAGGCCAGACTTTGACACGCTGCGGACAGGCCACACTCTGCGGACACGCTGCCGACAGGCCACGCTCTGACACACTGCCGACAGGACACACTCCGACACACTGCCGACAGGCAGAACTATGCGTGGAGCTTGTGTTGCGGAACTCGCTTGGGAAAAGAAATTTGGCGTCCGTCCCGGCCTTTTACGAACCACCTAAGGCCAACATCGGCCCAGGGACCTTTTGCTGACCAAGTGTTGTTTCTTCACGTGTTTATGTACATTTATTCAGCACTGCAATAACTGCGGGGAGCTCATGAGAATCTGCACCTCTTTCAATTGCGTGGTGTTCAGATTTTCTGGGCAGTAAACGCAGTAATTAACCTTTTTAGCCCCACGGGTGTTTTTGCCAAATTTTGGAAGTGTTACTGACCGACTCTGTACCAGTTACAGGAGGTAGATTGACCATGATAATTCAAGGGTAGTGCCAGGTTAGCTTGGCGCCTTCAGGCGCCAAGCTAATCTGGCACTACCCTTGAATTATCATGGCCAATCAGTCTTCTGCTGTAGGGTTTTGGGACTAGATGGGTTAATGACAAAGGTATCCTGCACACAGACACAAAAGCGTAGCATCTCCCTGGGTCAGCCTATGCGCTATATTTTTTTCATATACCTAACATTTCAACTGAGGCCAAATTGGACTTGCCTGTCGAACAACGAAACTTGCTGTCGATCGGGGTCGAATGTGGACAGCTTGGTGCCCTTGGAGTCGTAAAAGGAGACTCTGCGAGCCCGGGCAGGGGGCAAGCTGGAAAAATATTTGTTAAACAAGTCGGTCATTTGGTTGGAGTGCATCAGTTTCATATCCGTTGGGGTGCCCCGTGACTCAAACAACATATCCGGGTCCTCTGAAACGAAAAAAAGGTGTCGACTTGTTAAAGGAGCCTGTTCTACTCTTTGCGGACGAAAGGGAAGTAAGTCCATTTTGTGAAAAGCGAGATTGTTGTTGTATTACTTTTGAAATTCTTGCTTTTGACATAAATGGAATTACTAACTTTTGCCCGCACAGTGCAGTGTACTATGCATCAGCAGTATTAAAAAAAAAAATGGAAGTATATGCCCGATGCGCAAAAGGCCGTCGGGCAGACGTCGGCTGCCTTTAGCCCGCGCACGACAGGGCGGCCCGATGGCCTTTGCGCACTGGGCATCCACACGCAAACAGAACGCTTTCTAGCCGAAATCCGCAATTTTACACATCCCTGTACCGTTGAAAACTGAGTGTTTTTCTGCGTTAACACGGATTCAAATATCTTTCGCTCGTTGGTAAATTCCTTCCTTTCCTCCTTCCTTCCCTCCTTCATTCATTCATTCATTCATTCATTCATTCATTCATTCAAACGCCCGTCCATTCGTCATCAGTTGGGTGAACGTTGACAGTTGGCAGAAAACACAGAGATTTAGGCCATGGTCCAAGGACCCTGTTGGCGCCGAAATAAGTTTTTTTCATTTCCCAAGCATCTTTGTTAGTCTGGTAATTTATTTTGGGTGCAAGCATAAAGGCAAAATTAACTGGACCGACTGTTTAGAAAGGTGTGTTTTCTTTACAGATTATGGCGGCTGTATTACATACGCTGTGTGTGATACAGCCGTGTACAGCATTGTCTTGTGGAAAGTCTGGTCAACAATAAGGTATGGGCACACGCGATATTGAAACTTGACCTACTTTCAGCTCACGCGCAATGACATCATTTCACAGTGACGACTGGCACTCTGGCTTCATGTATTGCGCTATTAGGAACATCTGTCTGGCATCCAAAACATTGACGTCACATTACAAAGTAAATTTCGTGAAGATCTTTGCCGAGACACAATGGCGGCTGTGTTGTGACTAGGTGTGTGCCGAAAACTTACTCACGTCGGATTTATGCAAAGAAAAAGGTGAGTAAGAAATAGATTCTTACATCGCTGTTTGGGTTTACACCTTGTAAGAATCTATATATAATTGCTGGTTAAAAAATAGTATAAAAAACAAAACCAACGTGCCTCGTGAGATTTTCTATGGACCCCTTCTATCGGCTCCTTCACGTCACTAATGTAACAATTCAGAGTGGCCTCCCCTGGCGGCCGGTAGACATGTTTTTTTTTTTCTCCGGCTACGTTCCCAGGACGAAGATTTGGACATAGTAGCTGCTAGAGTGAGTGATTTACTAAACATTTTGGCAAGTGAGTGTGTGGATTGCTGTTCTTTTGTAAAAGCTCTCATATACAGGATATGCGCCGTATTAGTGACTGTTTTTACAGTGTGTGGCTGCCGGGTGACTGTTTTCCTCAAACCGGTTGTGGCAGGACCCATCACAGCCGTGTGTTCAGCATGTGAGGCATGCAACGTGTAACTGCTTACAGTGATCGAATTTTCAGTGGATGGGTACTGTCAGCATGCATCCTACAAATTCGACAGACCTGATGTTGGTAAGATTCTACATGACTTGTTGTGCAGAGTTTCCAGCCTAGAAAATGAAGTTGAAAAGTTGGAAAATTATTCCCGAATGAACAATTTAAGGATCTATGGGCTGCAGGAGTATAGAGGTGAGGACTGTGCTGAACATGTGCTACGTTTCCTGAACTATTATGCTTCCTACAGAGAGTGGGTTTATGACGATTTTGTAAACAAATTCAACATAGACAGATACTTCACGTGTCAAACCACCAACGTGATTTATGCCATCTCCTGTGTGAAATGCGGCCAACTCTATGTTGGAGAGACGGAAAGAACCATCAACGACCGTTTCAAAGAACATCTTCAGTCTGTCAAGTACCAATACAACAGACCGGTCGGACGACATTTCAATCAGGCCGACCACTCCGTCTCGGACATTCGGGTTAAAGGCCTCTGGCTTATGCAAGCCAGTAATGTCTGGGCCAGGAAAGACCGTGAAAAATTTCTGATTAATAAACTGGGCACTGTGGCGCCACTCGGGATGAATATGAAAGATTAACATTGTTTACCTTGCTTGTGTCTGCTACTTTACCTCACTGTTTTACTACTCACTAATCAGTTAGGTGAGGTTGGCGCTGGTTGATATGTACATTTCCCTTGGGGACTTTCTCAGTGCTGGCCGAACGTTTAGTTGGATCCCTTGCCCTTCCCTGTCGGGCGCCGGGTCTCCGGCTCACGGTTTGATACGCGGTTTTGGGGCGAGGCGATCATGTGCATCCCTTGGGGATGTATGTGGTCGTCTTGTTGCGTGCCTGTGTGTTTTTCTGTGGGCTGGTGGGTGCCTGTTGGGTGGGGTTGGTGGCTCTGGCTGGTTGTCTTCCGCCCCCCCCCCCCACCCCCCCTCCCCCCCACCCCCTTTTTTCTCCTCTCTCTCTCTCCTTCTACCTCTCTCCCTCTTTCTCCCCCCCCCCCTTACCAACTTTACCACTTCTCTCTAGCTCTCTTTCTCTCTTTACGCTTTTTCCTTTTCCCTTCTTCCCCTTCCTCCTTCCTCCTTCCCCCCCTTTCCCCCCCCCACCCCATCTCTCTTTTCTCTCTCTCTCTCTCTCTCTCTCTCTCTCTCTCTCTCTCTCTCTCTCTCTTTCCCCCCCCCCCCTTATTTTTTTAGTTACCCTTGAAGACGGTTTCACAACTACCTACTCTCCACTTATACCAATATTCTCTTACTGAATTTGATTCTTTGCTTTGTTTTCATGACTTATTACTTGTTGTGTACCGTGCTAAATGCTGGGTTTTTTTCCCGGGGTCCTCCCGTTTTTCCCCGAGGTAGTCCTCAACTTGAAGGTGATATAAAGTTTGCCTTCGGGTTGGTGTTTAGCAGGCTTTGTGTATTAGACACTCAGCCTACTTCGTGCCCAAGGGTACTCCCCGTTCGTTCTCTCTCTCTCTCTTTCTCTCTCTCTCTCTCTCTCTCTCTCTCTCTCTCTCTCTCTCTCTCTCTCTCTCTCTCTCTCTCTCTCTCTCTCTTTCTCTGGCCTCATCTACACGCCTTTTCTTTCGCTCGCTCCTGCACGTGCTTGCACACACTCTTGTCTCTCGTGTTCAGGTTCTTTCCGAGTCTCTCTCTTACGATTTTTCGTTGACGTCATTTTTACTTTTTCCGCACTTTTGTTCTTCCTTTTCTTTTATTTTACGTCACCTCCTTCAGTTGCCACATTCCTTCTGCCAATGAAGATAAGTAGCGGCTAATCTCTCTGTTTGTTTGTTTGTCTATTTTGACAAAGGGTATTTACCCCAAATATTAATAAATTGTGTTGTACCCGTCTTTTCTAAGCGTGTTTCTTTCTCCGTTGGGTACTTCTTTCTATTAATTTTGTGTATTTGGCCCAATTCAAGCTTTGTTAAGCTGGTGACTCCCAGAACTAAAGGACTTCCATTCTATAGAAAGGGTTAATGCAATGTGGTTTTTGAGACTCCTGCTTTTCATGCTTTCACTTAAACTACTTCGGAAAAAAATGTACCACTGACCTTTGCATGGGTTTGAGGAGTGTTTCTACTACTAACCCCGGCCAAGGCCTCAATTATATGAAAAAAGGGGCGGGGGGGGGGGGGGGGGTGAGGGGGGAAGGGGAGGGGGGTAGCGTACAGGTCAAGAACCGAGGCTATGAATCCAACTGTTTAGAATCCTTAACATAAATTTATCGGATGATTTGGTCGTGACGCATAAGATAATTTGTTTTCATCCTTACGTCACACGACCCATCCCTTTAGCACAAACTGTATCACATGACCGAGCTACAAAACCCCTTGTAGCGAAAAATGGCGGTCTTCTTGTAGCCCTCTTTGTGACGCATCTTGGATGCGAGTTTTGTCCTATAAAAGATGACCAAAACGTTCTAAAGTAAAAAGTTACTTAGTGTTGTTCGAAACAACAAGCACACTACTGGAGATGGCAACGTCATGAAATATTTTTTATTACGTCATAAATCTATATGTATAAATGTATATTCCTTTGACGTCAGTCATGTCTGGCGTGATCCCTGTCGGGAGATTTCTTCTTGATTGCTTTTACGAAAATCGTGGAGGAATGAAAACAAATGCGTTATTGATAGCAGGGGCTTGCTGCACGGACTCTTGTAGGCCTTCGGGAGGTGAAAGGAACCATTGTACCCCTCAGACCTTCGGCCTTCGGGGTACAATGGTTCCTTTGACCTCCCTCAGGTTGGTTGTATATTGCTTAACGTCCAGACAGCAACAAGACTTTCTCAGGACGTGCCTGCACTGCTTGGGAAAAAAAGACTAAAAAGAATATTGAACGCATGTCGCTAGCCGGTCTAAGACGCTAAATAAACCTAAGACCATTTAGCAACACACATCCAATATCAAGAGCTACAGAAAGCGCAGACAGTAAGGAGATTTTTAAAAAAGGAAAATACAGGTGAATGGACCGAAGGTAGACAGAAACACATGCCCCAGAAAAGAGGGGAAAACCCACCCTGTAGGGCTGACCAAGGTGACCCTGGGAACGCCTCACTCAGGACTACAAGGGTGTGTGTAGCAAACCCCTGCTACCAGTAACTAATATTGGCTCCTAACGCTCTCGGAACACCTACGTTCACTGTAGAAATCATGCCGCACGATGATGCAAGCTGACCGAATCCGTTGCTAAGGGTAAATCTATTTCGTCATTAGACCAAAAAAAAAAAAATCGCCATTTGGGAACACGTGATGATGGAACACCGAGCTACAAGGGACCCAGGCATACTTGTCAACCCACCCGTGACCAACAATGGCAACTATCCCATCCTCCGAGAAGAAGTAGAGGCTGCAGTGAAGTCGCTGAAAAAAGGGAAGGCAGCAGGAGCAGACACCATTCCTGCAGAGCTAGTCCAAGAAGGGGGAGAAGACAGGATAAGCGCCCTACTAACAATCTGCAATAAGATATGGCAGTCAGGGGATTGGCCCACACCATGGACCCAATCATTAATAACTCTCCCCCAAAAAAGGCAACTTACATCAATGCCATAATTATCGCACGATCAGTCTTATACGCCAACCAAGCAAAGTCATGTTAAAGATCCTACTGAACAGGCTGAAGCTACAGGCAGAGCAAATCATAGCTGAGGAACAGGCAGGCTTCAGACCAGGGCACAGCACAACTGAGCAGATCTTCAACCTGAGAGTACTATGTGAGAGGTACCTCCAGCACCAGCAAGACCTCTATCATGTCTTTGTGGATTTTAAGAAAGCGCTTGACATGGTGTGGCATGCAGCCCTTTGGTCCACCATGAAGCTATACAACATCAATGCCAACCTGATCAAAGTCATAGCAAACCTTTACAACAAGGCCACTAGCGCAGTATGCTTCAACGGCAAAATAGGAAACTGGTTTAGGACTACAGTCGGAGTCAGACAAGGCTGCTTGCTCTCACCTACTCTTTTCAACATCTTCCTGGAAAGAATCATGACAGACGCTCTGAAAGATCATGAAGGAACTGTCAGTATTGGAGGCAGAACAATCACGAACTTGCGCTTTGCGGACGACATTGATGGCCTTGCAGGAACAGAGAAAGAGCTAGCTCAGCTGGTGGAAAAGCTGGACAGTACAGCCATTGCATATGGGATGGAATTCAGTGCAGAGAAGACCAAACTGATGACAAATAACACCAGTGGCATTAGCACTGACGTCATGATTGGAAGCCAAAAATTTGAAACAGTTAATAAATTCAATATTTAGGAGCCATTGTGACAGATGAGGGATCAAAACCAGAAATACTGTCCAGGATTGCGCAGATAACAACATCACTGACAAGATTGAAGACCATATGGAAGGGCAGAAACATCACACTCTGCTCCAAGATTAGACTGATGCGCTCCTTAGTCCTCTCAGTGTTCTTGTATGCCTGTGAGTCATGGACCCTCACAGCAGACCTTGAAAGGAGGATGCAAGCCACTGAAATGAGATGTTTTCGAAGCCTGCTTGGCATTTCGTACAGAGATCACATCACGAACGAGGAAGTAGGAAGCAGAATCAGACAAGCCATCGGGCCCTACGAAGACCTATTAGCCATTATGAAAAAGAGAAAAAAAAAACCGCAAACTGAAGTGGTATGGGCATGCCACGCGTTCAGTAGGGCTTGCCAAAACAATCCTGCAAGGCACTGAGCAAGGAAGACGAAAGAGAGGAAGACAGAGGGAAAGATGGGAGGACAATATCTCAGAGTGGACAGGACTGAGGCTGGGTGATAGGTTAAGAATGGCAGAGAACAGAGAGAAATGGAGGGAGCTGGTTGCCACGTCATCAGTGGTGCCCCAACGGTCGGCAAGACTGCGGGATATAGATAGATAGATGTTTTTATCTCCGCCACAGATTTGTCTTGGAAAAATATATTTAGCTGGTGGAGCAGAATAACTTAACATTTTTCTTTTTCTTTCGTAAAGAGCCTTCTCAAGGAGTACAGTGTTTTTATATGTACTGCAAGAATGAGGCGTCAAAGAAAGCATGAACTACAAGAAAATGACGTCATCTTGCTGTCGAGAGACGTACATGTTTTCATGTTACCATCATATACTAATGGGGTGGAATATATTTATTTCAAAATTTTCAATCAAGTGTGGACAAAATGGCGGGAGGTCTGAAATCGTTCACACCGCAGTAGCTGACCGTGGCTTGTGCATAATAATAATAATAATAATAATTATATTTATAAAGCGCAAACTCCCTGCAGTGCAGGCTCTAAGCGCTGTACAATGCAAATTAAAGTTAAAACCTAAACACAAATCAATAGACAGAAAAAAACACAAAATACAAATATTACAATACAAATTCTAAAAATTAACAGCACATAAACACACCCAAAGCACAAACAACCATTGCAACAAGGACTGGCACAGGATCATCATGATGTTATTGTGAAACAGAAAAGAGACTGGAATTTAGTAAGACAGAGTAGTGAGACTGGAAAAGATGTGTTTTAAGCTGACTTTTGAAAGAAATTACTGACGGGGCATCACGAATGTGCTTCGGAAGCGAATTCCAAATGACTGGGGCCTGGAAACAAAAGGACCTTTGACCAAAGGACTTTGTATTTATTTTCGGTACTTTCAAAAGTTTTTCACTGCTAGAACGTAAGGTGCGGGAGGCTTGATAAGTAATTAGCATACTGGAAAGGTAGGGAGGCAGTGTACCATCGAAATGACGGAAGGCGAAAGTAGCTACCTTGTACTCAATCCTAGCTTTGATGGGAAGCCAGTGAAGTTGGTACAACAAGGATGACACATGATCTTTTTTTGATTTCTGAAAAATGACGCGAGCTGCACTGTTTAATATTCTCTGAAGTCGAGCCAGTTCTTCAGATGGCAGACCAGCAAACAAACAATTACAATAGTCAATGCGGCTCAAAATCAGTGAAGACACAAGCTGAGTGGTGGCAGACTGAGTCAGGAAAGATCTTACAGAGCTGATTTTCTTCAGCTGGAAATAGGCTGCTCTACAGATGGAAGTGATATGGTCATGCATAGACAAAGTAGAGTCCAAAAGAACACCAAGGTCACGAACACAGCGTTTGAAAGGTATGGTAGCTTCGCCAACAGTCAAGCTGCTGCAGGTGACCTGGGAATGAGTGTGATGTGACGCGACACACATTGACTCAGTTTTGCCGCCATTCAGCATGAGCTTGTTCATTAACATCCATTTTTTAACAGATGATATACAGAGTTCGACTTCCTTAATTACAACTGGGACATCACATGGCTTGGAGTCCCTGAGCAGCTGTGTGTCGTCGGCATATTTGTGGAAACTACAACTATGCCGACTCACAACAGATGACAAGGGTTGAGTATACATTGAAAACAGTACAGGCCCCAAGACAGAACCCTGGGGCACGCCGCAACGCAGGGGGAGTGGTTTGGACTTTGCACCTGCATTCACCACAACCTTCTACATGTGTTTATGGTGGGAAAATAGAGCCAGGTTTTATATATTTTCTGATTTCTTCCCTTCTATAATTTTTTTCCTGTCGTTTAGTGCCACCTCCTACGCGTTTATAACATAACAGGGACTTCAAGCGCTGTTCATTCGTATGCGCTTGGTCTACGAGCTATTCTACTACACGTCTTTAGTTATTCAATATAAGAACATCAGACTTCTAATTATTTTAAAACCTAGTCTGCAGATTGCCTGGCGCATGTTTTTGAACCTTTTGCGTTTGCTATCACAGTGTAAGATATACTGACGAGCACCAAAAAATTGCGACATTTAAAATCTCGCATTTCTTTGGCTCGTCAGTATAATTTCCGATTTTGAATACAAGGAAAATGTAGGTGTCTTTCTATCTGTAAGCGTTCATCCGGATGTGCTGTTTTATCGAACTCCGTCGTATCACATATGGATGTAGTACGTGACTGTGGCCCAGGCGGCTCTATGGAGCCATAAGGTCCACAATCACAGACCAGCACACATATTTACAACACACATCGCTTAGAGCAAGGTCGAATATTCCAAACATCGGACATAACATTTTTTTCCATAGAACCCGACTAGATTTTTTTCAGTCCTAATGCGCAAAAAGCCATCGGGTCTACATCGGCCGCCGTTGGCCAGCTGTGCGCGGGCCAATGGCGGCCGACGTAGGCCCGATGGCCTTTGCGCACTGGGGTGTTATTTTCTTCGCTTATAATGATCTACAGATATAACAACAAGAAAATGTGGGTTCTCTTGGCATGTTCATTATCCCATTCAGCCCTGACGCAGTACAGCAGTAGATGGGTCGACCATGATAATTCAAGGGTAGGGCCAGATTAGCTTGGCGCCTGTCGGCGACAAGCTCATCTGGCACTGCCCTTGAATTATCATGGTCGGTCCATCCCTGCAACTGGTGCATAGTCATTAGATGACGCCTCCAAAATTTGGAAAATACGGACGTCGGGCTGAATGAGTTATTATTGTTATTATTATTATTATTATTATTATTGTATCCGGAGTGAATGGCAGTACCTTCATCAGAGTGACTGTCGTCATGCACATGATAGTAGCATTCGTCCGCGCCTGGCCTGTAATCGCTCTCCTCCACCTCTTCCCCGTCTTGTGCGAACGCGCTGTCAATGATAGCTGAAGGGGGAGGAGGAATATAAGAGAGAAAATTAGAGATCAAGTATTTTCACTTAAGCACATTTTAAAATCACACCGGCACACGCAGGCGTAATATATAAGAATTAATTAACCCATTCAGCCCTGACGCACTACAGCAGGAGATGGGTCGACCATGATAATTCAAGGGTAGTGCCAGATTAGCTAGGCGCCGATAGGCGCCAAGCTAATCTGGCACTGCCCTTGGATCATCATGGTCGATCCATCTCCTGCAACTAGTACATAGTCGTCAGGTGACAACTACAAAATTTGGGAAATACGGGCTGAATGAGTTAAACTGGACAAGAGAGAGAGAGAGAGAGAGAGAGAGAGAGAGAGAGAGAGAGAGAGAGAGAGAGAGAGAGAGAGAGAGAGAGAGAGAGAGAGAGAGAGAGAGGATAATGATGAATCTTTTATTTCAGGATAAAGGTATTAGACACTTATAATATGATGCCTGTCTTACAAGCTGTCCTGTTCCTGTGAACATAACAAAACTTGAAACGAAAACAAACACATCATACTAAAAAAAGAAATTTAAGAAATACGGAATTAACCAACACAAAAATTAGATGAAGGTAGATGAACTGTACTTAGCATTGCATTTGAATAGTACTTGTGGGATAGTACCATGTGTTATTATTACACTTTTTTTATTTCCTCTGCACTACTCAATAAGTCTGCTACGACTTTAACAATACCACCACCACCACCACTACCACCACCAAGAAGGAAATGCATGAACCAGGCAACGAACTAACAAATAAGTGAAAATTTGAAGGAACAAGAATGAATTATCACATCATTAATCTGACCTTTTGTGACTTTGACTTTTTCGACAACTCACTGAAATGTTCAAGTATCCTAACATATGTAAAGCGTTGGATTTTGTGCCCGCCAAATTCAGGTTTTCTGAAAATACTCTCATTTTTCACACTTCTGTCAACTTCATTAATCCTTGACCTTTGCAAAGGGTCAACCAAAATAGTGTTAACAACAGCTACTTTCATACCAATGTTTGCAAAAAGCTGAGAAAAGTCCTATAAAAAATTGTGCATTTTTAACACATTTTGTGACCCTTAAACTTTCCGAACGCTCACCCAAATTGGCATGCACAGGAAGGTCTTACTATCAGGCATTTCTGGACGGCAAGCGTGTGGATGAAACTATGAACAGTATTTGAGAAACAAAACCCCCAGAATTGTTGTCAAAATACGGCTACATTTCACTTATCCCTTGACCTCTTGTGAGCCTCCACCTTTCCGATGGATCATCCAAATTAGTATTATATGCACAGGAAGGTCTTTCTATAAGGTATATTTGTACCAGGCTTGGATTTGAAGTTGTATATAGTGTTCAGAAGTACCCAACGGAGAAAGAAACACGCTTAGAAAAACGGTACAACACAATTTATTAATATTTCGGGTAAATACCCTTTGTCAAAATAGACAAACAAACAGAGACATTAGCCGCTACTTATCTTCATATGCAGAAGGAATGTGGCAACTGAAGGTGACGTAAAAATAAAAATAAAAGAAAAGGAAGAACAAAAGTAAAAATGACGTCAAAGAAAAAAATCATAAGAGAAAGACTCCGAGAGAAACTCAACACGAGAGACAAGAATGTGTGTAAGCGCGCGCAGTAGCGAGCAAAAGTAAATGCGTGTGTGTGAGGCTGGGGAGAGAGAGAGAGAGAGAGAGAGAGAGAGAGAGAGAGAGAGAGAGAGAGAGAGAGAGAGAGAGAGAGAGAGAGAGAGAGAGAGAGAGAGAGAGAGAGAGAGAGAGAGAGAGAGAGAGAGAGAGAGAGAGAGAGAGAGAGAGAGAGAGAGAGAGAGAGAGAGAGAGAGAGAGAGAGAGAGAGAGAGAGAGAGAGAGAGAGAGAGAGAGAGAGAGAGGGAGAGAGAGAGAGAGAGAGAGAGAGAGAGAGAGATGGACAGCGAGAGAGAGACTGAGGGGGAGAGAGAGAGAGAGAGAGAGAGAGAGAGAGAGAGAGAGAGAGAGAGAGAGAGAGAGAGAGAGAGAGAGAGAGAGAGATGATGATGATGATGATGAAACTTTATTTATCAACGGTAAAAAGTTTTGACAGAAACAAATCGTCATTTTACAAACTTGCCGTTGCTAACATCTACAAGATAAAATAGATTAAAAGATAATAATAATAATAGAGAATTATATTTACACATATTATTTCATGCATTATAAAGTTTAAAAAATGATACAAAATAATAATAACACTTAACATTCATCTTATACCATACACACACACACACACACACACACACACACACACACACACACACACACACACACACACACACACACACACCAACAATATAGATAAATGCATAATTATATTACATAAAAGCATTAACCATCAGGGTTTGTTTAAATGCCCAGTGTTGTTATATTTGGCTCATCAGGTAATCGAAAAGTTTCGTTTTAAAGATTCCAAGTGAGGCTATAGTCTTCAAATGTGCAGGAATAGTGTTCCATGCAAACGGTCCAGAAAAGGATAAACTAGTTTTAAAGAGGTCAATTCTAGGCAGAGGTAGGGGTAAAGTATTGTTCCTTGAGGACCGTTCGCGTTCTTGCTGTGGCACAAATTTGGTGGTTAGATACTTCGGTGTCATGTTATTTAATATCTTGTGCATGAGGATGCATTTGTTGAAACTAAGTTGTTGACGCAGGCCGAGAATGTTTAGATGTCTAAATTTGTCTGTGGTAGGAATGGGCCGCGTATCTATCATTTTGACAGCTCTTTTATATATAGAGTTTAACCTGTTCATGTGAACATCACTACAACCGTCCCACACTGTGGAGACATAATCAACGTGAGACTTGATATGGGCATGAAAAAACAGTTTACGAGTATGTGTATCCGTTACTTGTCTAAGCTGGGACAACAGGAAAGTGTTTTTAGCAATGGTTTTACAGACTGTATTTATATGCGTCTCCCAACATAATTGTTTGTCAACGTGTATTCCCAAGAATTTACGCTCTGTGACTTGTTCTATCGGTTTAGCGTTCAGTTGTAAATGTAACGGCTGTGGTCGGCGTTGGTGTTTTTGTCGTGTAGTGATTAAAATACTCTTTGTTTTTCCTGGATGAAGAACCATATGATTCTCTCTACACCAGTCGGAAACCTCGCTGAGACTACTTTGTAAGCTAATGTTAATGTCAGCTGTTTTTTTACCCGAAACATGGAGGCTCGTATCGTCCGCAAACAGGTTGCAATTAACATCAGTGTTAGTAACATGCAAAGGCAAATCATTAATGAATATTATAAATAGAAGAGGTCCCAAGATCGACCCCTGGGGGACACCGTAGTTAACTTGTCCTTGTTTAGAGTATTTTCCATGAGTATATACCTTTTGTTTTCTGTCTTTTAGGTATGATCTAAAAAATGCTATGGCAGTTTTACTTATATGGTATGCTGCTAGCTTCTTTAAGAGAATGTCATGGTCGACAAGATCAAATGCTTTTTGTAGGTCTAAGAAAACAGCTCCAGACATCAGGTTTTTATTTATTGATTCCAGCCAGCTGTCTACAATGTGTGCCAGTGCTGACTGACATGAGTGTTTCGGTCTAAAGCCGGACTGATGAATATTTATGAAATTGCCCTTTTCTAGAAAATCGAGGAGGTGTTTTTGTATGTGTTTTTCAAGGGGCTTTGACAGGGCCGACAAAAGTGAGATAGGACGGTAGTTATTGACATCTTCAAGATCTTTTGATTTAGGGATTGGAATTACCTTGGCCTCTTTGAAAATAGTTGGAAACGTGCTGTGTTTTATACAGAGGTTAAAGATATAAGTGAGTGCCTCTACCGTATATGGTAGTGACATTTTCAGAATTTTGTTGTCTATACCATCCATCCCGGTGGACTTTTTGTTCGGCGTGCTAGAGATGAATTTGCCGACTTCAGCGACAGTAATATCAGGAATGATGAATGTCTGCAGTATATTTTTGGCCTCACAGTATTTTTCCAGTACACTAGGAACTTGGTACTCTGCGTTACTACTTGCAGCTGACTGAGCAAGTGTTTCAGCTGTCGATAGGAAGTGCTTATTTAATATATCAGCTGACAAATGGGATGGTATTTCAGGGGCTGATTTACCCTTTGTTATAACGTTCAGGGCTTTCCACACCGATGCTGTATCTTTTTTGTCCCTAATCATTTCCTGGAAGAACAGTTTTTTGGACGCTCTCACTAAGTATTTAACACGATTTCGTTGTTTCTTATATTCATCAAACTGTTTTTCTTTCTTAAGTTTGTCTCTAAATGACATGGCCTGTTTGACATCTACTGTTAACCAGGGTGGCAGGGTAGAGTGCTTAACTCGTTTTTCTCGTATGGGCGCATGCTTATTTAGGACTCCAAGGAATAGATCCATCCAGTACGACAGGGCACTGTCAGGAGAAGTGTGGTTATACACGTCCCTGAAAGGAGTATTGCGCAGATCCCGCAGAAAGTCGCCGTTATTAAATGTTTTGAAAGAACGATATTTAATTGTTTTATGTCTCTTTTTGTTCTCTTTGTCTAGTTTCATGGAGACTGTGCAACATACTGGGTTATGGTCACTGACAGCTAAGGAGGGAACATGTACATTTGATATTTTATCATCATTTGTCACATAAATATGATCAATCAGGGTTGAAGATGTACATGTGGTTCTAGTGGGGGTTTTAATTAACTGTTCTAAACCGAATAGTGCTGTTGTTGACGCCCATGCAGCATTGGACCTTTTAGATTTAGAAAGATCAATATTAAAATCGCCCAAAAGAACAACGTCAGCTTTATTTTTATTTACGCTATCCATCCAGAGAGAGAGAGAGAGAGAGAGAGAGAGAGAGAGAGAGAGAGAGAGAGAGAGAGAGAGAGAGAGAGAGAGAGAGAGAGAGAGGAGAGAGAGAGAGAGAGAGAGAGAGAGAGAGAGAGAGAGAGAGAGAGAGAGAGAGAGAGGAGAGAGAGAGAGAGAGAGAGAGAGAGAGAGAGAGAGAGAGAGAGAGAGAGAGAGAGAGAGAGAGAGAACGAACGGGAAGTACCCTTGGGCACGAAGTAGGCTGAGTGTCTAATACACAAAGCCTGCTAAACACCAACCCGAAGGCAAACTTTATATCACCATCAAGTTGAGGACTACCTCGGGGAAAAACGGGAGGACCCCGGGAAAAAAAAAAACCCAGCATTTAGCATGGTACACAACAAGGAATATCAATAAACAAAGCAAATAATCAAATTCAGTAAGAGAATATTGGTATAGGAGGAGAGTAGGTAGTTGTGAAACCATCTTCAAGGGTAACTCAAAAAAAAAAAAAAAAAAAAAAACGGGTGTGGGGGGAGAGAAAGACAAAGGGGCGGGGGAAGGGGAGGAGGAAAGGGAAGGAGAGAAAAAGGGAAAAGAGAGAGAGAGGGAGAGAGAGAGAGAGAGAGAGAGAGAGAGAGAGAGAGAGAGAGAGAGAGAGAGAGAGAGAGAGAGAGAGAGAGAGAGAGAGAGAGAGAGAGAGAGAGAGAGAGAGAGAGAGAGAGAGAGATTCAATGATTCAATGAAGCTTTATTTATCAACGGTTGAGGCATTGACATCGTCACAGACATAGCCATTTTTCAAACCTGCCGTTGCTACAAAACTACGAGACAAAATACAAAAAAACTAAGTATATAGTTAAATGTAAATGAAACTGACAAAAACATTGCTAGTTTAGGGAAAGAAAGTCCCATGACAATCTCACACACCTAAACTCACACACACACACACACACACACACACACACACACACACACACACACACACACACACACACACACACACACACACACACACACACACACACACACACACCATCACACAGGCACACACAGAGTTTGTAATTGGGAGAATACATAATCAGGGTTACAGGGCAGTATATATTTCACAACGTAATGATTACGACTGCTTCGAGAAGTACTTGAAGAGACTGAGTTTGAAACGGGCTAGAGAGGAAGCGGATTTTACGTAATCAGGAAGCGTGTTCCAAGTCTGCGTTCCCGCGAATGACAAACTAGATTTGTATATATCAGTTCTTGTTTTGGGGACTAAGAAAAGTTGCCTAATGTTACCAAGCCTAGATTCCGACTTAGAGAAAAGAGTTGTGATATATTCTGGTATTTTCTGGTTCCACACTTTGAACATAAAAATAGCCTTATTGTATTTGAAGTGGTCTTGCAGCGGCAGAAATCCTATTTTGGCGAGTTTATCTTCTGTTGTGAGTCGTGGGTCAGGAAGGATTAACTTTGCTGCCCTTCTGTGTAACGAGTTGAGTCTCTTCAAGTGGACTTCACTGCATCCATCCCACACCGTTGACGCGTAATCAATATGAGAATGTATGTGAGCATTATAGAATAGTTTGCGCGTGTCCGAGTCGGTGTAATATTTCAGTTTGGACAACATGAAAAGATTTTTGGCTACCGTTCTGCATAAAGTGTCCGTATGAGCCTTCCACTTAAGCTGACTGTCAATTGTAATCCCTAGTAGGCGATGTTCATTAACGTGTTCTATTTGCCTGCCCTTTAATAAAAGGTTAAGTAACAGGGGAGCTAACTGGTGTTTATGACGAGTGGCGATTATCATAGATTTGGTTTTAATTGGATGAACAATCATAGAATTCCTGTGACACCATTCAGACACTTCATCAAGACTATGCTGCAAGTTGGAAGAAATTACTTGTATATCTTTGTTAGTCATATGAATGGAAGTGTCATCAGCAAAAAGATCACATTGTACGTTCTTGCAAGTTATATGAAGCGGCAGGTCATTGATGAATAGACAAAATAATAAGGGACCAAGCACAGATCCTTGGGGAACTCCATACTTTATATCTTTTAGAGAAGAGTAAGATCCATTCATTAGAACTTTTTGTTTACGATCAGTTAGGTATGATCTAAAAAATGCAACTACTTCTGTACTATTCAAGTATTTCTGAATCTTTGTCATTAGAGTGGTGTGATCGATTAGGTCAAAGGCCTTTTTAAAGTCTATGTAAACGACACCTGTTATCTGGGATTTGTTCATACCCTCTCTCTCTCTCTCTCTCTCCCTCTCTATCTCTCTCTCTCTCTCTCTCTCTCTCTCTCTCTCTCTCTCTCTCTCTTTCTCTCTCTCCCCCTCAGTCTCTCTCTCGCTGTCCATCTCTTCTCTCTCTCTCTCTCTCTCTCTCTCTCTCTCTCTCTCTCTCTCTCTCTCTCTCTCTCTCTCTCTCTCTCTCTCTCTCTCTCTCTCCCCGGCCTCACACACACGCATTTACTTTTGCTCGCTACTGCGCGCGCTTACACACATTCTTGTCTCTCGTGTTGAGTTTCTCTCGGAGTCTTTCTCTTATGATTTTTTTCTTTGACGTCATTTTTACTTTTGTTCTTCCTTTTCTTTTATTTTTATTTTTACGTCACCTTCAGTTGCCACATTCCTTCTGCATATGAAGATAAGTAGCGGCTAATGTCTCTGTTTGTTTGTCTATTTTGACAAAGGGTATTTACCCGAAATATTAATAAATTGTGTTGTACCGTTTTTTCTAAGCTTGTTTCTTTCTCCGTTGGGTACTTCTTTGCATTTCACACGCTTGGCAGTCACCTTTATGGTCTGGATTGTATATAGTGTTCGCCACAAAGTACCTTCCCAGTGCGCAAAGGCCATCGGGCCGACGTCGGCCGCCGTTGGCCCGCGCACGGCCGTGCGCGGGCCAACGGCGGCCGACGTAGGCCCGATGTTTTTTTCGCATTGGAGTGGGCAAAGTTTGAAGACTGTGGCTTGAATAGTCTCCGTGAAAATGCCAACGTTAACTCATTGTGCCCGAGGCACAAAATACCCACATTTTGGAGTTATCCTCTGAGGACTGCATTGCAATTCAGGAGATAGATCAACCATGATCAAGCTATTCTGGCACCACCCTCGGACTATCATGGTCGAGCCATATCGTGCTGTGGCGTGTCGCGGGCACAAAGAGTTAAAGTTTATGACGGTCGCCAGACGGACGACCACTGGCCCATTACACAGACTCAACTTTTGCTATCGCGCGTGAGCCAATAAAACAAGAACAAAATCCACGAAAAAAGAAACGGACGGACATACAGACACAAACTTCAATATTACCCCTTAGGTTGGCCACTAGTAATGGATTGGTCATGGCGACATGGGCTAACGGCGTCACCGGCATTTCCGTGGGTATCAGAGCGTTCCTTCTGGGCATGGGACCCTCTGAGCATCACAGAGCACATAGTAATGTACACGAAACGTAGTTTTAGTTACATGTTCGAACAGCTAAATGAATAACTTTCAGGTAAAAAGCAAAACAAAATATAGTACCGGTGGCTGTATGCTGCATGCACTAAAGATGCTAACTCATTCAACCCGACGGCCGTATTTCCCAACTTTTGGAGGCGTCATCTAATGACTAATGCACCAGTTGCAGGAGATGGGTCGACCATGATAATTCACGGGCAGTGCCAGATTAGCTTGGCGCTAACAGGCGCCAAGCTAATCCGGCACTACCCTTAAATTATCATGGTCTACCCATCTCCTGCTGTAGTGCGTCAGGACTGAATGGATTAACTAATATTGTCCTAATAATGACTTACTTTTCCAACTTTGGTGGAGGTCTACATAGTGAAGACCGGTAGATCAACCATAATATACACTCAAAATTAGTTAGGGTCCACCCAGAAAATCGTCTTGATTTTAAGTAAGCAAAATCTCTGTGAAATCTTATGATTTTGTCATGGGAATTTTGGAATGATAGTAATACTGCGGAAATATTTTGAGAGCCATCAGAAGTTGTTTTTCATGTGCTAATGACCATAACAGATTTTTAAGAGAAAATGTTATGGCACCTTCCGTATTTTGTATGGTGGCATATTATTACATTTCGCTAGCACAAGTCAGTCTAAATCTGACTGTTTGGTGCAATGAAGTCTGGCCTTTCCTAATCCGTGCGTGCCTTTCATCCTTCATATAAACTTGTGATTTTCAGGATGCAGACAAGGAAGACTGTTTCTATCAACACAAAAATGCGAGCTTATATTTATGTTGGTTACAACGGCAATGACGGGTGTTTGGAAAGCCTGTACGGGGTACGCATTGATTCTACTTCAGAGCTGCGACCCTAGAAAATTTGAAGAGGCCATTGCCAGGCTTTCAACGCAGCCTCCTTCAAACGCAATATTTTTCGCGCCCTCCTTGGCTTAGGCCACAGGCGCAGGATGGTCGTTTGGTCATGACTCTTAACACGGGTACGACTACACGTGGTTTTAGGAGCAATGATGTAACGACCATCCCGCGCCTGTGGCTTCGGCTGACTAGATTGGCATGCTATTATATTCTTCTTCTTCTTTTTTAATGGCACGGATGTGTATCCACAAACTGATTTTACAATAAAATTATTTCATGAAACGGTGATATAAATGAACGAATTATAATGCAATATGTCGGCCTTGCACAGTTTCAAGATACATATAGTTAATACCCAATGCACAAAAGGCCATCGGACCGACGTCCCCCGCCGTTGGCCCGCGCACCGATGGCCTTTTGCGCACTGTACTGTGAGCCTGCCCATAAACTTAGGAATGCCTACTACCGTCATTTTGACCAAGCTGTCTGTAAACACAGAGCTACATGGCTGTTCAATTATGTGTGCTCGCAGCAGATTGCGACGAGAAAATGTTATGGCGTGAGTCTGTTTCGTGTGTGACGGAGTAAAGAATCTGCGGGCACAGGTCACTCTGAATTTGACTCTGTGGTGCAGAAACGGCTGGCCTTTCCAAATTCGTGGTAGCTTTTCACTGTCCAGACAAATACGTGTGGTTATAAGGATGCCGGAAAATACGGGTTTACACCTATGTTGCTAAAACAACTATAACAGCGACCAGCTTCTGCATGGGTTTTAGACACATTTCAGCACCATTCCTGTTTATTACGCCTTGTCGACATAGATAATGATCTTTAACAACAGTTGTGACACGCAGCAAAAACACACGCAGAATCGCACTTATTTATTCTGCGCAGCCGTTAGCGCGTCAATCTATGTTTAGCTGTTTCTCGTACTGACAGCGTTGTATTTCTAGAACGGAGTGGATTCATTGTCAGGTTACTTGATATAAAGACGACGCGTGCTGAACTGGATTGTCTTGTGTCTAACCATAACTAGACCTGTGTGTAGCGTTTCGTAAACATCTGTTACAGAAGTGTATCTTTGTACAGTTACGGCAGTAGTGGGCCTTTAACATCGCGAGGCTTACAAGACAACCCCTTAACCCTTATCATTCGGAGTACACCAGTGTGTGAAATAAGTTTGACTAAAATAGTTCAAGGGTAGTGCCAGAATAGCTTGGCGCTTAGAGGCGCCAAGCTATTCTGGCGCCACCCTTGAACTAAAGCCATTGGTCTCTATCTTTATTTGTAAGTACTATAATGTAGCTTGCATCTGGCAGTGTACAAATTTGAAACTTTTAGCCTCAGTATGATATGGGTTAATGTCGATTTGCTCCATTGCGGGCTTGGATTGCTAAGATTTGCCGATACAATGTGCTGTCGGCGTTTTCTACCCTTATTTTCACAACCCGCGTGAACAGGTACGCGTAGCAGAGGTTTTCTACTGCCCCTTGTGTGTAACGAAGTACTCTTCTGAGTACACAGGAGAAGAAGCACACACAAAAAAATCCTTCCTTTGACGACATTCCAACTGTATAACCTAGCCCTGATGGCAATCTTATACAGTTGAAATGTCGTCAAATGCAGCATTATTATAAGACAGTTGGTTATTGAAGTTTAACGTCGAGCAGGCAACCGGCTATGGCCTATTAGCGGCCTTTGCACGGACGAATAATACGAATATGAATACCTTTATTGTTCCAAGATGGGAAATTTGTTTGCAGCGGAATTTGTGTAAGACAGTTGTAAAAACAACAAACGTGAGCATAACACAAATAAATACATTTGACTGACTAGAACACACCGACACAGTGAGGATGTGCATGTATATAACATATCTACCTAGAAAGAAAACGTTCTTAAAAATTACCTGAGACGACGCTACCCAATACCACGCGCACAACACACACGCACGCACACACGCAAACAACTTGACCCATACACACACACACGTGCGTATCACGTGACATTGCAAATGCATAGACCTGAGGCTGACATCTTGACCGTCCTTCAAATGATGCCTTGACTATAGGTCTAAGCCATGGCATCATTTAGGAGACGGATAGATGATGGCAGACTAAGAACATTTATAAAGGACGCACTGCAAGCTATTGACTCATTCGAGACGTACCGCATACGCTTATGCCGAGTATCTGGAGGCGGCACGTCTCGAATGCGTTAACCCTTTACTACACGGCGTAGGTCGCTTTAAGTGTGTAAGCTACGTACATCCACGTTGCTTGACCAACAACCCCTTACCAATCGGATTGGCTAGTGTTCATTCACCAGTTTAACTCATTCTACCCCAACACCGAAATCCCCAAATTTTGCCGTTGTCCTCTAAAGACTGCATTGCAGTGCAGGACACAGATCGACCATGATAGTTCAAGGGTGATGCCAGAATAGCTTGGCGCCCATAGGCGCCAAGCTATTCTGGCATCACCCTTGAACTATCATGGTCGATCATTATCTTGCTGTGGTGTGTCTGGGGTAGAATGAGTTAAGTGTGTAAGCTACGTACATCCACATTGCTTGACCAACAACCCTTTACCAATCGGATTGGCTAGTGTTCATTCACCAGTTTAATACCAAAGGTCGCGAGTTGTTTCTTACATTGTTACAATTCTAGCCAGAGAGACCAACCGTCTATGGCACATCAATACAAAGTGGTGTCAGCAAGAGGCACAGAATCCCATGGTCCCCCGCTAATTGTGGGGCCTATGAGGATCTATGTTTTGCTGGTAGTTGTGTCTTATATTATTACAATTCTAGCAAGTGAGGCCGAACCGTCTATGGCACATCAATACAAAGTTGTGTCTTACATTATTACAATTCTAGCCAGTGAGGCCGAACCGTCTATGGCACATCAATACAAAGTGGTGTCAGCAAGAGGCACAGAATCCCATGGTCCCCCGCTAATTGTGGGGCCTATGAGGATCTATGTTTTGCTGGTAGATCGTGCTCATTTTTTCTCGGTAGTGATAGGGTTATAAAGAGCTATTTATAAAGTTGATGCGGTCCGCGGCGCAGCGTAAAAGCGTCTGCCACCAATGCTGGAGGTGCGAAGTTTGATACCCGGTTCCGGTGTATGACTTTTCTCCTCTAGTAAGCGTCACCGTTAATTCGGGCGTACCGCTCTTCCTTCCCCACGACTTTGGTATTAATTTCAGCTCACTTAATCAAATTTTAAATATAAAACGATTTGACTTTCCAAAACTTAAGTAGCTCGCTTGAGCATGCCCCTAGCACCACGTGAATGTTCTGTGTTTATGTACAGTGTGTGAGTGAATACGCGTTATTCACGTGAGCGTGCTTGTTGGGTTCAGTTCGCGGCGTCGCTTTTATTTTCAATTGTGATAAAGCGCCTATTTTATGCGCTGATTTATTTAGTTATTAACTATGCCGTGACAGTATGTCCATGGCGAAGAACGGCGAAATGTTCATTATTCGAAAGGAAAATCTCGATTTTCTCACAAATGAATATACTGCACTAAAACTAACTGCACAAATGATGTGTCTGTTACCTGGCGGTCGGTTTTTGTCTTGTTTCAAGAGGCGACTTGTATAGGCTAAGGCCAGCGCCACACCAGGCACCAGGAAAAACCCCAACACAGCCAGTCCAATGGACCCCGTCTCTCCGGATCTCTTCACGACTGCGACAGACGCATTTGCTTGTCTGTGATTTTGGACCTTACTGTTCAAAGCCGCAAGGTACAAAATCTCAGACCAGGGCCCGTGTGCACGACAGGCTTGTAAGTTAAAACAGGTTTAACGTTAACGTTTTAATTACCAGAAAATTTAAATAGTTTTAAAACTGTTGCACGACACACTTCTTAAAAAAGTTAAAAACGAATTAGAACCCGCCGCTTAGCCAGCTCTACGTCATCGATTTATAAATAGATGCAGAGGGGTTTCTTGAATAGTTATTTTCGCAATGAAGCATTCTTATCAAAGGTATGTCAAAATGTTACTTTTTTGTCTTTAAATAATGTCCAAGTGCTGCAGTGGTGTCCTTTCACTGGGGATTAAAAAAAAAAAAAATCACCACAACGATCATACATACTTACGTTAGCCAACAGTTCTATAGATCAATAGCATGAGCAGGAAAATAAGTAAATAAATAAAAAATATGCTGCAAAAGCAGCACCACTACGACCACACACACACACACACACACACACACACACACACACACACGCGCGCGCGCGCGCGCACGCACGCACGCACGCACGCACGCACGCACGCACGCACACACACACACACACACACACACACACACACACAAAACCCGGCGTACCGAGGAATCAAAAATATGTGCAGCAAGCGTGTCCTTCCATGCCGTTGTTTTCCGTCACAGGATACGACGATCTCTCTTTTCTTTGCTGATGTTGTCAAATTCAATGAAGCGGGTGATGTACAATGTCGCCTATTCAGTTTATAGGTATTTTAGCGCGTTTAGAACAGCTCCGAGAACTTCTAAAGTTAGAGACAAAAATCTTCGCTAAAATAGTTTTAAAACGTCCGTGCGCCGCATCTAACTACGTTTAAGGTTGTATACTATACCTACATTTTTTAATTGAAAACTGCCGCTTATAGGGTTTTTTGAGAGCCTTGTTGAGTCTGGAGGCTATTGCCACCCTGACAGACACATGGTCCCGGGCATATTTGTAAGTTAGAGCCGTTTGCGTGAGATACCCCATGAGGAAAAACACGCAAAATAGCCGATTTGAGAACACAATAAAAATTTATCGAATAGTGTGTTAAAATGATAAAGAAACATTTCGGTCACTTCATAAAGTATGTTAGTATTTTCTCGTAAAAAAAAGTGTTTTCTGATAATTGGAATTCTAAGTGAAATCTAGAAAAGTGTATGTTGTAAATTCGCAAATTGCCCGGATGTTATCAATAACATTACAAGTGTTTGCAATGTTGGGCAATTGCTCAGGCCCTTTTTATTCGATAAAGTCGTACTTTAGATCATATCACGCACATTACTTATGAAGAAATAAGGGGGTCCCGCGCAAAATTTGGCACTTTGGGTCGTTTGCGAGTGCGTATTCAAAAAGGGATACAAGCGATGTCTGACGTCCGGGAGATCATATCTCCGCCGTACCCGGTCCCAAGCCCGCATGAGAAAGGAGGAGAGAAACAACTACGCCAAACCTACAAAGAAAACCTACGCCCGAACTGTGGCAAACTATGCCCAAACTGCTAGTCCTCGATCACTATTAGAGACAGTAAACTGGAACAAACAACATCGGCAGAAACGGGATGAGAAAGTTTCTCTATAAGTAATTAAATGCATCTACTCTTCTTTAGTAATTGAGTTAGTGGTAAGATACTTTTTCGCCACGCAGGTAACCAGGGTTCGATCCCCATAGATGGATTTTTTTTCTTGCTCAAAATTTGAAACCCATACAGTTTCTACTTCGCTAAATGAAACACACACACACAAAAAAACAACAACAAAAAAACAAAGCAAAAAAAAAAAAAAAAAATATATATATATATATATATATATATATATATATATATATATATATATATATATATATATATATATATATATATATATATATATATATATATATATATATATACAACAATAAACGTGTGGTAATTGTTATTTTATTAAAAAATATGCGATTATCATCACTGTGGTAATGTGGATGTTAAACCATGAAGCAACCAACCAACCGGATTCAGTCTTGAATAAAAATGCACACTGGTTACCTCGGTACATTTGTTCATTTTTTTTTCAGCCAGGCATTGTGTGAGCATGTTTACATTCATTCAATCATTCACAGATTCACAGATGAAAAAGCACACCAAAGAGTGTTGTCACAGACAGTTTTTTATTTTTACTGGCATATTCATCTACAAACATTATGAAGTGAATTTGTTTTAATTTACCTGCTGCAAGCAAATGCTACAAGCTCCTTTGGTGTCTCCGTGAAAGCAGGTCGATGAACATCTCTAGTTGAAAGATGTTTATGAACAGATTGGTAGTGGATGTACCTATCTCTCTAGCTGAATCTCAGTTTCCCAGCAGTTTTTGGTTACAAATTATAAGGAAACAAAACAAATGTCACATGTTTCAATATGCCCTGTTATGTTTACACATGATCATTGTGAGTAAAGAATAATATCTCTGTTTATTTTCAAAACAAATGCTATATTTGCAGACATTTATTTAAAGTATACAGTCAAGTCTGTTGAAAGTATATTAGGCTACAATGCAATTAGGCACCTATACAAAAGTAACTACCTCAAATACAAAACTTTAAACGTTTAGGGCTTAACATCTTTTGTCCATAAAAGGCATTTTCAAAATGGGTCACAGAAATAGGGTCTGAACAAATTTTGATCCCAGCTGGATTCGAACCCAGGACCTTTGGGAGGAGAGTCAAACACACTACCACCGAGCCACCCAGCTCCCCCTCAAAATACAGCTTTACTGCGGAACAACATATTTCAACTACATTATACACATTGACATTGACAAAGGGCTGACTTTATACAAGCTAGTTGGGAGAAAAGTGGAGCTGATGTCATTTTTAGTTGTGTGCATGCCAACTGAGACTGACATCGGCAACCACTTGCTCATGAGGTATTTATTTGGGAGCCAACTGCACAGTATATAAAAGAAAACATTTATTTGTCAAAAGCTATTTTTCACCTATTTCCTGTTCCCCTGTGACCCTGACCTTTACATAGTCTCCAAGAAATTGCCAATGTTAAAGTTTACCACAGACGACGGTGGACAGATGACCACTGGGCCAAAACATAGACACACACTTTTGCTTCGCACATACGCGCGACACCGAGCTAAGTGACAGGGTGCTAAAAGCAACAGCAGCCCAAAATATATTGCTCAGTCGAGTGATTCAGAGGCGATTTTGGTGAGTTGGTCGTGCTTATACTGCAGTGATGGGGGCGTGGTTTTTACTGCACTACAAATTAAAACATGCATGTGTCAAATCACTTTGTCACGTTGTTATATGAAAACACACAAAGCATGCCCCCATCGCTGTACAATAGCCCCTGAACCGCTCGACTGCACTTTACAATTTTTGGCCTCGCTGCTTCTATGTCAGGTTTATGGAAATGCTCCCTCTTTATTTCTATGTTTCTCGAGTTTTTTCGTGGTCACTTTGTTGTCACTGCCCCACTGCTGTTGTGTCTGTTGTTGAATAGGCAGGCCTAAAGCCTGCTTGCCGAACTCCTAATATATGGCTATGTATCAGCGCAGGCAGTAAGGCACAGGCTTTTCCTGCATTGCGAAGGATGTGACTGTCCAAAACATTGGCATTGTGGCCAGCCTGGTGGATGGACAGCAAAATAACAGGACATCTGCCCACCTACACAAGACAATCAGTTCACTTCCTTTGCCTTCTGTTGGTTGGCCATCCCGGAGAGACGTACCCGCTGAACTCTTCTTCAATGCAGATATTGCAACCTGCAAAAGATAATTTAGAATCAAAAATAGTTTTGAAATGCACATCATGCGTGCATATATGTATTGGCAAGTATTTTTTACAAAGTACATACATGCATAATATGACAGTAGTCAGAGCAAGAACAAGAAAGACAATGAATGTCCTTATGGTTCACATGTATGACCAATCCACATAATACGTCCAACCTTTGTGACCTTGAATTCTCCAACTGTTCTCTGAAAATGTCTAAACATAAGTATAGGGCTAGATTTTGTACCAGCGAAACCTGAGTTTTCTCAAAATGCCTCCATTTTTTCACAAATTTGTCAACCCTCTGTACCCTTGACCTCTGTGAGGGGCTGATTAAAGTATTATGCACAGAAAGGTGTTATCATCATGCCAAATTTTATTGAAAAGTTTGCAAAAACTTTGATAAAAACTACAATTCTACCAAAAACTAACTTTTGTCACAGTCTTGCCAACCTTCAGCTTATGAGGGGTCATCCAAATTAAGGCCTTATCCTGGGTATCTCCATACCAAGTTTGAAGTTGAAAATAATACTTGAGTAAAGACAGTTTTTGTCCAAATATGGCTATTTTTTACCCCTTTCTGGACTCCCCATGACCCGTGACCTTTGAGAGAGGACCAGTAAATTTGTACACATAGAAAGTTCTTACCATCAGGCATCTTCGTACCCCATCTGGGTTTGAAGTTGAAAGTAATATATGAGGAGCAACAATTTGTGTCAAAATCTGGTCATTTTTGACACCTTTCTGGATCTCCCCTGTGACCATGACCTTTGAAAGGTCACAGAAATTTGTATGTTTAGAAAGATTGTACCACAAAGTACCCGTGTGCCAAGTTTGACGTCTGAGGCTTGAATAGTCTCAGAGGAAATGCCAATGTTAAAGTTGCCCACAGATATTAGACAGTCAACGGATGACCCATTACAAACACATACTTTTGCTATCACACGTGAGCCAAAAATGAGACGCCATTGAGCTTGAAATGACCACAATGGGTGTATACATATCTAGAACCGGCATCAAAGTGTAACTTGCAGAAAATGTTTAAAACAGGACACAACGCATTAACATTGCTGTTTAGCAACAGCACACACTGGACCAAAAGGGTAGTATTCAGTGTTTTCTAGTCCTTCTGTGTGCACTAAATGCTTATTAAAGAAAATGACAGTATTTGCAGACTTTACCAAGCCTCCCAAAGCAAATGCAATTGGTGCCACTTGTTGACAGCAAGTGATTTTAGCATTCGATGTTGTAGAGAATGCTGGTACAGGTACTACACCATCTTCAAAATGAAAGAAAGCATTATAGTATGATGTGTTTATTCACACCAGTTGTGTTTTGTTCTGACCCTGATTCTATTCACAAATCAACCGGCATGATTTACCTTGAGTCCAGGAGAATAAGTGTCGCCTTCTCTCACTTTTGTTGATCCACTGGAACTGGCATTGCCTGCTTTCAGCTGTGGCCTTCTCCTTTTGAGCAAACATGACCTGACTAGTGCCCACCTCTTCTTGGCATAGGTGTCATACTTCTGTGCTTGTTTGCAAGTATACCCTCTAGGCGAGACTCTGCAGTGAGACGTCAACAGCAGCATTGACCTGAAATGAAGTACATGTTTATTACCATGTTGTTCAGCAGCATGACAATTTCACATCTGATCTTATTTCAGGGTGGGTCGGTTCCAAACTCCCCAAAAAGAGACTTTGTTATAGCATTAGAAACACTTCGGGCTGGGACTGGGGGGAGGAGGGAGGGGAGTCCCCCCCCCCAATCTGCCCCTACATTTAGTTTATGCATTACTGCCTTCAAACTAATGTGAAATAACCTGTAAACACCACAAACAACAATGGTGAAGCCTGGATCGCTCGTGTGCATTTAAAACTGATCATTTACATAATCTGAACTGTGTGACCTTTCCATAAGGTGACTGAAATTTAAGTGCCATGAGTCTCAGCATAAGTAAAGGGCTGGCTTATGTACTAGTTGTTAATAGTATTTGAGAAAAAAAAACATCTTTTGTCAAAATATGGCTTTTTTTTTTTTACCTCTTTCCTGATTTCTCATGACCCTTGGCCTTAACTCAAACTGGTATGCTAAGAAAGGTCTTGGCACAAATTATCCTTGGGCCACGTTTGAAGACTGTGGTTTGAATAGTTGCCGAGAAAATGCCAACATTAAATTTTACCATAGACAACCAATGGCCCAGAACATAGCCTCACACTTGCTTCACACATGAGCCCATGACAGAAAGCATTACAGTATGATGTGTTCATTCACAATCACACCATAGTTGTGTTTTGTTCTGCATCTGATTCTAGTCACAGATCTACCGGTATGATCAACCTTGAGTCCAGGAGAATAAGTGTCGCCTTCTCTCACTGCACTTGAGCTGTGGCCTTGGTGTAGGCGTCATACTTATGCACTTGTTTGCAAGTATGTCCTCTGGGTGAGTGTACTGAGACTCCACAGCGAGAGGTCAACAGCAGTATTGGCCTGAAATGAAATACATGATTATTACTGTGTTGTTCGGCAGCATGACAATTTCACTTTGTGTGAACTAAATGCAGGAGCAGATTATTACTTTCAAAATAAATGCGACATAAACTGTGTACAATGCAAAGAACAAACAACAATGGCAAAGTCTGTACGCTCATGTGCATAAATGATTCACATATAAACTGTGTGACCTTTCCAAAACTGAGGTAGCTGAAATAAGTGTCACACGTCTCAACATAAAGGCTTGCTTTTGTACTAGTTAGTGAAATTTGTATTTTCTCTACAAATTACAATTATGCATTTTTCTTGGCATTGTCAACCTTCTGTGACTCTTGACCTGTGTAAAAAGTCAACCAAATTAGTATCTATAGGAAGATTTCATCATCAGCTACCTTTGTGCCAAATTTGACAGGGAAATTGCAAAAACTTTGATACAAACTGCAATCATACAATGAAAAAATAAATAAGCATTTATCACACATTCCAAGGTCATCCAAAATGGTAGTCAACAAATATTAGGGTTTCAGTCAAAGTAGCGTAGGTTTAATTGAACATACATTCATACCTATAAAGTACTAGGTAACCCTTTTAATCCTGATACGCCCACTGCTTGAAATAAATGCGATTATTATAGTTCAAGGGTGGTGCCAAAATAGATTGGCGTCTTATCCGCCAAGCTATTCTGGCACCATCCTTGAACTAAAAAAATGCTGGACCCATCTCCTAATCTGTAATATAGCCTTTATAAGACAGTAAGGGAATGGGTGAGCAAACAAAGTTACTAAGTACTGGAAGCAGTTACTGAGTTAGTGGTCCATAATGCCAAATTCTCCAGGACTTTTTCCTACACACAGTACGTTTTCCTATATAATAAGCACTGGCACTGGTTTAATATAACTACAATGTCGACTACAAACCTTCTACTGTATTAGTAAAGGCTCTCCGAGAATGTATGGAAATGTTCTACTTCTAGGTGGTGACTGACATGGAATGCATGCCCCTGTCAACCCACAATAAAATGTAGTCTTCTTCATTGCAGGTAGGCAGTGGCGACGGCAATACTACTGTGGGGACCTAAATTTCCATGCATACACGGACAGTTAGCTATTGGGGTTTTACGCTGTGCAGGTGACATCTCACGGCGGTGCATAAAGGGTTGGAAAACCAGTGAGATATGCCGCTTATACGTACGACATTTTGCTTCCACTAGTAACTCGTGTTCTAGTCACTAGCAAACACCACCACCCTTTTTTCTAATTTAGTATACCTTTTTGTTGCTGATGTCTGAAGAGATTTTGTTGTTTTCCTGGCTGCCACGTAGACTGCTTCCCGTTTGGTTGTCCAGTTCATTTTTTTTTTTATTGAAATTACGTGTCGTTTTAGTCGTGCCACCTTACGCAGGTTATGAGTTACGCTCGATAACTTGTCGCAACTTATGCAAAAGTATATTATTTCTGAGAAAACAAAACATTTCATGCATAGAAACAGTTAGCTTACACACCTATTTTAGACAGTATATCGCTTTTGTCAATTATCGATAAATTGAGCTTGTTTGCAATACGACCTGTGGTGTACGACGGTTTGTTTCGGTGACCTCCAGTCTCAGGTCACGGCAGTCGCAAGATAGCGGTATCTAAATGCTCAGAAAAGATGCGCGAAAGAGGTGTGTCCTACAACCTTAACACGAGTAAAAAAAACGATGTAAATTTTCAAACCTTTTTTGAGACTTAGATGCCAGTCGTGCACCCGGCCCCTGGACACGATTACATTTGAACTGGTCACAGAGACAGTACTATTCATTCCACTGTGTGCGACTGCATTAGTGTAGGTTTGTGATGAGCCGACTTCAAAGCAGTTCTACTTATAATCATATTTGGATGCTTGTGTTAAAGGAGCATGTCGGCTTATGCCGCGTATCCGGAGGCAGCACATCTCCAAAGAGTTAAAAGCCCGGACAAACGCGATATTGCATGTTTGTCTGGGCTTCAATCTACTGTTTTTTTTGTCGAAACACGTGCAATTCTGACCTACTTCTGATTTCCACAAATCGTCTCTTTTGTGGTCGTGAAAATGTGAACATCTGTGTGTACGAAAGCCATTTGTGCATGCTCCCAACGGAACTACTTTCCAATGCACAAGGGTGTTAATCTTGCGATACGGGTAACTGCATGCAAAAGAGGGTTAGTGTACTTTCACATTTATGTCCATCCGGAGCCAGCTGGTACCCAGCGCGACAGCTACAGTTGTACGACCCTGGCAAATTATTACAAAGCTGTTCACAGGAAAGCGTATTAAGAAAGCACTCATCATTATCTGAAACAGACAGACAAACAGTGATGTGATAATGATGATAATGATATTATCATCATCACCATCACTATTTAGTGTAACACATGTATCTGCACTTGTATTACTATTCTTTAATGTTAATAATGAACGGTGTCAATCATCATCATTATCATGGTGTGCATACTTGTTTTAGACCCATCACTTTTTGTTTTCAGATTAGAAAAGTCACATAAACCAAACACTTCACGAGTTTTCCAATGTTTGGCTTTGTGCGTACAGTTCAAGGCAACTTCTTCTCTGCGTGCCCACTTGTCGGGGCTTACTACTATCTGTAAAGGTCCGTTTATACAGAGCGCGAACGCGAACGCGAAAGCGAACGCGGTTTTTCGTCCTGGAATATTTTAGTCATTTGCAGAGGAACCGTTCAAATAGAGTGCGAACGCGAACGCGAACAATTTTTTGTTCGCGCGAACGACCGCCTTGATTGCCCCCAGAGTGAATTTTCTCAGAAGGTCGCGCGGCTTTTTTGCTATCAACCAATCAGCAGGTACTTCCCTTGCATCATTTCCACAAATAGAAACTTGTACGCCTGACCTGACAATCGACAAGACAGAAGCCATGATTCTTGAAATTGAGAAGAATCATGTACTGTATGACAAAGCAGACAAAGATTACAAAGACATCACGAAAAAAAGAGACACATGGAAAGCAATTGAACAGAGAGTCGGACTGACAGGTATGTGATTGAAATTAATTTTATTTTACCTGTGTCAACAATGTTATGGAACTGTAAAAAAAAAATGTCTGCACGGCTTTATTAATTAAACACGTTTTAACTTTCATGTCAGCAGTCTTCATAATGACACCATTTTAGCTCTGACAGAAATCTATATTGGAATGATGATATTATAAAGTCTGCGTCTCACACTGAAAGATCTGTCGACGGTTTTCCGCGTTCCGGTTCGTGCTCTATTTGAATGGCAAAACTGCTCAAAAGTCGCGTTCGCGTTCGTGTTCGCGTTGGACGCGTTCGCGCTCTGTATAAAGTCGCCCAGTCGCCTGTTGCTTGCAAAAGAACGGGGCGTCAACGACTCTCATGCTCACGGCGCTTGTGTCCCACACAAAGTATCTTGAAAGGTTTCAGTGACGCACCAATGTACAGACTGCGCAGTTCCTGTAGTTTAACTCATTCAAGACGCGCCGCATCCGGATCCGCGGCATAAGCTTATGCCGCGGATCCGGAGGCGGCGCGTCTCGAATGAGTTAAGGCTTCAGGCCTTCACCGCCACATGGCGCGTTGGGCCGTTTCGTACGTAATGACGCCACGTTCTAAGCTCCAATGACGAGAAATATGCGCCGACGCCAGAGAACTAGGAGTAGGAGACGCTAAGACGATGATGATGATGAAACGTTTCTTAGGATATAGTTTTAGGCATTGAAATACCTTACTTCCAAACTGTCCTTTGTTCACTATAATACATAAAAAATCACTGTAACAAGACATCAATAACCAAATTAATGTACATAAAACATGCACAACCACTACAAAGTACTTATTAATGGAGAAAAAACAACAACAACCAAACAACTAAATGTACATGAAAGAAAAAAGGAAAAAATAAAAAAAGGGTCGGTTAAAGATTACAAGTAACGAAGGTTTTGGGGGTTATTTCTTTGAGTATAGGCAACATAAGAAGTATATGTATACAAACTACTAGTCATGAACAGACACGTCATGTATATTATTAATAATAATAATAATAATAATAATAATAATAATAATAATAATAATAATAATAATAATAATGTTTATGTTTAATGTATAGTATGGGATTTCGTGTGAGTTACATGTACTCTGTGCTGGAGCAACATACTGAGCAGAAAGATAGAACATTCACGACAGCAGATATTTATGGACGCGAGCTCTGAAGATAGATAATTTTGAAATACTTTAAATGAGAGGGCAAGTTGTTTCATGACTTTAGCACCGAAAAATGATATGCTAGATTTGAAGATGACGATTCTCGGTTTTGGGAGATGGAGTAAGCTGTTCCTCGTGTTCTCTCTGTTTGTGTTTTAAAACAGCTCACGGAGATAGGGAGGGGCGGCATCGTTTAGAATTTTTAACACAAGTAAGCATCTGTTAAGTTTCAATTGTTTACTAAATGGTAAGATATTAAGGGCCTTCAGTGTTTCATCAGTAGGGGACGAACCAGGAAGAATAAGCTTAATACCTCGCCGGTAAAGGGATTTTTTTTTTTTTTTCAAATGAATATCTCCACAGCCAGATATTAGAAGCAAAGTTACAAGCAAGTTACAATGTGTGCGTTAAAGAATAGCTTTCGAGCATCAATGTCAACAATTCGACTTAATTTGGATAACAGAAAAAGATTTTTACAGGTAGTTTCTATGTGAGGCTCCCAGCTGAGCTGTTCGTCGAATGTCACTCCTAATAAACGATGTTTTGACACTTGCTCTATAGGATGGGAGTGAAAGGACAGCTCAAGGGGTTGCAAACCACGTTGATGTTTTTGGCGTGTCGTTACCAACATACTTTTTGTTTTAGGAATACTAATAAACATATGATTTTCCTCACACCAAAGTGACACTTCGTCTAAACTATGTTAAGAGACGCAAGGACACAGGTCCCAAGTGGGTTACTGCGGGGCCCGGCAGTGCGGGCAGCAGGGATCAGCGTCGTGTGGTGCAAAGCGAGGTAGGTGGCCGGGACGGTACCTAACGCTGGTGTGCTCGACGATGAGATCCATCTTCGCATCATTTTCGCATCAGCAGAGCAGGACTGGAGCACGGTGACCGGGACGGGACCGGTGGCTAGCCTTTGGCTGTTGTGAAGAACTGACTGAACTGTGGCTCTGGTCGTCATATATCGGTGAATTTCAGAGAGAGGTTACGTTTACGACGGACGACTGCCAACAACGAACGAGAGCCAAGACACTGCAATAATCAGCCACCTCGATAAGCATAGACAACATGAACATCTCCAAGAGGCATAGATCCTCATGTGCCCCTTGACAGGCTGGTTATTCGTCGTAACTTCCCTCTCATTCGTTGTTGGCAGTCGTTCGTCAAAAACGTAACTAAACATTTTCTAATAAATGCTGCCTCTCTGAAATGGTAGTTCAATAATTGAGATTTCCTTGTCAATGACAAAACCTTACATGATACGTGACTCTTTTAAGAAAACCCTTCATGGAATTTATTGGCACAACTGACAATTAAAAAAAAAATTATTTGGTATAGGACTACTGCCTTCATTATTTTGCTGGAAGAAAAGTGCCTGCCGCCATTGATACGGGCCGGCGTTTGACCGTTAATTCGGGCGGACCGTCATGTGTTCTTTCTTCTGGGTACTCCGGCTCTTCCTCCACCTCCATGTTTGTGCCGTTTTCTGACCACTTCATAAATTTCAAATGCAAGGCATCAAAATTTCCGAAACCTCAGTAGTTGAGCTGACCCTTCGCACTACGTCAGTGAATGTAATGTGTTTGTCTTGTACTGTGTTTGTCTTCAAAGTGAATGCGTGTGTTTCACGTGAGCGTGCGTGTGGGTTTAGTTCGCGGCGCTTTGAGTCGATTCACAGAATTGGGTTAAGCGCCTATATAATGACCGGTATTATTATTATTTAGAGAGTATAGAGGCGACAGGATTGAGCGAGTGATTGGTATCGTGTGTAACTTTGTGAATGAAAAGGCGGGTTGACAAATTTCTGCTGAAGTATACAACTGCAAGAGGCATACATCATGAGCTCCCGCGACTGATTGGGGCTCACGAGGATCTATGCCTCTTGCTGAGACCAGTTTATATCCATGCTTCTTAGACGTTTTTTTTGGCTTTTGGTTGTTGAATAAAGAAAGATTTTAGAAACAACAATGTACGTACTGTGACAGGGAAGGGGTTAAGCATAGGGTTAACCCATTCAGCCCTGACGTACTACCCACCCACCCACCCCCCTCCCGCTCCTTCCCCCCCCCCCTTCTGAAAAGCGCTTTTAAGCAGTGCCTTCCTCGCATCGCTCACTGATCTTCACACGAAATTAGCTCCTTTGAAAAATAATAAACTCCCCTTGTGACTGCAGCCAACGGTACTGTTGTCAGTACGGGTGCATGCGGTTAAACCCTTGACTGCCGAGAAAAACTGAACACAACCCGATGGCAAGAGGTATATATACAGTTGCGGGGGCTCACGAAGATCTATGCCTCTTGTTGAAACCTTTGTGTATCCATGCTACGTTGACGATTGCGTTTCTTCGACGCTGAATTTACACGGATTTCAGCAACAGAGTTTGCGTCCACTGACAGATAAAGTGTTAACTCTTTCGGGACGTGCCGCATCCGGATTCGCGGCTTTACGCCGCGAATCCGGATGCGGAACGTCTCGAAAGAGTTAACACACAAGGACGACACTACCAAATTTGTGAGTTGTCCAAAGGCTACATGCCAGTTGATGGGATAGATCGACCATGACAGTTCAAAGCCACATGCTCGGTGGCAGGTTTTGATTGCCACAGTTCCCAAATACAACGGGTTATCAATGCTGTCTTGCCTCAACTAAGACCTTTCTACCCTTCTTTTCACAATCCATTGGAGAACCAGAGAGTTTCCACTGAAAGTTTCCAACGAACCAGAGGGTTGCCACCGCCTTTTGAAGGCAACGGAAGTCATTCTCCTGCGTACACACGAGAAGATGAGCAGAAAAAGTCTTTCATTTTACGACATGCAAAGTTCATAATTTAACTTTCGCCCTTTTGGTCAGCATAATTGTAAGACATAATTAGAAGAAGATAAATTTATAAATGATATGTTGCGACCTATTAACCCTTTACTGCCTGGAGCAGGTCGCTTAAAAGGGTAGTTCAGAATAGCTTGATGCCTCTAGGCGCTAAACTATCACGGCACCGAACTGGAACTGCCATAGTTGATTATAAAATCTCATACTGTAACGTGTCAAGACTTACAGAGTTCTACAAATCCAGACAGAAAGGTTGACTGCCAGGTGTGTAAAATGCAGAGAAGAACCCAACGGAAAAAGAAACACGCTTAGAAAAGACAGTAATAACACAGCTGTAACTGTCTTTTCCAAGCGTACTTCTTTCTTTGTTGGTTTCTTCTCTTAACCCTTTTTATCCTGATAACCCATTGCTTGAAATGAATTAGACTGATAGTTCAAGGGTGGTGCCAGAATAGAGGCGCCAAGCTATTCTGGCACCATTCTTGAACTAAAGCAGTTGATCTATCTCCTAATCTGTAACGTAGCCTGCATAGGACAATAAGCACATTTTACAAAATCAGCCTTATGGGTTAAAGAGTTCTGAAAGTACGTCTAAAGAGCGTAATACCTTGGCACTCGTTTGTGCCGGGCTTGAACGAATATCCCATGAAACAGGAACAGCTGTAACTCCCATCGTCGTTCTTGCAGGCTTGATGACAATCATGATTGCCGGATTTACATTCGTCCACGTCTGAAACACAGCGAACAACGCGCTGCCGTTATTTGGCAAAATTCCTGTATGTGCATTAAAAACAAACAAACAAACAAAAATCAGAGTCCAGAAAACGACCCACGTGACTGACTAAACACGTGTAATAAGTCATTTTCTGCACCTATTCAGTCAGGCAGTCACGGTAGTGCTTACCCACTGCGCAAAGGCCATCGGCACGACCGTGCGCGGGCCAACGGCGACCGACATCGGCCTGATGGCCTTTTGCGCATTGGGTACAACGCGACAAAGCATAGAAATGGGAACTTCTCGCTCAGGAACGCAATATTACCCACTGAACTAAGACAAACAAAGCCCTTATGGCTCAAGTGCATGATCGATTCACGTGATTAACCTGACCTTTGTGACCTTGACCGTTTCCGACAATTCACTGAAATGTGTTTACGCGTCTTAATATAAGTAAAGGGTTGTTGCTGTTTTTGTTACTATTAAGTCCCTTCTATTTATAGAAGGGAGTTTTTAGGACGGGTCGCGGTGGGGCGAATCTAATAGCTTGTCCATGATGTCAAAGGCAGGCAGGCTAAACCTCTAACAATTGAAGTAACAAGATAAAAATTACGTTATGTCTAGTTACGCTAACCTATCTTCTGAACGTACATTTCGCGCGAAGCACCGTATGTGCGTATGTGTTTGCGTATGTATGTAAACAAGAGAATCTCCGATATTTCAGTACACACAAGCTTGAAACTTGGCGAAATACTTTCTTAAGTGGATGGCTAAGAGAGCCTCCGAGCATATTGTAATTGAATGTCTCATCGAAGACATAAACAACCGTTTATAGGAAGTCGGTTAACCCAGATTAAAGATCCGTCATTTTTGTCATATTTACTTGAACTTTTGCAAATAGCTAGTTTACAAAAAACATTGGACGAGTTCGTTAGCCAGCTTTGTATCCTTTGAACTTCTTTAGTAAAAATGAATTCTTTTCAGAAAAGAATTAGAGCATTAAAAAACCTTTACTTCTAGTGAAGGTCAGACAGTGGCGCTGACGTAACTCCGTCACCACGCAGATACTGACATAATACTCTAAATATGAGATGTTTGGAGCGCGCGCGCACGCACACACTAACACGCACACACACATCGACGCGCTTTCAGAAGAGCATGCATGTGACCCGTGTACTTAGTATATCATGTAGCTAGGTAAAGTCAACCTGCTTTATCACAAATTATAGCAAGACTGAAATTGTACCGTGAAGTTTTAGTGTTGTCACCATTGTCTCAAGCATATGAAGTGAAAGTGAAACTTATATCACGTAAAATATAAAATTACGTAAATACTAAAAGTTACGTCATGACAAATGACGTTTGACAAATCAATGATTCATATGTCCTGCGCCCCTTTTAGAGCTCACTGACGCATTGGCAAATCTGCGAGACTTTTTCAATAAGAGATAATTCAACATCAGAATCAGGTCAAAGACAAAAGGTAGAGACCATTGACAGCGAGGACAGCTCTCATACAGAAGGGACTTTGTGGGCTATGGTTCATACCATCTTGTTGTTGTTTTGTGTACCTTCGAATTCCATATGTCCTCGACAGTTTTCACACATTTGCCAACCTTCCGTAACCCTTACATGGGCTTGACCACATTAGTATGGATGAAAACAAAAAGTATACCACCAGCATGTCATTTTCTGGGGTGGATTACCAATGTTCGATCTGCATAGCAACATGAGATTGACCTAGCAACCCAAAAATGGACCAATGACCGAACATGAGCACATGAAATTTAAGTGTGACATAACAAGACTTGTGCATATTGAAATGACGCACGTATGCCGCAGGGAAGTGCGTCGTTTCAACTTTAAAATTAGTGTTTGACGTCAGGTGTATGTTTCTTGTTGTCCCTAGTAATAGAAATCAGTGGGCGGCTACTTGCAAAAACACATAAAATTTGTGCAAGTGTCTACAGTGGTTTGAACAAAACTTCGTGGTAGAATCAGGTTAGAGATTTTGTTTTATGTGAATCTGAAGCATATTTGATTTTTTTTAGGCGTCAGATGTAAACATGCCGCGGATTAAGTCCACGTTGAAGGCTGTTTCGCTCACATTTCAGCCCACAAAAACAGAAAGTAGAAGGAAGCATGTAGTATAAACTGATTAGGCAATAGTGTTCTCGTGGATTACAGAAAGAAAGGTCTTTTGAACTTTTTCAGTAAAAATTAATTTATGCAATTTTTCTTTTAATTTTCTTCTGCATGAATTAAATTTACAAAACAAACTTTAAAAAATACAAGGCTGGCTAACGAACTCATCCAATGTCTTTTCAATCTGGCTTTATATAAAATTTAAAGTGAATATGACACAAATTACGGACTCTAATGTGGTACAATCGACTTCCTATAAACGGTCTTTTCACTCTTACTGAAGACACCCAATTTTGATATGCTCGGAGGCTGTCCTATGTACCAATTGAACGAAGCAATTCCACAAGTTTCAAGCTTGTACGCACACAAATATCGGAGATTTCCGTGTTTACACACACACACACACACACACACACACACACACACACACACACACACACACACACACACACACACACACACACACACTCACTCACTCACTCACTCACTCACTCACTCACTCACTCACTCACTCACTCACTCACTCACTCACTCACTCACTCACTCACTCACTCACTCACACTCACTCACTCACTCACTCACTCACATTCACTCACACTCACTCACACTCACTCACACACACACACACACACACACACACGCGAACGAACACGAACGAACACGAACGAACACGAACGAACACGCACGAACACGCACGAACACGCACGAACGAACACACACACACACGAACACACACACACACGAACACACACACACACGAA
>BTPG01000003.1:80936078-80976078 GCA_036245525.1 Semisulcospira habei
TGCACAGGAAGGTCTTATCATCAGCTACCTTTGTGCCAAATTTGATTAAAAAATTTGACAAAATGTTGATAATACCAACAATTGTATCCAAAAAATGGCATTTTACACACACTTGCCACCCTGTGACCCTAGACCTTTCCGAAGGGTCATCCAAATTAGTATCCATAGATAGATCTTACCATCAGGTATCTCTGTACCAAATTTGGGTTCGAAGTTGTGAATAGTATTTGAGAAAAAAAACTTTTGTCAAAATATGGCTATTTTGGACCTATTTCCTGAGCTCTTGTGGCTCTTGACCTTTCCGAGGAATCAACCAAATTAGTATGCATAGAGTAGCAAGTTTGGGTTTGAAGTTGTGAATAGTATAGTGATAAAAAACAACATCTTGTCAAAATATGGCTATATTTAACCTAATTCCTGCGCTCTTATGACCCTTCACCTTTCGGATGGGTCATCCAATTGAGTAAGCATAGATAGGTCTTACCATTAGGTATGTCTGTAGCAAGTTTGGGTTTGAAGTTGAGAAAAAAATAAATTATGTCAAAACATAGCTTTTTTTTAACCTATTCATGAGCCCCTGTGACCTTGACCTTTTGTGAAATGTCACTCAAATTGGTATGTTTGGAAAGGTTTTGCCACAAAGTATCCTTGGGCCAAGTTCGAAGACTGTGTCTTGAATGGTCTCCGAGAAAATGCCAACGTTAAAGTTTACCACGGACAACGGCGGCCGGATGACGGACGTCGGCGGACGGACGACCACTGGCCCACAACATAGACTCACTTTTGCTTCGCACGTGAGCCAAAAATAAAGTGAGCCTACACACATAAATGATACATGAAACACCAGTACACAACAAAAGCAACCCTTTCACTGCGAAACGCCATAGAAAAGTGCCAGTAAATGCAAGAGGTATACAGCATAGTCAGAAAGAAAACGCAACGATATACACGCATGTGTTTCGTTGCGTTCCTTTTGCAAGATACTGTAAACATAATCTTTCAAAATGAATTCAACCACAAACACGTGTTTGTTGTTGCATTTCTTTCGGAAGACATTACGCCTCCCACCAGCCCGTTTCTCATGCACACGCCTCTGCTAACTGTAGTTATGAGGCAGTGTGAATCTGCAGTGGTTGGAGAGACAACTAATAAAACCCTAAAGACCTAATAGAATTGGAGACAGAACGACCCAAACAACTCAAAGATGGTGTCAGAATAACTTGGTTCCTGGAGGCGCCAAGCTATTCCAGACACCACCTTTGAACTTCAATGGTCGATGCACATCAGAAAGATATATATAAGGAGATTTCTGAGTCACATTTCCATTGTCTTAAGTCGACCCTCATTAATTAACTAATTAAGATCATTAACGTCCACATGGTCGTTTCTCTCAAAACAAACCAGATCCACATAGTACACTCTGTAAAAGTAAACTAAAGACATTTCACTCCTCGCCCCCCCCCTACCCCCCCCCCCCCCTACCCTCCCCCCCCCCCTGATAGTCAATGCACCCGGTTAATCCACTGCAGGTAGCCCAGGGTGATCTCACACAAACAACACATGACTGGGCTTGTCAGGTTATATTAAGAAACTAAACTCGCCTGCACTGTAATTATGTATACCACCACACCATCTTGAATCCGAGCCTTTTCAAACCCTTGATCTGCTAGACTGATATGCGTCAGACCAACTCTATATGGATAAAAAAAAAACGTCCTGACCTCAAGAAATGTATAAACAGGTCCCTCATATTACATTATCAAAAATCGTGACCCCAACAAATGCAAATTGGCTTTAACAGTGAATGAAAATAAAGGATAACACAGCCAACCCCCCATTAGCTTCATACAGAGAGAGACCCGCCATGTCAACAAGACATGGACTGGTGACTTTGTCAAGACTCCACTCAAGTGGAACTTTAAACGTTTCAAGTAAGTCTCCTCTTGGCAAGTTAGAGTGGCAGGGGTTGTCTCTTAAATCTTGACGCATGCCATTTGTAAGCCCACCTGTGAGACAGGACAAGCATGCATAGCCTAATCTGTCACAATTGAATGCCTTTATAAGGCAACACCCTTCTATTCAATATGCTTGGGGACACATTCCTTTCAATGCAGCACGCTTTTATGAATAAGCTGACACGTGCCTGCAGTTTTGAAAAGCCCTTTTCAATCACTGAACAAAGGGACAGCTTCTTTGAAAAGAGGGCTGTCAAATACCAAGAGGTTTTTACAGGTCGGCTCAGTATACTCAAAACCAGATTTACTGACAAAGGGACAAAATAAAGTTTATTTCATTTTTAATTTTTTAATAAAAAATGAACCAAGATGAAATTCTATTATTGAGTGATATCAGCACTGTAGAAAACAAAGACTTTGACTCAAAACGGGAACGTCTTCTGTCTGTAGTTGTTTATGGCAAATCAAAAGCTTTTCTCCGTAAACAATATACAACAGAAGACATAGAATCTCTCACTGCTGATGAGCTAATCAAACTACATGCTAAATATGATAATCACATCGCTTCACTAATGACTCGTGATTTGAGTCGGTCTTTAGTGTGTTTATACACAAAAGCTGTGAGTTACACCCTACCTGTAGACGTTGAAAATCTCACAAATGACCTCGAGAGCAACCCCATAGTAACAAGTTCAATCAGCAAATTAGCATGCCTAATGTTGTACAGGTTTGGTAATTATCTTGCAATGGTGGTAGCTTTGCTCGTTATGGGAAGTCATATTGATTTCTTGAAATTAAATTTGTTTGGAAAAGAAAATGATGAATGACCCACAGACGACCCTACAACCAAACCGCGTCCCTGTTCCATCACAGATTCAAATGTTGACCAGAGAATAAAAGTGCTGGTAGAGTTGATGCTGGAAAAAGATTGGCTGAATGGAACAGACAAAAAAATTAGAGCTTAAGGCGCTAACCGCAAAAAAGGCTCATGTAACTGACCCGCCGTCAGAACCGTCAGGTCCGTTAACAACCCCATTGGTGTCACCTCCGTCTCCACCACATCAAAGTGAGAGATTAACAACCGAGTCTAAATCTGAAACAGCAAAATATATAGTTGCCGGATTTGTTGTTGGATTTGGTTACGCAGGTTACACACTATGGAAAAAAAAAAAAAAAACCACAGACTCGAACAGTGTCCCAAAAATCAGAAACTCCAAAAACAAAACCAGAAGTCGCCACATTACCAACAATACCCAAAGATGTCGACCCATTTCTTATGCAGTGAATACATTTTTCATTTTAAGTTTTATTGCCTAAGAAAATGAGCGAATAAAAAAACTTAATAAACCTTGTCTATCACTCTGCCATAATAAGCGGACTAGCTGTTGCTTACTTTATGCTGGGGAAAAAGTCTTCTAAAAACAAAATCAGCAGACCTGAGTAGATTGGATTTGGAAGACAGTGCAAAGCTAATTACAATTGTCACAGCTTCAATTGCCACAAAAGACTTTCTCATAAATCAGGGAATTATTACCGAGTAAATAAAATTAATATGGCGACTTTAGCCGTTATAATTGGAGGAGCAATGGTCAATGCACTTGCATTTAGCGGATCAAATTATCTCTGTTCAAAAGTGGGTAGAGAGGAGAGTGCAGAAGAGATGAGGCAACACAATGAGGCATCAGAGAAACTTGCCCAAGCTCAGCAGGATTCCGAAAAGAATAGAATAGAGAAACTTGATTTCATCAATGAAAAACTCAGACTTGAAGGTCACGCACAGCATACATTTTCAAATGTCGATGACGCAATCCGTGAATATTTTCTCGTTACGGGTTATGACATGACCACCCCAAAACCAAAACTTAGCGATTACTATTAACCAAGCACACAACAAAGAAATGGAGAGATAATCTTTGTTCTAGTGGGAATGACATTCGTTTATTTTATGGGACTTTATATTGCTAGAAGAAATGACAGACATCAAAAATAAACTATCAAACATATTTTACTCCCCAATAGGATATTGGAAAGGAAATACCGCAATTCAGAAATTACACGCGGCCGTGGGTGGTGATATAACACTCAATCAAATTAAACAATGGTTACAAAGAGAAGCGATTTGGCAGATATATCTCCCTGCACCAAGAAAAATATCAAGACCTCATTTGGAAACACAACACCAAATGACACGCATCAAATGAACCTCTGTTCTTACCGCATGATACAATAAGAAAGAAACGATACAAGTACGCACTCACTATTCTTGACATAGCTTCAAGGTACAAGGACGCCAAACCCCTAACTGACAAAAATGTTATCACGGTTGTGACTGCTTTAACAAAAATGTATAGTCGAGTTGCTTTAAAATTCCCCAGGCTTGTGCAAGTCAATGACAGATCTGAATTCAAGGGCGCTGTTAATCAGTTACTTGCGAAGGATGGTGTACTAGTGCAGAGAGGTATACCGGGTGTGCACAGATAGGCAATTGTCAAAAACTTCAACAAGCATTTATCGAAAAGACTTTTCAGCTACCAGTATGCTAAGGAACTCATGCATGATGCACGTAACACTGAATGGGTAAAGAAATTACCGTCTGTGATAAAAGCAATTAATAACGAAGAACAGCACTTGCACCCAAAGCCCGCCGATGCTATTAAATTGAAATCAATACCTCCGGCATCAGGTCAGTGCCGCCCCCGTCACCAGACACAAGTTTGTTTACAAAACAACTGAGATATTTATATCAGCCCAGCGAATATGAGAAAGACGTTAAACGCAGAGCAACCGACCCCATCTGGTCTACGTCTGTACACAAATACGTCTGTATAAAAAAAAAATGCCCGGCGCTGACGCGTCAATATATTATCTGTTTGAGCCTGCGCCACAGAGGGCATTTGTCAGAGAAGAATTACAGATTATTCCCCCAGACACCAATTCGTCAATCAGTCATCAATTAGTTCATCACAAATACCTTCAGATAACTTGACCCTGTAGTGCCCAGGCGCATAAGCTTTCTTCCTATTGTAAAACACTCGTTTTGTGTCCCCTACTGCAAGTGACTTCTTATTTGTTTGAATCAATTCAAGATTGTGTTTGTTTGATCTCAGTGACTTCTTTGGATAATCAGGCATTAATACCCCATATTATACTTGCTTGTAATGTTCATGACGAATGTCTTTGTTTTTTATCGCTGTTTTTTTTTTTATTCCTTTGGTTTTCGACTGACTTCCCTTTTGGCGCAGTATAGAATACATTTTTGATCTCAGTCCAATGTACTCAACTATTGGCACACCATTTAGTTCATCCTTAAACTTCCCAGGCACTTTCTTGTTTTGCGTGCTGTACAGTGGGTGATCTTTAGGGTAGTCAGATGTGTCATACATGTGTAACTCTGTTTTCATGTCTTCATAAAAGTCTTCAGTAGGCACGTCAATGATCATAGAGTCAGTGTCAGTGTATAACAGATGACACTCAGGATACTTCGGTTTGAAGTAATCATAGTAAAATTCAAGCATTAATAGTTTTGACAATTAAAGAATTGCCATACCAATGAATACTGGCTTGTCCATTTTAACAATCTTTTTTTTTGAGTGACACTGCATACAATGATGAATGAAACTCTTTATACCCTGTGTACTGTGGCTTGACAGTAAGCTTAATAGCACCTGTTTCAGTTGTGACCAGTCTCACATCTTTGCGGTGATGAGGATTTTCCATCGTCTTTCCAAAACAGGCATTGTTCATGAGCTTAAAGAAGTCTTTGTCAAATGCAGTGTTGCCATCTCTTGCATGCAGAGTTGTGTTTTTCATTATGTAATCTTTAATGAAAGCACTTTGGTCAAAGCTTATGCCTCTGTGAACTTTCTTTAGTACTAACCCATGCCTAATGTAAAACTGCAGTAAGCGATAGTGACAAACGTAATTGAATTTGTCATTTAAATTGGGCACAAGTTTAGTGTTTTCTTTTTTTCCCCTGTCAAAGAGATTTTCTCAACAGCTAATGGATAATCATTGTGGTAATGGTGTAGATGGTGCGGGTACTCCAGGTCGACTTCAAAGATCCAACCATCATTCATGATTCATAATATAGTTTGATAAGTGTGTTATGTCATACTGTGACAAATCATGCAGTTGAAAGTTTTTCAAGGGCAATAATTCGGTCATTGCGAACCCATACAAGTTACATGCGTCCTTGTACAAGATATAATTAGATGACCTTGAGGGGTCAAAGTCGGTAAGATATTTATTATTAGCTTTGGCATAATTATTTGATGCCATACTTATGCCTCCTCTTAAACCATGTTCCACCATTTCACCCATCGTACGATCAGACAACAGGTCTATAGATATCTTGCTGGATTTTAAAAAAGAATCACATGTCATGACAGGACTAGTTATGTAGCAAGCTGGGTCAAGACTGTAGTGTAACAAACCCTTTTCACTGTAACTTTCAAATATGTCTGCTAGCAAGCAAACGTCAGCTTTCAAGTACTGATTGTGGTAGTAACCAATCGTTTGACACCCTAGTTTACCCCAGGCATCGAGAGCATGCTGGTATTCAGAGTGAGAAATACCTTTACCATTTAGTGTAGAGTAAAATTTCTCTTTTGGCGGCAGACTCCTTTCCTCAAACACAACCCGGTGATCAATGTACTCGTACGGATACACACTTTCTTAATTAACTCTGGCTCAAAATATTTACTTGTTGTTGGAAACTCAGTCAGTCCTTCTGCCAGACTAGCAAGACTTAAAGACGAATGTTGCATTGAGTCATAAAACACTAATTTGTTGTCAAGCCTAAAAGTCAAGTATTTCTCAGTTGTCTGCGCAATACAACTAATGTTTTTTGTAAGACTCATCCAGAGCACACATGATAATGTGTGAATCATACCCTTTGAGATTGTGAAAAAAGAATGGCAGTTTATATGTCTTAGGATCTATTTTTAATAACAAGTTACAATTGTTATGTGCAGCACCTCTGTAGTATCCAGTTATGTGATCATGATCACGAACTATATAACCTCCTAAAGATTTAAGCAATCCAGACCAAAAAGGTGACTGCCAAGCGTGTAATACGCAAAGAAGTACCCAACGGAGAAAGAAACACGCTTAGAAAAGACGGGTACAACACAATTTATCAATATTTCGGGTAAATACCCTTTGTCAAAATAGACAAACAAACAAACAGAGAGATTAGCCGCTACTTATCTTCATTGGCAGAAGGAATGTACCAACTGAAGGAGGTGACGTAAAATAAAAGAAAAGAAAGAACAAAAGTGCGGAAAAAGTAAAAATGACATCAATGAAAAATCGTAAGAGACAGACTCGGAAAGAACCTGAACATGAGAGACAAGAGTGTGTGCAAGCACGTGCAGGAGCGAGCAAAAGAAAAGGCATGTAGGTGAGGCCAGAGAGAGAGAGAGAGAGAGAGAGAGAGAGAGAGAGAGAGAGAGAGAGAGAGAGAGAGAGAGAGAGAGAGAGAGAGAGAGAGAGAGAGAGAGAGAGAGAGAGAGAGAGAGAGAGAGAGAGAGAGAGAGAGAGAGAGAGAGAGAGAACAAACGAAAGAACAAAACTTTATTTTCCAAGGATTGAGATATTAGGCGCGCAGGCCTTTCTTACAATCTGTCCTTGCTAAGCTACTTAAGGTTGTTTAATATACCTACATTTTTTAATTGAAAACTGCCGCTTATAGGTTTTTTTGAGAGCCTTATTGAGTCTGGAGGCTATTGCCACCCTGAAAGACCCATGGTCCGGGGCATATTTGTAAGTTTGAGCCTTTTGCGTGACCTACCCCTTGAGCGAAAACATGCAAAATAGCTGATTTCAGAACACAATAAAAATTTATCGAATAGTGTGTTAAAATGATAAGGAAACATTTCGGTCACTTCATAAAGTATGTTAGTATTTTCTCGTAAAAAACGTGTGTTCTGATAATTGGAATTCTAAGTGCAATCGAGAAAAGTTTATGTTGAAAATTCGCAAATTGCCCGGATGTTATCAATAACATTACAAGTGTTTGCAATGTTGGGCAATTGCTCAGGCCCTTTTTATTCGATAAAGTCGTACTTTATGTTATAACTATCACATTGATTATGAAGAAAATATGGGGTCCCGCACAAAATTTGGCACTTTGGGTCGTTTTTGAGTGCGTATTCAATACGGGATACAAGCGATGTCTGACTTCCGGCAGATCATATCTCCGCCGTAGCCGGTCACAAGCACGCATGAGAAAGAGGGGAAAATGACTATTTTAAACCTACAAGGGAAAATCTACGCCCAAACTGTTGCAAACTACGCCCAAACTGCTAGTCCTCGATCACTATTTGTGACAGTAAACTGGAACAAACAACAACGGCAGATATGGGATGGAAACGTTTATCTATAAGTAATTAAATGCACGTGCTGGTTCTTAGTAATATAGTTAGCGCAGTGGTAAGGTACTTATTTTTGCCACGCAGGTGACCAGGGTTCGAGTCCCGTAGATGGCGACATTATTTCCTGCGCACATTTGAAACCCATACATTTTCTACTTTGCTAAATGAAATAAACACACTTTAAACCCAAAAGCAAAAAAAAATTTAACGCGTGGTATTTTTATTTTTTTATTTTTTAAATATGCGATTATCATCACTGTGGGAATGTGAATGTTAAACCATAAACCAACCAACCGGATTAAGTCTTGGATAAAAATGCACACTGGTTACCTCGGTACATTTGTTCATTCATTTTTTTCAGCCAGGCATTGTGTGAGCATGTTTACATTACATGTTTACATTCATTCAATCATTCACAGCTTCACTGATGAAAAAGCACACCAAAGAGTGTTGTCACAGACAGTTTTTTTTTTTAAATTTATACTGGCATCATCTACAAACATTAATTGATGTGAATTTGTTTTAATATACCTGCTGCAAGAAATGCTACATGTTCCTTTGGTGTCTCAGTGAAAGCAGGTCGATGAACATCTCTGGTTGAAAGATGTTTGTAAACAGATTGGTAGTGGATGTACCTATCTCTCTAGCTGAATCTCAGTTTCCCAGCAGTTTTTGGTTACAAATTATAAGGAAACAAAAACACACTACCACCGAGCCACCTAGCTCCCCCTCAAAATAAGCTTTACTGCAGAACATATTTCAACTACATGTAACATTATTCACATTTACATTGACAAAGTGCTGACTTTATACAAGCTATTTTGGAGAAAAGTGGAGCTGATGTCATTTTTAGTTGTGTGCATGCCTACGGAGACTTGTATGGACACGGATCATAGTCAGGTCATTCTGTTTGCTGGCGTGTGTCATGTACAGTACATCTGTAAAACTTGTGAAATGAACCATGTGGTTAGCAATTCTGATACGATAAGTAAAGCCACACAGCTGAAAGTCAAAGATTGACAGTGGAAGAAAAAGACAAAACAAACACAAAGTACAGTACATATCATGTGCCTATGATCAGTTATCACCCAACCACTTAAATCTGCTGTGACAGCTGGAGGGTAATGCAAGAACTGCATGGTCAACTCACTCTTGAGCAGTATTGCATTTTTCATTGAGCAAGTCCACATTTGCACAACATTTTAAGCGGAGGGTTTAATGACATAAATATACATCCCCACGTTTCTATATTTCCGCACATCCCCTCTTCAGAAAGGACCCATGGGTTTATACTCTGAGGCCAATGACCATTTTCAGAATGAACCCTGTATATCATTTTGAATCATGCAAAGCGGAGCAGTGATAAGTTTTCTCCTTGTCTCACACCGATGCTGCACAAAATCTATCTGTACCACTGTTTCCTACCCCATAAGTGTCAGCTGTGGAGTACATATTTTGAATGACTGATGTATGCCAGTATTTAGGAACTTGTCACAAAAAAGACCTGTTCATATGATGAAATGTCTTCGAAAAATAAACACATTGTCAGTAAAGGGGTTTTCCTTGGATAATCAAAAACTAATACATATTAAGCTGCGTTTCCAAATCGCGACATGACAGGAGAGTGACAAAAAGTAACTTGTCTGAGGGGGTCATCCAAATAAATATGCATAGGAAGGTCTTACCATCAGGCATCTCTTTACCAAGTTAGGGTTACAGTTAGGAATACTTGAGAAAAAAACATCTTTGGGCAATATATGGCTATCTTGCACCTATTTCCCGATTTCTTGTGAAATTGACCTTTCTGACCTTTCATGCATACGAAATTAGTATGCATGAAAAGTTCTTACCACCTTGTACCAAGTCTGGGTTTGAAGTTGTGTATACTTGAGAAAACATCTGTTTCGTCAAAATACAGATTTTTTTCACCTTTTTACTGCACTACAAATTACAACATGGGTGTCAAATCGCTTTGTCACGTTGTTATATGAAAACACACAAAGCACACCCCCATCACTGTACAATAGCCCCTGAACTGCTCGACTGCACGTTACAATTTTGTCGTCCCGCTGCTTCTATGTCAGGCTTATGGAAACACTCCCTCTTTATTTCTATGTTCTCGAGTTTTGTCATTGTCACTTTGTTGTCACTGCCCCACTGCTGTTGTGTCTGCAGTTGAATAGCCAGGCCTAAAGCCTGCTTGCCCTTCTCCTAATATATGGCTATGCATCAGCTCAGGCAGTAAGGCACAGGCTTTTGCTGCATTGCGAATGATGTGACTGTCCAAAACCTTGACATTGTGGCCAGCCTGGTGGATGGACATCAAAATAACAGGACGTCTGCCCTCCTACACAGGACAATCAGTTCACTTCCTTTGCCTTCTCGTCGGTTGGCCATCGTGGAGAGATGTACCCGCTGAACTCTTCTTCCCTTATCTTTCGCAACCTGCAAAAGATAATTTTGTAAAAAAAGGTTTGACATGCACATATTGTCTCTCGTCGACGGCCTATACCTGGGTAGGGGTGACAGGCGTAAGTAAGTAAGTATGCACATATTGCGTGCATATATGTTTGCAAGTATTTATACAAAGTACATACATGCATAATATGACAGTAGTCAGAACATGAACAAGAAAGGCAATGTCCTTATGGTTCACGTGTATGACCAATCCACATAATACGTCTGACCTTTTTGACCTTGGCTTGACTTGTCCAACAGGTCTCTGAAAATGTCTAAACATAAGTATAGGGCTGGATTTTGTACCAGTGAATCCTGAGTTTTTTTTCCAAATCCCTTCATTTTTCACACATTTGTCAACCCTCTGTGACCCTTGACCTCTGTGAGGGGCTGATTACATTAGTATGCACAGAAAAGTGTTATCATCATGCCAAATGTTATTGAAAAGTTTGCAAAAACATTGATAAAAACTACAACTCTACCCGAAACTAACTTTTGTCACCCTTATCATGTGGTATCTCCATAGCAAGTTTGAGTTTGAAGTTGAAAATACTACTTGAGATGACCTTTGAAAGGTCACAGAAATTGGTATGTTTAGAATTATTTTACCACAAAGTACCCTTGTGCCACAACCTCGTCCTTACTAGCCTCAAGTTGAAGCTGGCATTGAAACGAGATAGCAAGAACCCTCGCATCAGATTCGACCTCTAGAAGCTAAAAGACCCGGAAGTAGAAGAGCTCTTCCAAGCCCAGGTGGGAGGCAGATTTGCAGCCTTGGCTACTTTGGACTGCGATGTAGACACCCTTGCTGGAAATATAAAAGAGGTGTTACTTTCTACAGCAGAAGAAGTGCTGGGGAAGCAGAGGAAGCGCAAACAGCCCTGGGTCACCGATGACATCCTCGATCTCTGTGATGAGAGGAGAGCCTGGAAGAAAAAGAGAGGCCAAGACCTCACATCAGCAAACAAGTACAGACTTGTCAACAAGAAGATCAGGAAGAGGATGAAAGAAGCCAAAGAAGATTGGATTGAAGACCAGTGTTGTAGCGTGGAAGAGGGCATGGCAAACGGCAACAGCAAGAAGGCTTATGAAACGCTAAGGACCCTCACCAAGACTCAACAGCGAACAGCCACAGTCATCGAAGACAGCAGCGGCCAACTCCTTACGGAAAACACTGCTGTACTAAACAGATGGACTGAGTACTGCCGAGACTTGTATAACTACAAGGCTGAGCCAGACACCAGCATCCTCCAAAACAACCAGGCTGGGGCCAGGAAGGCTGAAGACCTGCCAGTGTTAGCTGAAGAGGTGGAAGCAGCTGTACGCAGCCTGAAGGGAGGAAAGTCTCCAGGTGTAGACAACGTACCTGCTGAACTGTTGAAACATGGAGGAGAAGTAACAACAAAGGTCCTCACTACACTCTGTCAAAAGATCTGGGAGCAAAAGAAATGGCCAGTAGAATGGACACAGTCTCTAGTGATCCCGCTCCCCAAGAAAGGAAACCTGAAACAGTGCCAGAACTACAGAACTATCAGTCTGATAAGTCACCCTAGCAAAGTAATGCTTAGAATCATTCTCAACCGCCTCAAAACTTTCGCCGAGGAACTGCTGGCAGAAGAACAGGCTGGCTTCAGAGTTGGAAGAAGCACTGTAGAGCAGATTTTCAACTGCCGCATTCTGATCGAGAAACATCTGCAGCATCAGCGCGAACTCTACCACAACTTTATTGATTTCAGGAAAGCATTTGATCGCGTCTGGCACGACGGACTCTGGCAAGTCATGAGATCGTTCAACATAGAGGAGGGACTGATCCAAATGATAGAAGCGCTTTACAAGAACGCCTGCAGCGCGGTTCTACTTAACAATCAGTCAGGCGAGTTCTTCAGGACGACGATCGGTGTCCGTCAAGGATGCCTGCTCTCTCCTGTCCTTTTCAACATATTCCTGGAGAAGATCATGCAGGAAACCCTCCACGACCACCATACTTCAATCTCTATTGGTGGCAGATCCCTGTGCAATCTTCGATTCGCAGACGACATTGACCTCATGGCAGGCAGCAATAGTGAGCTCCAAAACCTGACAGACAAACTTTCAAGTAGCGCAGGGTCTTATGGCATGGAGATCAGTACGGATAAAAGCAAAGTGATGATCAACACCACAAGCGACAGCAGCAGCAACATTCACATGAACGGCCAGAAGCTAGAAGAGGTCAATAGCTTCAAGTACTTGGGAGCCACCCTGTCCAAAGACGGTAGTTGCATAGCAGAGATCCGTATCAGGATAGGTACAGCAACATCCGCAATGGCCAGGCTGGACAGGATATGGCGAAGTAACTCCATCAGCTTCACCATCAAGTACAGGCTTTACAAGTCCCTCGTAGTGTCTATTCTACTCTACAGCTGTGAGACTTGGACACTGCTTGCAGACTCAGAAAAGAAAATCCAGGCCTTTGAGAACAAGTGCCTGAGGAAGTTGCTCCGCATCTCGTACCGCGAGCACAAGACCAACGAATATGTACGGAGCATCGTCACTTCCCTGGTGGGCCCACATGAACCCCTTCTGGCAACCGTGAAACGGCGCAAGCTTGCTTGGTTTGGCCACGTGACCCGACACAACACCTTGTCCAAGACTATCCTCCAAGGCACTCTCGAAGGAAGTCGTCGGCGAGGTCGTCAGAGAAAGAGTTGGGTCGCAAACATAAAAGAATGGACCGAACTCGAGATGCCAGACTTGCTTGCCACCGCCCAAAATAGAACTCAGTGGAGAGCACTGTCTGCTGCTGCTGCCTTTCAGTCCCCCCAACGCCCAGTTCGGGCAAGGGACTGATGATGATGATGATGACCCTTGTGCCAAGTTTGAAGTCTGAGGCTTGCATAGTCTACGAGGAAATGCCAATGTTAAAGTTGCCCACAGATAACAGACAGTTGACTGACGACCCATTACAAACACTTACTTTTGCTATCACATGTGCGCCAAAAATTAGACGCCATTGAGCTTGAAATGACCACAAAGGGTGTATACATATATCTAGAATCAGCATCAATATTCAAAGTGTAACTTGCAGAAATTGTTTCAAACAGGACACAACGCATTGCTGTTTAGCAACAACACACACTGGACCAAATGGGTAGTATTCAGAGTTTTCTAGTCCTTTTGTATGCACTAAGTGCTTATTAAAGAAAACGACAGTATTTGCAGACTTGCCCAACCCTCTAGTTTTCAAATCAAATGCAATATGGTGCCACTTGTTGACAGCAAGTGATTTTAGCATTCAGTGTTGTTGAGAATGCTGGTACTAGTACTACACCATCTTCAAAATGAAAGAAAGCATTACAGTGTGATGTGTTTATTCCAACCAGTTGTGTTTTGTTATGAACCTGATTCTATTCACAAATCAATCGGTATGCTTTACCTCGAGTCCAGGACAATAAGTGTCGCCTTCTCTCACTTTAGTTGATCCGCTGGAACTGGAATTGCCTGCTTTTAGCTGTGGCCTTCTCCTTTGAGCAACATGACCTGACTAGCTCTTGCCTCTTCTTGGTGTAGGCGTCATACTTCTGTGCTTGTTTGCAAGTATACCCTCTGGGCGTGACTCTGCAGTGAGACGTCAACAGCAGCACTGACCTGAAATGAAATACATGTTTATTATTGTGTTATTCGGCAGCATGGCAATTTCACTTCTGATCTTATTTCTGGGTGGGTCGGTTCAAAACTCCACAAACAGGGACTTTGTTATAGCATTATAAATAATTCGGGGCCGGTGGGGGGAGTCCCCCCCCCCCACCCACCCACCCAATTCGTCCCTACATTTAGTTTACACATTACTACCTTCAAACTAATGTGAAATAAACTGTGAACACCACAAACAACAATGGTGAAGCCTGGATCGCTCGTATGCATTTAAAACTGATCATTTTCTTAATCTGAACTGTGTGACCTTTCCAACAGGTGACTGAAATTTAAGTGCCATGAGTCTAAGCATATGTAAAGGGCTGGCTTATGTACAGTTGTGAATAGTATTTGAGAAAAAATATCTTTTGTCAAAATATGGCTTTTTTTTTTTTTTACCTATTTCTTGATTTCTCATGACCCTTGGCCTGAACTCAAACTGGTAGGCTAAGAGTAAGAAAGGTCTTGCCACAAAGTATCCTTCGGCTACGTTTGAAGACTGTGGTTTGAATAGTCTCCGAGAAAATGCCAACATTAAAATTTAACATGGATGACCAATGGCCCAGAACATAGCCTTACACTTGCTTCGCACATGAGCCAATGAAAGAAGGCATTACAGTATGATGTGTTCATTCACACCATAGTTGTGTTGTGTTCTGCACCTGATTCTCATCACAGATCTACTGGTATGATTTACCTTGAGTCCAGGAGAATAAGTGTCACCTTCCCTCACTTCACTTGAGCTGTGAGTGTGACCTTGGTCAGTTGGTGTAGGCGTCATACTTCTGCGCTTGTTTGCAAGTATGTACTCTGGGTTAAAGTACTGAGACTCCACAGCAAGAGGTCAACAGCAGTATTAGCCTGAAATGAAATACATGATTATTACTGTGTTGTTCGGCAGCATGACAATTTCACTTTGCGTGAACTAAATGTAGGGGCAGATTATTACTTTCAAAATAAATGCGACAAAAACTGTGTAAACCACAAAGAACAAACAACAATGGCAAAGTCACGTCTGTATGCCTCATGCACATAACTGATTCACAACCTGTGTGACCTTTCCAAAAGGTAGCTGAAATAAGTGTCACGAGTCTCAACATAAAGGCTTGCTTTTGTACTAGTCAAATGTATATTTTCTACACATTCTACGGTCATCCAAAATGGTAGTCAACAAATATTAGGGTTTCAGTCATATTAGCGTTTTACTAGGTAACCCTTTTAATCCTGATACACCCACTGCTTGAAATAAATGTGACTATGATAGTTCAAGGGTGGTGCCAGAATAGATTGGCGTATTATCCGCCAAGCTATTCTGGCACCATCCTTGAACTAAAAAAATGCTGGACCTATCTCCTAATCTGTAATATAGCCTTCATAAGACAGAGAATGGATGAGAAAACTAAGGTACTAAGTACTGAAAGCAGTTACTGAGTTAGTAATGCAAAATTCTCCCTTAGCAGGACTTTTTAACCACACACAGTACGTTTTCCTAAATAATAAGCACTGGCACTGGTTTAATATCACTACAATGTGGACTACATTCCTTCCACCGTATTAGTGAAGTCTCTCTGAGAATGTATGGAAATGTTCTACTTCTAGGTGGTGACTGACATACATGGAATGCATGCCCCTGTCAACCCACAATAAAATGTAGTCTTCTTCATTGCAGGTAGGCTGTAAATTTCCATGCATAAAAGGACAGTTAGCTATTGGGGTTTTATGCCGTGCAGGTGACATCTCACGGCAGTACATAAAACTTTTCTTTTTCGAAAGAGTTGGAAAACCAGTCAGATACACCACCAACCACTTTTTCTACTTTAGTTTACCTTTTCCTTGCTGATGTCTGAAGAGATTTTGTTGTTTTCCTGGCTCCCGTTCGGTTGGCCCGTTCATTTCTTTTTTGTCTTCTGAGAAATGGTTATGGGTTACCACTGACGCTCGATGACTTGTCGCAACTTATGCAAAAGTATCTTATTTCTGAGGAAACACAACATTTTATGCATAGAAACAGTCAGCTTACACACCTATTTCAGACAGTATATATCTTTTGTCAATTATCGATAAATTGAGCTTGTTTGCAATACGACTTGCCGTACGGCGTTTTTTTTTCCCGGTGACCTCTAGTCTCAGGTCACGGCAGACGCAAGATAGTGGTATCTAAATGCACAGAAAAGATGCGCGAAAGAGGTGTGTCCTACAACCTTAAGGAACACCAACCAAACAACAAAACTAACTAATAATAAACGTCACACACACGCATACACACACGCACACAGACACACATATACATGTACTTGTGCACATGCACACTTTTGTACATACACATACACACGTACGTGCGCACATAATTATCTAACATATAAGTAGGTATGATATTTTGTGTACTATCAAAAACAAGTTAGAAAACTGAACAAACAATTTGCAGGCTAGATGAAAAAAAAAAAAACAAGAAAAAAAAAAACCAAAAAAAAAAAACCATGAAGTGTATTATGTCGAAAAACAAAGAAGAAGAAAGGATCAGCATAATAATGACTTAGAAAGGTAATCATGTACTCTACTTTTAAACAGAGAGAGGGACGTGGTTTGTTGAATAGTGGGAGGAAGGGAATTCCATAAAAGAGCACCTGAATAAGACAGGCTAGATTTGAACAGGTCTATACGGGGCCTTTTTATACAGAGACTGTTCCTGGAGGTGCTGTATTTTTTTTCAGTTGGCGAAAAAAGCCTAGATAAGTAAGGTGGGGCTTTCCCATTAAGAATTTTGAGCATCAGTACACATTTGTTTAGTGCGAGGTGCTTAACCAGAGGGCCGATGGCCTGCAGCTTGGCATCCGTGGATAAGGACGGATCAGGGAGGATAAGCTTAGCAGCGCGCTTGTATAATGAGTTTATCTTCTTGAAGTGATTTTCACCGCAGCCATCCCATATTGTTGAGGCATAATCAATGTGTGGTTTAATGTAGGCATTAAAAATAGTTTGCGAGTCTTAAGGTCAATGATCGTTTTAAGTTTGGAAAGTAGAAACAACTTTTTGGACAAATGTTTTCTCATATAATATAGGTGGTTATGCCAGCTTAGATCATCATCTATTATTACTCCAAGCAGGCGGTGTTGACTGACCTGCTCAACTGAGATGGAGTCCAAAGAAAGGTTGAGTGATGGAGGTTTGAGCTGATGTTTCTGGCGGGTTGTGATAAGCATGCTTTTTGTCTTTGTGGGATTTACAAGCATGCGATTTTCATTACACCACCGAGAGACTTCATGAAGACTCTCTTGAAGATTATTTGCAATTTCAGGCACAGTTTTACCAGAGGAATGTAATGTTGAGTCGTCGGCAAACATGTCACACTCAGTCTCACTACACGTTACATGTAACGGTAGATCGTTAACGAAGATACAAAACAGTAGTGGGCCTAAGATAGACGCCTGGGGCACTCCATACTCCACAAATTGTTCAGAAGAACAGTTTCCATTGACATAGACTGTTTGTGTTCTTTTTGTAAGATAGGAGTTCAGAAACGAAAGAGCTGAGGGGCTCTTTTTGTTTAAGTAGGTGGCAAGCTTTTTCAGTAAGATGGTATGATCGATAAGATCAAACGCTTTTATTAGATCCAAGAAGACAGCACCAGCCATTTTATTATCATTTATGCTGTTGACCCACGAATTCACTATTCGTGCGAGTGCAGTGTGGCATGAATGCTTGGGACGAAAACCTGACTGGTAATGATATAATAGGGACCTTTTTTCAAGAAATTCCAGAAGATGTTTGTGAACATGCTTTTCCAGAGGCTTCGAGAGAACGGATAGAAGGGAAATGGGGTGAAAGTTATTAATTTCAGAAGAATCGTTTGCTTTAGGAACAGGCACTATTTTTGATTTTTTGAAAGCTGCTGGGAAGACATTTTTTTGTATACATAGGTTATAAATGTATGTAAGAGGTTCCACTATGTATGGATGCGACAGGTCAAGGATATATCCATTGATACCATCACTGCCAGAAGACGTTTTCTTTTTTAGGATAGAAATGTATTTGCCTAACTCGTGTACAGCAATATCAGGGATGACGAAAATATCATCTGAGGACAATCTTTGCTTACAGAACTTAGTTAGCTTTTCTGGTGTGGAATATATCAACTGATTGTGATTGTGAGAACTGAGTAAGTCTTTGGGAGCTGATAGAAAGTGGTTATTAAACTCTTCAGCGGAGAGGTTTTCTGGAATGGTATTGCACTGTTTACGCTTGTTGTTGGTAAGCGTATTAAGTGCTGTCCAGATAGAGGAAGGGTTTCTGTCTTCTTAGACTCAGAGAGAGAGAGAGAGAGAGAGAGAGAGAGAGAGAGAGAGAGAGAGAGAGAGAGAGAGAGAGAGAGAGAGAGAGAGAGAGAGAGAGAGAGAGAGAGAGAGAGAGAATCAATGAATCAATGAATCAATGAATCAATGAAACTTTATTTTACAACGGTTTAGGCATTGACATCGTCATCGACACAGCCATTTTACAAACCTGCCGTTGCTAACAACTACAAGACTAACTACAAATATACATACATATAAGTAAACATAATACTTGCAAAGAGATGACAACACTATTCACATAGACAGAGAGAGAGAGAGAGAGAGAGAGAGAGAGAGAGAGAGAGAGAGAGAGAGAGAGAGAGAGAGAGAGAGAGAGAGAGAGAGACAGAGAGAGAGAGAGACGGAGAGAGAGAAAGAGAGAGAGAACGAACGGGGAGTACCCTTCTGCACGAAGTAGGCTGAGTGTCTAATACACAAAGCCTGTTAAACACCAACCCGATGGCACACTTTATCTCAGCTTCAAATAAACAAATTCAGTAAGAGAATATTGGTATAAGTGGAGAGTAGGTAGTTGTGAACCGTCTTCAAGGGTAACTAAAAAAATAAGGGGGAGGGGAAAGAGAGAGAGAGAGAGAGAGAGAGAGAGAGAGAGAGAGAGAGAGAGAGAGAGAGAGAGAGAGAGAGACGGGGGCGGGGGGGGGGGGGGGGGGGGGGGGGGGGGGGAGGAGGAAGGAGGAAGGGGAAGAAGGGAAAAGGAAAAAGCATAAAGAGAGAAAGATCGATGACGGTTTAGGAACTACACACATGACCCAAGCTGCACTTTTAGATTTCATTCACTTAGTGCAGGACTTCCACACATCCATCAAGTTCACATACACTATATCAGCTACTTCAGTCGACTTTCTGGACATGAACATCAGGATTGACTGCGGAATGTTGAAAACTTCAATACATTACAAACCTACCAACTCACATTCCAACCTCGACTACCGATCTTCTCACAACCCCAAAAACTAAAAAACAGCATCCCATATTCCCAGTTTCTTCGGCTAAAAAGAATATGTTCCGAAGAATCAGATTTTGATGTTCAATCCAAAGAAATGGCTGATATTTTCAACGACAGACATTACCCATATACTGTTGTTCAAGGATATCTCCAAACGGTACAAAAACTTAGTGGCGCGAGTACACTGCAGACTAAACCTACCGCTGATAGTGACAGGCCTATCGTAACCATGATCTACCATCCCCACACTAATCCGGTTCGTAAAATCCTTCTTTCTAACTGGGGTCCTGAACCTCCGTTTGGAGCTTTCAAGAGGGATATTAATTTGCGGGACATGCTTGTTCGCTCTACTCTCAAGCCTCGTCATACCACCAGACCCTCCGGCTCCACTCTGTGCAATGTTCCTAATTGCAAGACGTGTCCTTTTATTTGCCCTTCCACCGTGGTGAACGGTCCTCGTTACAAATTCAACATAGACAGATACTTCACGTGTCAAACCACCAACGTGATTTATGTCATCTCCTGTGTGAAATGCGGCCAACTCTATGTTGGAGAGACGGAAAGAACCATCAACGACCGTTTCAAAGAACATCTTCAGTCTGTCAAGTACCAATACAACAGACCGGTCGGACAACATTTCAATCAGGCGGACCACTCCGTCTCGGACATTCGGGTTAAAGGCCTCTGGCTTATGTAAGCCAGTAATGTCTGGGCCAGGAAAGACCGTGAAAAATTTCTGATTAATAAACTGGGCACTGTGGCGCCACTCGGGATAAATATGAAAGATTAAATTTTTTTACCTTGCTTGTGTCTGCTAACTGTACCTTTACCTCACTGTATCCCTTCTGTTTTACTACTCACTAACCAGATAGGTGAGGTTGGCGCTGGTTGATATGTACATTTCCCTTGGGGACTTCCTCAGCGTTGGCCGAACGCTTAGTTGGATCACTTGCCCTTCCCTGTCGGGCACTCGGTCTCCAGCTCACGGAGTGATACGCGGTTTTGGGGCGGGGCGATCGTGTGCATCCCTTGGGGATGTATGTGGTCGTCTTGTTGCGTGCCTGTGCGTTTTTCTGTGGGCTGGTGGGTGCCTGTTGGGTGGGGCTGGTGGCTCTGACTGGTTGTCTTCCGCCCCCACCCCACCCTTTTTATTATCTCTCTCTCTCTCTCTCTCTCTCTCTCTCTCTCTCTCTCTCTCTCTCTCTCTCTCTCTCTCTCCCTCTCTCTCTCTCTCTCTCTCTCTCTCTCTCTCTATCTCTCTCCCTCTTTCTCCCCCCCCTACCCCCTTTAACACTTCTCTCTAGCCATCGTTCTCACTTTACGCTTTTTCCTTTTCCCTTCTTCCCCTTTGTCCTTCCCCTCACTCCCCCCCCCCCCCGTCCCCGTCTCTCTCTCTCTCTCTCCCCCCCCCCCCACTTATTTTTTTAGTTACCCTTGAAGACGCTTTCACAACTACCTACTCTCCACTTATACCAATATTCTCTTACTGAATTTGTTTATTTGCTTTGTTTTAATGACTTATTACTTGTTGTGTACCATGCTAAATGTTGGTTTTTTTCCCGAGGGTACTCCCGTTTTTCCCCGAGGTAGTCCTCAACTTGAAGGTGAGATAAAGTTTGCCTTCGGGCTGGTGTTTAGCAGGCTTTGTGTATTAGACACTCAGCCTACTTCGTGTCCACGTTCGTTCTCTCTCTCTTTCTCTCTCTCCATCTCTCTCTCTCTCTCTCTCTCTCTCTCTCTCTCTCTCTCTCTCTCTCTCTCTCTCTCTTTCTCTCTCTCGCTTTCTCTGGCCTCACCTACATGCCTTTTCTTTTGCTCGCTCCTGCACGTGCTTGCACACACTCTTGTCTCTGGTGTTTATGTTCTTTCCGAGTCTCTCTCTTACGATTTTTCATTGACGTCAATTTTACTTTTTCCGCACTTTTGTTCTTCCTTTTTTTTTCATTTTACGTCACCTCCTTCAGTTGGCACATTCCTTCTGCCAATGAAGATAAGTAGTGGCTAATCTCTCTTTTTGTTTGTCTATTTTGACAAAGGGCATTTACCCTAAATATTAATAAATTGTGTTGTACCCATCTTTTCTAAGCGTGTTTCTTTCTCCATTGGGTACTTCTCTCCTAAAGATTGTTCACAAATCCAACATGTCTCCACTGTATCAAAATTTAGTTTGTCTTCTTCTGTCATCATCAAAGGCATCTGACATGTTGTGAGATAATGTACTACCTGACTATACAGTTGTCTCATTTCTGTGAAAAACAGACATGCTGCATCCCCCCCCCCCCCCCCCCCCCCCTGTAGATAACAGGCTCGGTATGCACCGTCTGACCTAACAAAAATGTATCCAAAAGAACACACCACTTGGTCACTCAACTTTACAGTCTTTGGTAATGACTCTGGAAAAGGACCGTCATACGGAACAACCAGTTATTCAAAATCAGCATACACTACAAACGGCAGCTTTTGTTGATTCCCATAGTTCTTAAACTATTCCTCACTACCAGGATCTTGATACTTAAGTACTGTTTGTATGTCATCAGCTGACCTACAGTGCTGGACATGTGTGTGCAACTTTAATAGAGGAGAACCTTTGTAAACATCTTTTACACACTTCTTGTTTGCCATTGTGTTTTGATACATGATTATGAATTAGTCATGACATACTCCTGGTAATTGTGTAGTGAAAGTTATTATTATTGCCTATTAATAACATGTCAACATGTTTATCTTCTGACTTTCCATAGGTTGGGGCAAGTGGTGATACTGTAATGGGTTGTAACTTGTTAACAGACTCAGTATCCCACACATACACATTCGCAAATATGCTAGGATTTAGTTTTTCAAACAAATCTATGTCTTCTATCTTAACAGGAAAATCTATGCCACTGAAGTTGAGTTCGTTTACAAATTTGGTGTAGTTAGATACGCGATCAGGTCTTGTTTTAACAAAGTGTAGTTTGGCAAGCACACACCACATGAAACAATGGTGGTCTTTGTTCTGTATATTGATGACAGCCTTTTTGTTTGAAACCTCTGTTGGCAGTGGCAACCATGATTTACCTAATATAGGATGATACCTTGACTGTTTTAATTGTAGTTCATGTACATGCCCTTCGTGCCAAGCTGACCACTTCATTTTTGCTCTGTCAGTTGCTTCGAGGAAGTCAGGCAACAGTCTGTCTCTAAACACGTTCTCTAGCTCTCTTCTTGCATTAACTGTGTGTTGTCTTGTTGAGATATAACATACGATCACTTCACCATCTACCCTAGTAAATTCTATTTTAGCAACAACCTGAATCTTTACACTGCCTGAAAGAAGATTATCTTGTATGACAGAAAAAGAGTTTTCTATTGATTCATGGACATTGTTACTATTAGATATAGGCAAGTCTGTTGTGTGAAACACGTTTCTTAAGCTTGATCTGCCTGATGAGCCAGGGCCAGGGCTTTGTGCATTGTCCGTCATTTTTATTACCGACAAAATATTAAATTAAAATTTTTTTAACTCTGACTCTGTTCATGTAATACCATTTTCTTAACTGTAACACTGGACAAATACATGTTTGGTTTAGTACTTTCACTATATCATTACACACTGCATTAAACCAGCCACTGTAATAATATTCATTAACAGTAAAAGTTTGTGTCTTAATATCAACAGTTATTTTTCATATTATTGTTGGTCTAAATGGATTATCGACACCCAAAGTTATATTACCTGTCATGAACAGTGTTGCTGGTGTCATAAATAACTTTTCAGGTGTCACTTTTTTAAGCCCGTTTCCATATTTAATGTCTTTAAAGTAGTATGTAATATCTATGACTTCACCAATAAGCCAAAATTGCATGATTTGTCCGTCTGTCATTTTTTATGGACAAAACAAAAGTATAAATTAATTTACTAATCCATACCCTGTGGGCTGACCTATCTTTAAAATAAGCTTTAGATGCTTAGTTGATGTCAGTTTGTTTTTCACACTGTCTCGCTCATGTTTATTTGGTATCACATCGTTCTCTCTGAGACAGTCTTCAAAGCTGTCAAGATTCTTACAGTAAAACAAACAGATAAACTTTAGTTGCTCACGAAAATCTTTCAGTACAGCATTATATATTTGAGTGAGAATCCATACACTGACGTTTGCGTGTCTGCCACTGAAAGCAAGTTCTGCTAAAGTGTTTCTCTTTTTGACAATGTCTTTCTCTGCTGAGCAGTCATCAACAATGAACAGGGTTGGCTGTCCTTCAAATTGCTTGTAAAAAGACTGTAGACAGTCATTCAGTTTTTTCTCAGGGTCAACTAAATAGATGTTATGATCAGTCCAAATGAATAAACAGTTGTGATACGCTTTGTTGTGTTTGATCGTTGGACAGAATATTACAATGTTTTTGAAGTGATGCATGTATCTTGTTTGTAATAGATCAAGAACAAATTCAGTTTTCCCACACCCTGTGGCACCACAAAACAAACCACAGTGTGGGTCGAGTATCAACAAGTTCATTTTAATACAGAATATAATTTGAATACACGTGTCCACTTAGTCGGCACTCTTGTATGTTTAGATGTGCATCATAAATCAGATACAAATATATGTTTATTGCTTCTGCATTTTCAACCTTTTTTGTATCTGAATTGTAATTCTGTCACTGCCATTTTCAACAGTATGACCTGACATGTGTAGGTAGTCATCGTCTGTACTACGCAGGTCTAGCCAAAGTGCATACTTGTTTGTCAGGTATTGTCTGATTCTTACGTCATACAGATGCAGATCTTTGCAAGTTATGTGTGCCAGCTTTTCTCTAAGTCTTCCACCTGCAAAATATTTTGTGATCTCGTTGTAGTGCTGGTAAGGTTGCATTCCTGATGTGTACATTTGATTAGGATGACCTTCGATTGTACAAGACAAATGTGTGATTTTCGGATTATAAAATTTGTCTGAATTTCTCTTGTATGGACTCGTTGGTTCAACAAACAACATAAGAATGCCTTTCAGTGACCTGGCAGGTGTGTTCAAGTTTATGTTCCACATTGGGTCACTTTTGTCTTTATGCATTAAACTATGTCTAATCACCTGGTCATAATAAATCGACAGTCTTGACTGGTACTGATTTTGTATGAGTCTAGCTAGTTCAGGGTGTGTGACAATTTCATATTCCAAGGAGATGTTAGAGATCTTATATGTTGCATTGGGATCAGATGATTTAATAACTTTGGAGTAGTCATTGAAAGTTAGTTCAAAGCTTAGACGGTCATTCAGTGCTCCTTGATAATAATTAATGCCCTGTTAGGATTTTAAATTCAAGTGGAATGTAGAATCTGGTTCCGTATGTTTCAGCTAAAATAACGTCCTTGGCTATAGTGGTTACTTTATCGCCTGAATCGATTCTGAGTTTTGTAATGTTATCTGACTGTATGCCTTGGTAAATACCATACTCTCATTCTTCTCTTGTGAGCCAAAGATCTTTGTAACAATAGAATACATCAGCATTGTCAAGACTAAACACTTCCTGTCCTTCAAGTTTAACTTTAATAGTTCTAATAATTGCTCTGCCTAGGTTGTTAACTAGTGTTTTGTTTACATCTGATTCTGATGAAAGTTCAATATGAAATGCAAGGCGAGCAGTGCCAGGAACATTAACGTCACTGGGACCTAGGTTAGGAAACTTGACAGTAAGAACTTGGTTCTGGTCTATCATACTTGGATTGTTTGTGATGACAATTGATTGCCTAATGCCCTTAACACCAAGAGGCTCACGTAGTTTTCTATATAGGTCTAACTTTGATCTGTAAGATGATGTCATTTTATTATGCAAAAATCAAAAATATTAAATTAATAAAATCGATGGCAGCGGGAGGATTTAATCATGATGATTTTGAAATGGATGTAATGGATGTCTCTGATACCAGTGCAACAGATATGACTGGAATAGTAAATACTTCTCCTTTGTATCACGAACTGTTAAAAGACAAAGTAAACTTCTTTTATGACAGTGTTGGTGCCCACCCAGATGTAATAGATCCTAAGCAGTTTGAATATGACAAAGGTCATTTATTTGTAAATACAGACAGAGGAAAAGTACATCTAACCCATAAAAATAACCCTGCTAAGTTTAGATCTTTAAGTACAATTAACGGTGAAGTCAGTGGTGAGGCAGCACTGCAGCGTTACCTTGGTGTTGGTATTGGTAGTAAGAAGTTAACACCACTTGCGCCTCATCTTGTTACTACTCTTCACGACACGCAAACAAGGTTACCAACGGGACAAGAAATTGAAATGGCAGCAGTAGCAAGCCTGCCAGAAATAGCAAACACAGTAATACAAGAAACCTCATTTACAGAAGGACAAATAAATGATGCTATAAAAACAATAGACGACCCAACTTTGACAATGCGGGAGATTATGGGCTTGGATAAATCACTGCAGTCAATAAGAGGTGAGATGATAAATAATGTAGCCAAACTTGGTGAGCTTGATAAACACATAGAAAGAGAAAAGGAAAAACTGGCTACAGCAGACAATGGGAATCTTGACACATAAATAAAAGAAAGAATACAACACAGATTAAATGATTTGCAGATAGAAAGATCAGGGCGAGTAGAAGTGATTAGTATTGGAAGAGAAAAACTGAAAACACAGGTCAACAGGATTAGAGAAACTATTCAGAAAATACTTCACAAAGACACAACTTTGGCTGAGAGATTGAAAACACTTTTCAGAGAACAGGGTATCACAATTGCAAGTTTAATTACTGCTCTTGGATTTATTATCAGTACTGTAGTAATGGCTGTAATGGAGGGTGGTGGTGGTGATGGCCCCACAAGCTCCAACTGACCCAAAAGATTTATAGTCATGGGCAAAAAAACAGTTGTCTCATATATCAGACTTGCTTAAGAAATTGGCTGTGAAAGCAATGGATGCATTGCCTGGCATAATAGGGAGTGTTGTTAATACTGCAGGGAAGATAGTAGGGTTTATGGCAGAAAATGTGTGGGTCTTTCTGGTGACATTAGGAGGATTAATAGTGGGTTATTTAATGAAACGGGTAAAGAAGTAATATCCCTAGTCCAGTAAGACCTATTACCAATGCAGTTTTCTCTGACTCATGTGTGTTTGGTGAGTCAGGGGTTAGTGTCTGGGTTACTGATTGTACGGATGCCGGAGCTGGGGCTGGGGCTGGAGCCGGGGCTCATACTGTCTGTACAGGCATTATTAATGGTTTTAATGGCTGTAAGCACAAGCGGTGTGTGGTTGTTGCCTCCAAGTTTACTGTTTGATTAAGTCCTAATTTTTTATCATGCCCTGCAACAATTATTTCATTATTATAATTTGTTATTGTCCCCATTTGTAATTGAAGGTCAGATGGTAACATGTATAACTCGATGCCAACTACAAAGTCAACTTTTAATCTCGCATATCTGAGAATGTCTTGGTAGCATTGTATGCTTAATGGGAGATCTATTACTGAGTTTACCGAGTCTTCTAGGTTTGCAAGAAACTGTTTTTGTGCTTCAAATTTTCCATTCCCGTTTAAAATGTTTGATTTTGTTAGTGATTGTGCTCCTAGTAAACAACACACATATGTTCTGATAGACTCATTTACGCGCTCGACTCCTGCTTGAGTAAACCTGTCACTCCTCTCTAAGATATTAATGTGGTCCAGGCATTAGACTGTTTCTGTTTTATTGAGCCTAGCCAGACTTGTGATTTTGATGAGAATGAAGTGTAGGGATGCCAGTAATCTTGAGGGTATTGTCTGTGACTCATAGCATAATACAATGTACCCATACCTTTGTGATCATCAACTTTTTTAGTAAAATCATACTTAGTATTGATGTGAAATTCATTACAGATCCGTTCAGACGCTTTCATATCCATGGGGTTATTATACCTGTTAAAACTGGATTTAGTGTATAGTGGGGTATGAAGTTCTGACAGTATTCTTCTAAGCTGATAATATGTGTGGAAACGATACACAGACCTAATTAGTTTGTTTGGGTGATTCAAGTGGTTTGAAAAAGAAACACTGCAGCCTGTAGTTGAACATAGTATAGCAAAATTAAGTTGGTTTCGAAACATCTGTAGTGGGCTTGATGACCACTTTCTTGCAGTTGCATTGTCTGTTATTGGAGGGTTTAGATATTGGTCAAAAGGGTTGGGTACTTTCACTTGAAATAAATCTTGTTCGGACAAGGCTATGTCAAACTGATTTAGTTGTATTATTTTCTGTTCATAAGTCGGTGCAATATTGTACTTGGCATCTACGTTAAATTGAAACGCGTTTGTGGTAGCACATGTTGGTGACTTAAACTCCATTGTGCTTTTTTAATGAGATAATAAAAATGTTTATTACCTTAAAAAATCTTGACACAAGCAAACCAGTGTTGTTAACTAATAGGATTGATAATCGTGATGGTAGCAAGGCTGTAGCTATCCATGAAATGTTCTACACTGTAAAATGGTTTAATGTAACAGATGATACAAGTTATTTTATAGCTGGATCTAAGCTTCATAGTACTGAGGGAGCTAATGTTTTATGAGCTGGGTATTATGACTTTATACTTTAGCTGAATGGCTACAAAATGAATTTAAAATTAAAGCATTTTTAAATTCGGATAACTTACTTGTTACATTGGAATTTCCGAAAGATAGGGAGTATTCAGTATCATTTAGTCTTCTAAAATTACTTGGGTTTTATGGCAATAAATTTTATTTCCAGATGTAGATTGGTCAAGACCAGATGGGCGTGCACTATTTCTAGCAAAAATAGATAAAGTAACTGGAATATATCCTGTTCATTTGTCAGTACACACAGTGCTAAATATTTATTTCAAAGAAGTGAACATGACTGAGAATGTACACAATGGAAAGCCTTCGACATTGTTGAGATGTGTGTTGACTGGCACTGCTCCCTATTGTGAAAGTGTGACTGTCAGATTTCCTAATTTGCAGTTTAAGAAATTAGGTTATAGTTTCTTTGAATCACTGTGTTTATCTGTAACTAATCAAGATGATAAACCAGTTCTGATGCATGATTTTAGTGTTGTGGTAGAAGTTAAATATTTTTATTTCTGTTTATAAAAATGCGTGTTGGTCCAAAGTAAAAAATTATTCCAGTGACAGGTCCTGTAAGAGAGTTAAAAGATTTGTCTGATGTACAGGAGGTGTATGGTTTTGAACTTGATGCTAATGGCATGTACAAGCGGAAAGTAATCAATGACATGAAGGACGGAACAGAGAGACAGATTCCTAAACTTGGCCAGCTTTGTGATGTTACTGTGCCATTTCCTCCTGTAAATAATGTGCCCTAGAACTTAAAACATGTAGGTAATAAGTGGGTAGTTTTGCTTGTACCTACACCTGTAATTGCACCAACAATTGACTGGGACATAAAGTTTGAATTTATTAGTCCTTATGTTTATACTGATGATGAAGGAGCCTTTGTATTCAGAAAAGTTGTTAACTCTGGACCATTGATTGTGAGTCTTGTTCCAAGTTTTATCCCAGACAACAATAGCAGAGATAAACTAAAGTGCAACAGTACAAAAAACGGAGGCATCTTCTTACAAATAGAAGGGGCAGATTAAATACAGAAGTTGTGTTTGTAGCAGCAAACTTTACCAGAGCAAAAGAAGTGACAATAGTATTTGAAATTGTCTTGAGATCTGTAATCCAGACCAAAAAGGTGACTGCCAAGCGTGTGAAATGCAAAGAAGTACCCAACGGAGAAAGAAACACACTTAGAAAAAACGGTACAACACAATTTATTAATATTTCATGTAAATACCCTTTGTCAAAATAGACAAACAAACAGAGACATTAGCCGCTACTTATCTTCATATGCAGAAGGATTGTTGCCACATTCCTTCTGCATATGAAGATAAGTAGTGGCTAATGTCTCTGTTTGTTTGTCTATTTTGACAAAGGGTATTTACCCAAAATATTAATAAATTGTGTTGTACCATTTTTTTCTAAGCGTGTTTCTTTCTCCGTTGGGTACTTCTTTTCTTGAGATCTGTGTCTTCTGTAAAAGAGGCAGATGTTGCACAGGTAATCAAACTTACATGGGATGACACAGTGACAGAGGCAACAAAGGTCTTTATTACTATTAGAAAAGGTGTAGATTTAAATGTATCGAACAGTATTCCAGCTGTTAAGGTGATCAATAAAACAACTCTTGAATGTCTAAGTTACATAAAACTGGAACACATAGATCTTGTTTCATTTTATTACGCCAGCAAATTGTATACATTTGATGAGTTGCAAAATGTAATTGCTGATTAAATTTTTAAAAAAAATTTGCCAATAAAAAATGGTGAACTTGTATCCGCAACTACCGCCGACTGAGGCGCTTGCAACGAGTAAGATGACTGAGACGCTTGCATCTGATAAAACATTACAGACAGACACATTCCGATTAATAAATATTACAGACGCATTGAAATATTTGGAAAGTGAAGAGGCAAGATACCCTAGGTGTAAAAGACAGTATAAAAACAGTTTTCAATTCTGTACAAAACACTTCAATGGCTATGGGTGCAGTTTCAGCTGGATTATCTGTGGGGGGTATTGTTTTGATATCAACTGGAATCGGAAGTTTAATTGGAGTTGGCCTTGAAGGAGATAGCATTGCCACAGGTCTGCTATGTTTTGGTTTGGAAGGCCTTAACAAAAGATTTCATACAAAGTGGCAAAAACATGAAGCATTGAGCACACTTGCTGGTGCTAAACTTAGTAGTATGGAACTTTTTATCAGCAGGGCATTAGACGATAATTTTATTGATGATATTGAATTTAAGAGAGTACAAGATGATTTGAACAATTACAAACAACTGAAGTCCAAAATCCAGAATAAGAAGCATAGTCAATCTCCCGTGAATGTTGAAGAACTAAAGGCTAGTTTTTAAGAGAGGGGAAAACAAATTGGGGTACAGGAAACCAAAGAAAAACATCAAAATCTACTTTCAGGCAAATAAAGATCAGCTTTGGCAATCATTTAATAATGTCATACACTTCACAGAAAGATGACACGCCACTTACACGGTTTAAGACTGTCTACTTAGACCCATCCGCTCCTCCGCCAGAGTACTATTGAGAAAAAGTTTATTTGTTGCCTTTGTAAGTTGAAAAAAATGTCTGAGTGTCTTGTGACAACTTGTTACAAGAACTTATAAAAACTTAGGGTAAGTAATTAATACATTCTTATGTTAAGTAATTAATAAGTTCTTATAACAACTAACTTTAAGGTTACCTCTGCATGTTCCTAAAAGTTAGTTGTAACTTGATAGTAACATATGAATTTCACTTGGCACCAGTCTTTATCAAGTGGACTGGAATGTGTTATTCCAACACAGTTGAAAGCCCTCTCAGTGGTTGAAAGGCAATAGGCTTTTCAAAACTGCAGGCGCGTGCCACCTTATTCATAAAAGCATGCCGCATTGAAAGGAATGTGTGCCCAAGCATATTGAATAGAAGGGTGTCGCCTCACAAAGGCATTCAATTGTGACAGATTAGGCTATGCACGCTTGACCCGTCTCACAGGTGGGCTTACAAAGGGCATGCGTCAAGATTTAAGAGACAACCCCTGTCACTCTAACTCACCGAGAGGAGACGGACTTAAAATGTATAAAGTTCCACTTGAGTGGATTCTTGACACAGTCACCAGTCATGACTTGTTGACAGAGTGGGTCTCTCTCTGTGTATGAAGCTAATGGGCGTTAGCTGTGTTATCCTTTATTTCCATTCACTGTTAAAACCAATTTGCATTTGTTGGGGTCACGATTTTCGATAATGTAATATGAGGGACCTGTTTATACATTTCTTGAGGTCAGGACGTTTTTTTTTTTTTTTATCCATATAGAGTCAGTCTCACGCATATCAGTCTAGCAGATCAAGGGTTTGAAAGGCTCGGATTCAAGATTCAATCAGTGTGTGGTGGTATACATAATTACAGTGCAGGCGAGTTTAGTTTCTTAATATAACTTGACAAGCCCAGTCATGTGTTGTTTGTGTGAGATCACCCTGGGTTACCTGCACTGGATTAACTGGGTGCATTGACTATTGGGGGGGGGGGGGGTGGGGAGGCGTGACGTGTCTTTAGTTTATTTTTAGAGTGTACTATATGGATCTGGTTTGTTTTGAGAGAAACGACCATGTGGACTTTAATGACCTTAATTAGTTAATTAATGAGGGTCAACTTAAGAGGATGGCAATGTGACTCAGAAATCTCCTTATATATATCTCTACATCCTGTCATATCGTGTCAGGGCTGTATGGGTTAATCCTTCTTAACTGCTGGCCGTGACGGGGTTAATGCCTTCGTCTATGCCAAATTAACACATCACAGCATGAGGACAGTTTTCTCACGGGATGCATTACCTTCACACACAGGATCAGCATCCGAGCTGTTGGCTTCCCAAGTGCGGTCGAGCTGACATACTCTAGCACCATGGCCGCCCGCGGTTTGATGGTACCCATGCTGGCACGTGTAGTACACAACCTCCCCCAACGTGCCAGACACGTGAAACGGCTGTAGGTTACCTGTCACTGGGGGTGCGCCGCATAGGGATGCTGAAAGATTTGATTTAAAGATTGCTGAAAATGACATGCCAATAGGGTCCTTTAAATTTATTCCCGTGCCGAATATGGAAACGCGGAAGGGGGGTGGAGGGTGGGGGGAGAAGCTAGCGTTCGACAGCTGAATGGGGCATGTCTTGAGCGCCACAGGCATCTACACATATGCGTCACTTCTGAGTTGAGACTGTATTTGTTAGTATACTGAGGAGCCAAAGAAATGCAACATCTCTGGAATCATCGGGAACACTGTGTTTCCTATGATGCCAGATATGTCTCATTCTTTTGGCTCCCCAGTATATTTCTCTAATTATTATTTACAATTAACTCTTGAAGGTAACAAAATAATAATAAAACAAGACAGAGGTCAATACCGTATAAGTATTGCAGTATTGTTTCGCCGGAAACGCAGACAAACAAAAAGCTCTAGATGATGATATTATAGATTGTCTGCTGGAAGAGTTGTTAAAAACAGCAAAAAAGAACAACTAACATTAACAAGAATGGCACAAGCGTGCATGGTTCACATGCATGACAGATTCACATAATTAGTCTGACTTTTGCGACCTCGCCCATAGGTCACTGAAATAATCAAGAGATCATGTCTTCACATAAGGCCTCTGCACCACCAAAAATCCACGTTATCTCAGAATCTATATATATTTTTCACGATTTTGCCAACCATCCCCACCCCCGACATTTGACCTGTGCAAGGGGACAACCAAACAGAATGCATAGAAAGGTTTTATCATTATCTGCCAATCCGGCAAGTTTGATTTAAAAGTTTGCAAACAATTCTAAACAAAAAAGAGATTTGTTTATAGATTTGCTGACCTCTTGTGACCCTGACCTTTTTGAGGGATCGTCTAAATTGGTATTCATAGAAAGGTCTAACCGTCGTGTATCTCTGAACCAAGTTTGGGCTTGAGGTTGAAAAAAGTATTAGACAGAAAACATCAGCTTTTGTCAGATAATGGCTAATTTTGACCTACTTTTGGTCCTCTGTGACCTTGACCTTAGAGAAAGGTAATTGAATTTGGTATGTTTAGAAAGGTCTTGCCATAATGTATCTTTGGGCCAAGTCTGAAGACTGTGGCTTGAATAGTCTCCGAGAAAATGCCAAAGTTAATGTTTACCACGGAAGACGGACGACCGCTGGCCCACAGCACAGACTCACTTTTGTTATCACACATCAGCCAAAATTAATATTTTCACATTGCTGACATTCTGCAAACCCGGTCTGTTTGCCTACTATACTGACGAGCATAAGAAATGCGTTATTTTTGGAATCATAGTTAACGTTAAAGTGCTTCCGATGATTCCGAAAATATCGCATTTCTTTTGCTCGTCAGTGTACTTGCGGCAGAGTCCGCCGCCGGCCGGCTTCCCTTGTACTGTGCACGTCGGAGCACGCAGCCGCTTGTCTGACTCAGATAAAGTACAAGCTATTTTTGTACTTAGTCTATAACGGAAAGAAGTTAACCCCTTCCCTGCTACATTAGTGCATTGTTGTCTCTGAAATCTTTGTTCATTCAACGACCGAAAGCCAAAACCACCCAAGAAGGATGGATACAAACTGGTCCCAGCAAGCGCCATAGATCCTCATGTGCCCCCGCAGTCGCGAAGATCTATGTCTCTTGCAGTTGGATCGTGTTCACTTTTTCTCGGCAGTGTGATGGTCTCAGCAAGTGGCATAGATCCTCATGAGCCCTCGCAGTCGCGGGGGCTCATGAGGATCTATGTCTCTTGCAGTTGGATCGTGTTCACGTTTTCTCGGCAGCGAGGGAGTTAAAGCACCCGCATTGCATTTTATATCTCGGTTCATCGTGTCCGCGCAGTTTTCTAATGGCCTAGTCACATGTAGCGAACATGCACGCGCATGCACCCTCATTACCGCCGCTGCAGCATTAAAAGCAGCACGGCGAAGGGGCATCAGCCCCTTAGGGGCCTGTCGAGTGGTGCTTTGATAAAATGCAAATCCGCTGCTCCACCGGGTGCGCGCCACCGCATCCTCCATCTCAATTAGAATACAAGGGAGGAAAACAAAGGCACGCGCGAAATTCAAGTTGTGGCCGGAAGTATCCCGGACCTTTTTCTCAACATCTAGATTTTAACGTTAAACCCTTTAGTAGAGTGTTGTGAAAGAGGCCACTCTGCACAGCTGTGCAACCATTAGTTTCTGCCGTGTTTACTCTAAAGTTGACGCGAATTACTCGAAAGGATATTGACAGGTAAGCAGTGTTTAAACCAGACTCCATAACAGTAGAGCTTTTCGGGCTGGGAGAAATACGTACCTAAAGCAATTGCTGCGTGCACGTTCATGTCGACGGTAAGATCCACTCTTGTTTTAATTTAATTAGATATGCTAATTTACATAAACCAATGAAAAATGAGCATGAGGCTTATTTCCGGCGACATCTAAAACTCAGCACATGGACGTTTGCTAAAATGATGTTTAACTGTGCAAAACGACTTGATACTAAACGATAAGTTTTGATCGGCTAACAAGGTTGGTATAGATTTGTGGCAAAATATCTACTGAGTTTGTTCAGTTCAAGGTTTTAGGCGGACGGTTTCTTCGAAAGTTGAAAACTGCTCTGGAATCATAGTGCTTTGCGTGCCTTTCGTTTTCTTCCTTGAATTGTGAATGGTCGACTTAGCTGAAACTGTCTTCTCCTGCTGCCGTGTGGTGTCGCTGCTCTTATAAGGGGAAACGTCACTATTCTCGGTGTCTTAGTGATAGCTGTTTGTGTGCATAGGCTTCAGTACTCGCGCTACTTTACAGGCCACATGTATATCGCTCCTAAACTCGGTACCCTATTGGATGACATAGAATCCGGACACGCTAAGCGCAGTAAATCACATTAAATAATCTTACTGTGCGATATACCAGATGAAAACTAAAGCCTGTGAACAGAAAAACGACATACCCGTGGCATGCAGTATGTCGCCAGGACCAAAGATAATGTGCACGGACAGGGATCAACTAAGACACTGAGAATGTCGGGTTTAGCCCATACCGTGTTTATGCCACCTAGCGGCAGCAGCATTGAGCTAAGTCGCTCATTGAGCTAGTGGACGCGGTGGCGCGCACCCGGTGGCGCAGCAGATTTGCATTTAGTCAAAGCACCACTCGGCAGGTCCCTATGATCAGCCCCAAGCGGAAGGTATCTTTTCCAGGCCAGCAATGCAACCAATTGCCCCTCTGCACGGCAGTGAGATTTTTGCGTGGAGCAAACAACAACTCAAAGCAAAGCCGTTGGAACTATGACAGGCGCCTACTGGCTATTGAAAATTACCTGCAACTCGACCTGTACACTGTATTTGTCTAGCGCTTTTCGAGCCAGATTTTAGCGTGTTTCTGCTTGGGGAAACATCCAAAAACGAGCATATCATTTTAAACATTGCGCGAGTTGTAGAGTCAGAAATTAGGTCTGTTGGGCAACATTCGTCCTTTCCTTTTGTGTGATGAGAAGTCTGGCAGGTCAGTTGACAAGAGGCGATAGTAAAAATGCCAAAAGGTAAGTTAGCGGCCTACGATGTATAAGATCTGTGACCTAGCACTAAGCTAAACCTCTCCCCTCAACGACTTTTCAGTCGCTGTGGCCCAGTGCGAAAGGTCCTCGGGCCGTCGTCGGCCGCAGTGAGCCCGCGCACGGATGTGAACGGGCTCCCTGCGGCTGAAGTCGACCCGAAGGTCTTTTGCTACTCTGGGGAAGTTTGCGGCGGCATTGCAAAATACATGATTCTTAGAGGAGGTTTCATTGGAGATGGAGATGAAACAGGCGAAAAAGAGAGACAGGTAACGGAAGGACCTGCTGCAGCAAGGGTGCCGATGCATCCCGGACGCTTTACAAGTTATACACACAGAAGGTGGACGAATGAGAATGGATTGATCTAAGTAAATTGAAAACACACACACACACACACACACACACACACACACACACACACACACACACACACACACACACACACACACACACACACACACACACACACACACACACCGAAAAGAAAGTTTAGCGGCAGGCCCTTTACTGATGCAAGTCGGCCTTTACCTACATCTCCCCCCCCCACACACACACACACCACTCCCCCTCCCACACATACACACCCTGGCACTAGAAAGTTTTGCGGCTGGACCTTGATCACTCCCCCTCCCCCACCCCCAAATAAAAATAAATAAATAAATAAATAAATAAATAAATAAAAGAAAAAAATAAAGTACATAAATAGAAAATAAATAAGCAAATAAATAAAATAGCAAATAAATAAGAAAACAAATAAAATTAATAAATAAACAAAAAACAAACAAAAAAATGAAACAAGAACTGAAGCAAAGCCTAATATTATGGCTCACTTGTATGACCTATTTACATATGTGTGACCTTTGTGACAATAAGTAAAGGGCCGTCTTCTGCACCAGCATATTCCATGTTTTCTCAAAATGTAAGCATATTTCACACAAATGTCAACCCCCTGTGACCCTTGACCTTTGCAATAAGTCGACTAAATTATTCATCAGCTACCTTTTTTTTTCTTTACATTTTCATTTAAAAGTCATGTGGCACCGGGGTGATTAGGGAGGCTTACCATCTCACACTGTCGCTTGCTGCTTTGCTATCAAATCACTCCACCACCACCACCTCCCCCCATTCCGCCGCCCTCCCCCCCCCCCCCAAACTCCCTTCCTAATCCTCCCTCGAAAAAAAAAAAAAACCTATGCGGAAAGAAAGTCAGCTTACTGTCACATACAGGATCTGTATCATCTACTGCCTTCTGCCATATGCCGCTCGCTTCACACCGCCGCGTGCCGGTTCCGCCTTCAGGCCTCGTGACGGTACCGATGCGACACCGGTATTTCACCACTTGAAGGTAGAAGCCAGGTTTGTCAGGACTGGCAACGGCACGGGGCACCTCTGGAGGCAAGCCGCAAGGAACACCTGAAGGACACGCAGGCTAAATATACTGACGCGCAAAAGAAATGCGACATTTTTAAAAATCATCTGTGTTTTTATGATTCCAAAAATGTCGCATTTCTTTTGCTCGTCAATCTATTTATTCTTGAACTCCTAGTACTAAGTGACCTAATTCAATAGAATGGAAGTCATTTAGTTCCGGGAGTTTAATAGTACCATTTTAGTTCACGGGTGGTGCTGAAATAGCTTAGCACCTGCATAGTCTATCATAGTCAAATTAACTTATTATAATAGTGTATCAGGAAGAAACTGGTAAATAATGACAAATGAGCCACACTACAGTTTTTGTCTACTGTATATAAAAAATACAGTGGACATTGAAATGGGGTTGATCGGAGCTCATTCCGGAGCATGCACATGACGTTAATGGTGTGCGGGGCACAAATTCTGGCAAAGAAGTAACAAGATTAAATAAAGATAATTGTCAGTTTTTGTCTATCGTATTTAAAAAAATACGGTAGACTTTGAAATGGGATTGGTCGGAGCGCATTCCGGAGCATGCACATGACGTTTTTGGCGTGCGGGACAGAAATTCTGGCAAAGAAATAACATGATAAAAATGACGTCACGTCTAGTTACGCAAACCCTGCTAGAGAACGTCTTTTTGGCGCCAACGCCGTATTTGTCTGTGTGTGTGTGTGTGTGTGTGTGTGTGTGTGTGTGTGTGTGTGTGTGTGTGTGCGTGCGCGTGCGTGCGTGCGTGCGTGTGCGTGCGTGCTTGCGTGCGTGTGCGTGTGTATGTGTGTGTGTGTGTGTGTGTGTGTGTGTGTGTGTGTGTGTGTGTGTGTGTGTGTGTGTGTGTGAGCGTCCTGAGCCCGCGTTTGAGGAAGGACAAGCTTGTAATTTTAGAATATTGTCCCTGAAAGAATTATCTCGAGACCTTTTTTTTCTTCGAAGTTTTAATTAAGATGCTCATTGTCGAGAATATCACCGTTTCACAAAAACCGGTTGATCCACACTGGAGTCTGTAATTTTTGTTATTGTTACTAGATATTTTGCATATAGCTAGACAAAAGGGAGATATTTAATGAGTTTGTTAACCAGCATTGTAACCTTAGAACGTTTTGCTTGATAATTAAAAATATTAAAAAATATATATTATTTCACAGATTTGGGATTAATTTCACGAATTATATGGGTTAATCTTAAAACAATTGATTTTTTTAAACGAAAGAAACGACCTTCTCTTTAATAATCGCATGATATTTCGTATAGGGTATTTACATAAGCCTACAGTTTGCCTCGGCTGTCGGTTACGATTAGGTCAATTGTGACCTGTATGCCCCAGATGTCAAAATCAGACAATCTTTTGCACCTTTTTTCGGAGTCATTTGTAAAACAGCTAGCACAACTTTATTTTTTCTTATACGAAAAAAGCTATCTTCTCATTAATACCAGCATGATTTTTCATAAACAGTTTTTACATAAACCTGATATTTGTCCCGGCTCTGGGGTAGGATTAGGTCAAATTGTGACCTGTAAGCTCTAGGCATGCAAATCAGCAAGAAAATTGCAAAGTTGATCCTCTGATACGTCAAATGTTAGTACTACGATGATGACGTATAACATCGAGTCGTCATTATGAACACGCCGCCGTGGGGCTAATGATGCCATGACATGAAGCTTGAAGTGACGTCATTTTGCTGCTCGTGCTATTCTTCTTCTTCAAAATAGCTATGTTACGCCAGACAACAGAGCTTACGAATGGCGGGAATTGCCGTGTGTCTGTCTTTATTTCTGTGTGCCAGTTTGTGTGTGGATCAGAGGATGGGTTAGAGTAGAAAGAGATGGATTCCTGTCGCTACACGATCCCACAGAGCGCACTAATGGCGGGAAGCGCCTCGTGACCGTCTTTATTTGTGTGCGCCGACGTGTGTGTTGTTCAGAGGTTGACTTAGAGAGGAGGATCAGCATTATAAGCCTAAAAAAAATAAACAACTCTGAATGTTCCTAAAAGATAAACGCATCTGAGCTCCAAACAATACGGTAGACTTGGGATGAAATCCTCATCTTGTTCTTATTTGTACTAGATATTTTGCATAAAGCTAGATAAAAGGGGGATATTGGATGAGTTCGTTAACCAGAATTGTAACAATAGAACTGTATACAAACAGTGCGCCTTCGTGTTTGTGTATGCATTTTTCTCCTGCCTACTTCCTAAGTTCCGGAGAAAGACATGGGTTATAAGCTAGACCTGATGTATCCTTTTTGAGGATGCAGATGATCGTCTTGCTCTATACTTGTGTATTTCACTGTGGGCTGGCGATTGGGTGCCTGATAGGCGGGGGCAATGGATCTAACTGTTTGTCTGTCCAGCGCTGAGTAATTCCCCTTGGTCTGTATACAATTCTGCCAGCGCTAGCCTCACCTATCTGGTATGTGAGTACCACTAGAACGTTTTGAGTGATAATTAATTGATTGTTTTAAAAATATATTTTCAATTTTTGGGGATTAATTTTACAAATTATATGGGTTAATCTTAAAACAACTGAATCTTTTTACGAAAAAAAAAAAATTCTTCTCATTAATAATCGCATGATTTTTCGTATACGGTATAAGCCTACAGTTTGTCTCGCCTGTTGGGTACGATTACGCCAGACAACAGAGCTTACGAATGGCGGGAATTGCCTTGCGTCTCTCTTTATTTCTGTGTGCCAGTGTGTGTTGATCAAAGGGTGGGTTTAAACCCAAGGAAGGAG
>BTPG01000003.1:80981078-81171078 GCA_036245525.1 Semisulcospira habei
AACATTTTGCAACATTTATGGTATGCGCCCAGATGTTAGTGCCAGAAGGCTGTATATAGATCTAGAGTGTTCTTTTTTTTAATAAATATTAATGCGTTTTGGTTACGTTTCCTTTTCTGATTGGTTGAGTTGTGTAATTTGCTAGATTGTTCTGGAAATCTGTAATAGTATAAAAGAGCGTGTTAGGAAATATAAAAGAGCGTGATAGGAAATATGTGTGTGTAACTCCGTCGTTTCCGGTCCCAAGCCCGGATGAGAAAGGAGGAGGGAAACAACTACGCCAAACCTACAAGGAGAAACTAAACTACGCCAAAACTGCTAGTCCCCTATCACTATTAGTGCCAGTAGGACAGTAAACCGGAACAAACAACAATATGTGTGTGCATTGAATGCGAGACGCAGTGTATCAGAATTGTGGCTGCATTGTATGAGACAGTGTACCAACGTGTGGATGCATTTGTGGTCGCATAGTGCTGAGAGTGTTGGAACTGTTACTCCAGTGTGGTCTACAACCTTGTGCCACGTGTGACGAGTTGCAGCTGGAAGTATCTTTACAAAAACCCTACGTGCGTGCGTCTGTGTGATTGTATCATACTACGACTACGACTACCACGTGACACACCACAAAGTGGTTTCAAACCCGCGTCTTTCCGGATTAGAGTCGAACGCTCTACCACCGAGCTACACAGCTAGCTTCCTTATTTGTGTTACAGAATAGACTAGAACCGAACCGAACCGAACAGAACAGAACAGAACCGAACAGAGCCGAACCGAACCGATCAGAACAGAACAGAACAGAACAGAAGATCAAAACAGAATAGAACAGAACAAAACAAAATAGAACAATCGAACGGAGTGGAGTGGATTAGAGTAGAATGAAGTAGAATGCAATGCAACACAAAACCGGAATACAAAACACCACCAATCCACAACAAACAACGCCACACCACACCACACCATATCGTACCGCATCACCACACCACACCAAACCACACCACACCAATCCAAACCACACACTACAACACAACACAACACAACGCAACACAACACAACTAACACAGCACAACACAACACACCACAACACCACACCACACCACACCACACCGCACCACACCACACCACACCATTCCACACCACACCACACCACACCACACCACACAACACAATGCAATACAATGCAATATTATTTACTGTCTGGAACACAGCCCGTGCAAAGAAAGTTTGCAAATATTGATCAACGTCTTCTGTCCCACTGTCATGAATTAGAGCTATCGTGAATTCAGTAAAAAAAAAAAAAAAAAAAAAAAAAAAAAAACACAATTTCGACGTGACGCAATAATTTATTTTCTTTCAGATGCGCAGTATGCGAAGAGAGATATCTACCACTAAGGTTTATTTTAAAGGAGAAACGCCCGTACCTTTGTGGTCTTACTCCCAAGATAGACCCACTTGTGTAGTACGCCACAAGTACACTTCTATTCAAATGAGATGCGCAGCATCTCATTTGATTAGAAGTGAACTTGTGGCGTACTCCCCAAGTGGATCTGGGGTGAACATGAATAACCAGAAAACATGTTCATTCTTACCCAATTCACAGCTACGGCCGAAATAACCGGCGACACAGAGGCAGGTGAATGCGTTTATCTTGTCCACGCACGTCCCTCCATTACGACATCTATTAGTGCCCGTGAATGCACACTCGTCTATATCTGCAAATGCACAACAATATGGTAACAAAACAATCAATACCACAATACCATATTGGGAGCATTTCGGATTCACTAGTCTTCTCTGGCCAATGTTGCCATGTGAGTAGGTGTAAAAGGAGCATCTCAGTACAGGAACTTATGCTGTCATTATGAAAGTGATGCAATGTGGAAAGCGCTCCGCAGACTGCATTATATACGCTTGCTTGCAAGGCATTGCTCGAACACATAACAGCCTGTGGCTTCATAGGTCACTCCTACATTCGGCCATTTCCCACTTTACCCTCGTCGCCCGCTCACACAACGATGAGGAGCATGTAGTCAGACCCCTAGCGGGACAAACGGCGGGCGGATTGGAGTATACTGGGGTATTGTCTTATCTTCCCAGTGGCGTACGGACATATTCTGAATGCCTGACTTGTTATTAAAAATTTGTTATCAAAATTAAAACAAAGCGGGTTGGGTTGGGAGGGTGTGTGTGTGTGTGGGGTGGGGGGGGGGGTGGGGGGGGGGGTGGGGGGGGGGTAGGGGAGGAAGAAACAGGCGACAGCCCAGAAATTCACAGGACGGGGAGGAGTGTAGGGGGTGGGGGGTGGTGGGGGCGAAGACGAGCGGCAGTTTGAATATTAAGGATGGGGTAGGGGAGGGGGTGGAGGTGGGAGTAAAAGGGGGGAGGGGGGAGGGAGGGAGGACAGAAGTCTACCCACCCCGAAAAATAAAGTATACATATCAGAATCGTTTTATTTTTTTCCTCTAAGTAATGAAACCATACTTTAAACCATACACCCCCTCCCCTGGTTCGTATGCCTTTGCATCCATATAAGGAGTTGTATTTAACCTGTTCGGTGTCAAGAAAATGTGAACACGACCCAACTTCAAGAGGCATAGATCCTCATGAGCCCCCGCAGGTGCCAATATGCCTCTTTCTTACACCACTTTAAATCCATATTCATGATGCATCTTTTTTTTTTTTTTTTTTTTTTTTTTTTTTTTTTTTTTTTTTTTTAATCAAAGATTGCAGAAACACAGTATCCGTCATCTGGCACTGATCGGGGTAAAGTGATCGAATGTGACTAACCTAACAAATACACCCACCTGGCTATCTGGGTTCGAGTTAGATTCTGAGTCTGACGACAAAATCCGAACAGTCTGCGCTGTTGTGGTTTAACCCTGACGCACTACAGCTGGAGATGGGTCGACCATGATAATTCAAGGGTAGTACCAGATTAGCTTGGCGCCTTGAATTATCATAGTCGATCCATCTCCTGCAGCAGGTGCATAGTCAGTGACGCCTCCAAAGTTTGGGAAATACGTGCATCGGGCGGAATGAGTTAAACAAAGAATAAAGGAAGACCTTGCGTGTGTGGCTTGACGGCGAGACGGGATGAGCTTGGGACCATTGTGCCACTGATATATACTGACGAGCAAAAGAAAAGCGACATTTTTGGAATCATCGATGATTCCAAAATTGTCGCATTTCTTTTGCTCGTCAGTATGTAGTCGAAACAGCTCATGAATGAGGAACACGCACTAGGCACAACAGGATTACTGCTAAATCTAGAACAGAAAGGTGACCGCCAGACTTGAGGATCCCAACAAAGCGCGTGAACCATCTAAAGACCGGCGTCGACCTTCTGCTCTGTAGGTAGTCAAAGCGGCAGAAGAAGACTCACTGTTACACGTTTTCCTGTCTACCGACAAGGTGTAGCCGGTTCTGCACGAGCATCTGTAGGATCCATAGGAGTTTACACATAAGTGTTGACAGTCATGCGTATTGCTCACACACTCGTTCACGTCTGTACAGAAAAAGAAGGCAGATGAGACACGCGACGACACGACAATGAGATGAACAATGAACAATGAACCTTTATTGTACAACGGTATAAGCATTTGGTCACAAAATGAAATGAAACGAGATGCCAAGAGACAAAACTAGATGGGATAGTTTGATATTCATCGTTCACCGAGGAAGTTCATTATCACCAACGCTCAAAATTAAACAAGAAATCTAAGAATAAAACGCCATTTTTAAAAGGGATAAAAGTTTATAAAAAAGCGGGTAGGTTTTAGCTCTTCTCCTGTATTCAAGGGAAAGTCGAGACGTGCCTTGATTTGCTTGCACGATTCGACAGCTGTGCGCATGCTGCTGAAAGTCACAAGCATGTCGCTAGCATGCTCGATCAATACTGAGGAGCAAAAGAAATGCGACATTTTGGAATCGTCGGAAACACTAAAGTGTTTCCGATGATCTAAACATGTCGCATTTGCTTCTCCGCATAAGTTATCGATAGCAGGGGTTTGCTTCATTTTCCTTTGTCGGCCCGAGGAAGGTCAAAGTAACCCTCTGTAGAAGTGAGTGTTTCGCTCAAGCATGCCGTTTATCAAAGAGGTCTTATAATGCTTTCACACTTTCTCGAAGAACACAATGGAACTGTCAAGACCAGAGAAATAAAAGACAAGTTATGAGTGGTCACATCTAAGCGCACTTTTTCGGTTCTTTTCCTCCAACGTCCGACATGTACCATAGCGTATTTTCGCTATGAGACTTATTCAGCAGTATCAGATCTGCTGAGTTCTGTATGATTCGAGCATTTATTTGGTAATGGAAGGAGAGGTGTGTGTAAAATGTATTTCTTTGCAATTCTGTGCACATTCCACGTGGTCGGTTTTCTTTTAGTTTCGAGCATACATTTCAATTCTGAGAATGCTCTGCTGTGTTAATGCATACGAATTCATGGTTGGTGAGCTTCAGTTGCGTCATCTGGACATTAGCTGCCCGTTTTGTAACTGCAAGGTTCACCAGATTTAGACGTCGATACTAGGCTACTGTCACGTAACGGATGTGACATGTTGTTTTATTTTTTCGCCAAGTCGTTTTTTTGTTAATAAATGTATGTCGCCGACTTCTGTAAATAGCCTTAGGTTAGGGAAGTTAATAAATGTATTGTGAACGTAAGCGTAAAGCCCGTGCAGCAAGCTTAACGGTGAGCGAGTACAGCGGTTGCACGCTTTCGCCGGGTAGCGTTAACCGAACAGTGTTCAGAAGTAAGGTTAAACTGCGAGGTAGCAGAGGGATATTACAGTCAGTCAGCGGAGTTAGCTAGCACAGTGAGAGTCTGGGTCAGGGTGCGGCCTCGTTTGGAGCCCTTGACAAGCTGTGTGAGGGTTGTGTTACCCTCCCTGCAAGACCACGGCCAGTGTTCCTGGGTGTGGGTGTCCGAGAGACTAGTGACCACGGCTGCTACTCAACAGAAGACCCGGTTCGTGTTCGTCTTGTTTGTCTCGTCCTGCCGGAGGACTCACCAGTGACAGGTAAATGTTCATGCCATTTTCTCAGTTAGCTGCTGTGCTCTCGGGTGTGTGAATGTGTACATAGGTTCGGAAGGGTATGTTTGTCTAGTTTTTTGTAGTGATGTTTTAATCGAGTCTTTAACCATGGTTTTTAGGTTGGGTTGTAATGTGGTGGGTGTCGGATTTAGTTTATGTTCGGCTGTCGCCAAGTGAGTATATTTAAAGGGCCATGTTGTCAAAATGAATTGAAGTGGGTATCCTTTCAAATATATTTGTATTAAGTCCTAGATGTAATGTAATAAGATTGTCACGTGGGGTAGTTGCTGGTGATTATTTGATATCTTTGTATGTACATGTGGATATTTTGATAATGTTGGTTTTAGCAGTGGCAATGTTATTATACAAAAGTGGTTGTGCTAGCTTAATGTTAGTGTAATGGAATAGTGCAGGCCTGGTAAATGTGGAATGTACATAGGAATCCTTTTTTATCCATGATTGTATATTTAATATGGCCAAGGCGGGTATTAGGGTGAGACGAGACACAACTCACGTGGTTTGTGAGTAGATGCGTGTTAGGCCAGAATTAACTGTGTTGGCACTTTGACTGACAATGCGCCCTTTTCCAGTGCACTTTGAAGATTTCGTCGTTCTTCGATCTCTTCATCTTCCATGACCAACGGTGACGCATCATCGGGAGCGGGAATGCCTTCTCTAACCAGTCCTGTTTGACAAGTACTTTAACATTGGGCTACAGCAGGCTGATTCTACGTTCTGCGCGTCGGTCGCAGGCGTGCGTGGGCAAGTGCGGCTACGGTGCTCTGCGGTGTAGGGGTAGTACTCTTACGTTACGAGCCACCCTGTCTAGTGTGGGACAGAGAGGACACCGTACAGAGACAAAGTACCCGCCTTGTATAGCCATTGGCCATTCTCGCCTGTTAGTCATTTTCACCTGTTAGTCATTTTCACCTGTTAGTCATTTTCACCTGTTAGTCATTTTCACCTGTTAGTCATTTTCGCCTGTTAGTCATTTTCACCTGTTAGTCATTTTCACCTGTTAGTCATTGTTATCTGTTAATCTTTTTCATGTGTTAATACGCTATATGAGTGTATGTGTGGGTATGTGTGAGGGTGTGGGGCGTTAGCGGGTTGGGGTGGGGGTTAGAGTAAGAGTAGGTAATAAAAGATTTGTTTGTTGTTTATCACTGGCGTTGTGTGATTTATTTTAGAGTGGGTGGGCTTCTCAAGCGTTAGCGCTTACATTGTCCACGGCGCCCTGACTCCGTCAGGCGTGTCGTGACAGCTACCTAAGAGAGAGACAATAAGAGATTTAAAAGGCAATGATTTCAATAAAGCCACATCCGTCATTAAATTACGTCATTTTTAATATAAAAAATTTTGACCCCATTACACCCCCGTTATTACCGAATCAACCCTTTGATTTTTAAAAACTGACGACCATGACCAATGCGGCCTCATTGATCTAATTATCTTTAAATATTCCTATTGTCTCTCTCTATAACTATTGTCTCTATGAACACTAATCATTTACCTGTCTAAGTGATTTCAGTGGAACTTTATATGTTACTAATAAGTTACAACTAACTTTTAGGAACCTGCAGAGGTAACCTTTAAGTTAGTTATCATAAGAACTTATTAATTACTTACCATAAGAACTTATTAATTTCTTACTGTAAGTTCTTATAAGTTCTTACAACAACTTGACTTAAGTCACAACTTACTCGGTCAGATTTGTCAAGATACAAGGACAATAAAAAAAACTTTTTTTTCTCAGTAGTACTCTGGCGGTGGTGCAGATGGGGTTAAATAATCAGGCCTAAACTGTGTAAGTGGCATGACATCTCTCTGTGAAGTGTATGACATTATTAAACGATTACCAAATCTGATTTTTATTTGTTTAAAAGATTGTGTAGCTTTTCTGTGGTTTCCTGTACACCTATCCTTTTTCCCTCTGCTAAAAACTAGCCTTCAGTTCTTCAACATTCACGGGAGACTGACTACGCATTTTATTTTGTATTTCTGATTTCATTTGTTTGTAGTTATTTAAATCATCCTGGACTCGCTTAAATTCTTCGTCACTAATAAAATTGTCCTGCAACGCTTTACTTATAATAAGTTTAAGCCTACTCAGTTTTGCACTTGCCAACGTACTCAATGCTTCATGTTTTTCTAACTTTGTGTGAAACCTCTTGTTTATGGCATCCAAACCAAAGCAAGTCAGTCCTGTGGCAATGCTAGCTCCTTCCAGTCTGATTCCAACCAAACTTCCAATTCCAGTTGAAATCAATACAATACCTCCTACAGAACAACCAGCTGAAAAAGCACCAACAGCCATAGATGTATTTTGTACAGAATTGAAAATGGTCTTATACCTCCTTTTGCATCTGGAGTACCTCGCCTCTTCACTTTCCAAATATTTAATTGCTTCTGTAATATTATTTAATCTGAATGCGTCTGCCTGTAATGTTTTATCTGATGCAATTGGCATATGCGGATCAAGCGCAAACGACGACAGTCTCAGGCGCAAGCGTCATCGGTAGTTGTGGATAGAAGTTTACCATATTTTTTTATTGACAAATATTTTTTATTTAATCAGCAATTACATTTTGCAACTCGTCATAAGTATACAATTTGCTGGCATAATAAAATGAAACAAGATCAATGTGTTCAAGGTTTATGTAACTTAGACGAACAAAAGTTGTTTTGTCGACCACCACCTTGACAGCGGGAATACTGCTCGAAACATTAATAACATCTACATTTTTTGTAATAGCAATAAAGACCTTTGTTGATTCTGATACTGTTTCATCCCATGTAAGTTCGATTCCCTGTGCAATATTTGCCTCTTTCACAGAAGCTATAGATCTCAAGATAATTTCAAATACTATTGTCGCTTCTCTAGCCACGACTAAGCTTGCTGGCATAAACACAACAGAAGTATCTGATCTTCCCTTTCTAGTTGTAAGAAGATACCGTCGTTTCTCATAATTTTCAACTTTCAGTTTATCTCTGCTATTGTTGTCTGGGGCAAAACTTGGAACAAGACTTGCAATCAGCGGCCCAGAATTAACAACCTTCCTAAACATTAAGGCGCCTTCGTCATCAGTGTATACATAAGGACTAATAAATTCAATCTTTATGTCCCAGTCAATTATGGGTGCTGGTGCCGGCACAGGTGAAACAACCCACTTATTACCCACATGTATTAAGTTGTAGGGCACATTATTTACTTGAACTGGTACAGTAACATCACGCAGCTGACCAAGTTTAGGAATCTGTCTTTCACCGTCTTTCATGTCGACAATTACTTTCCGCTTGTACATACCAGTCGAATCAAGTTCAAAACCATATATTTCTCCAATTTCTCCCTCCTTCTCAAAATCCTGTACGTCTGCCAAATCTTTCAACTCTGTTACTGGACATGCAACTGGTATGATTCTCGGCTTTGGACCACCACTCATTTTTATAAACAAAAATAAAATTATTTAATTTCCAACACAACACTAAAATCATGCATAACAACTGGTTTGTTATCCTGATTAGTTACAGATATACTCAGTGACTCGAAGAAACTAGAACCTAATTTCTTAAACTGTAAATTAGGAAATCTAACAACTACACTTTCACAATAGGGAGCAGTTCCAGCTGGCACACATCTCAACAAAGTCGAAGGCTTTCCATTGTGTACATTCTCAGTTGTGTTCAGTTCTTTCAAATACACATTAAATACTGTGTGTACTGACAAATTGACAGGGCGTTTTCCAGTTATTTTAATTTTTTTGTCTTCATTGATATAATACCAAACATAGCTTCATCTAAATCATCTGATCTCCACCAATCTTCATCAATATAAAATCCAAGTAAATATGCAAATCTATCTGAGATCTTTAACCAATTTTGTGTTAGAAATTCTAATGTAACAAGTAGGTTAGCTGGATTTAAATTTGCTGTAATTTTAAATTTACTTTGAAACCATTCAGCTATAGTACAAAAGTCATAATACCCAGGCGGTAAAGCTTCAGTCTTACCATCAAGATTTACTTTATTATATATATCATCTTCTATATTAAACCATTTTACTGTATAGAACATTTCATGGATAGCAACAGCCTTGCTGCCATCACGATTATCAATCCCATTAGTCAACCACACTGGTTTGCTTGTGTCAAGATTTGTTAAGGTAATAAACATTTTTATTATCTCATATAAAAAGAAGGATGGAATTTAAATCACCAACCATTACCACTACAAACGCATTTCAATTTAATGTGAATGCCAAATATAATGTCGCACCTACTTATGAACAGAAAATAATTCAACTAAACCAGCTTGATATAGCTGTAAGCGAACAAGATTTATTTCAAGTGAAAGTACCCAACCCCTTTGATCATTACCTAAACCCTCCAATAACAGATGATGCTACTGCAAGAAAGTGGTCCTCAAGTCCACTACAGATGTTTCAAAACCAACTCAACTTTGCAATACTATGTTCAACTACAGGCTGTGGTGTTTCATTTACAGATCACTTGAATCACTCAAACAAACTGATTAGGTCTGTGTTTCGTTTTCATGTTTATTACCAGCTTAGACGTATACTGTCAGAACTGCATACACCACTACCATCTGAATCCAGTTTCAACAGGTTTAACAACCCCATGGATATGAAAGCATTTGAACGCATATGTAATGAATTTAACATCAGTCCCGGGTATGACTTCACACAAAAACTTGATGATCACAATGGTATGGGTACATTGTATTATGATATGAGTCATAGACAATACCCACAAGATTACTACCCTGGTTACACTTCCTTCTCATCAAAATCACAAGTCTGGATAGGTTCCATTGAGCAGAAACAGTCTAATGCGTGGACCACATTTATTTTAGATAAAACTGACGGGTTTACTCAAGCAGGAGTCGAACGCGTAAATGAGTCTATCAGAACATATGTCTGGTGTTTACTAGGAGCACAATCACTAACAAAATCAAACATTTTAAATGGAAGTGGTAAATTTGAAGCACAAAAACAATTTCTTGCAAATCCTGAAGATTCAATTAATTCAGTGGTTGATCTCCCATCAAGCATACAGCGCTACCAAGACGTTCTCAGATATGCCAGATCAAAAGTTGACTTTGTAGTTGGCATCGGGTTATACATGTTGCCATCTGACCTTCAACTCCAAATGGGGACAATAACAAATTATAATAATGAAATCATTGTTGCAGGTCGTGATCAAAAATTAGGACTCAATCAATCTGTAAACTTAGGAGCAACAACCACACATGTTCAGTCATTAAAACCATTACAGACGGTAACACCCCCGGCCCCAGCCCTGGCCCGACACCGGCGCCCATACAACCAGTACTGTCAACCCCGGACACACATGAATCAGAGAGAACAGCATTGGTAATAGGCCTCACTGGATTAGGGGTATTACTTCTTTATCTGTTTCATTAAATAACCCACCATCAACCCTCCTACTGTAACCAAAAAGACCCACACATGTTCTGCCATAAACCCAACTATCTTTGCTGCAGTACTAATCATCCAACTGACAACTGTGCCAATTATGCCAGGCAAAGCATCCATTGCTTTCACAGCCAATTTCTTAAGCAAGTCTGATATATGAGACAACTGTTTCTTTACCCATGACTGTAAATCTTTTGGGTCTGTTGGAGCCGTGGGGCCTGGTGGACCTGGAGGTGCCGGGGTTGGACCCCCACCACCGCTTGCGCCCCCAGCACCCGAGACAGCTAACACAACAGTACTGATAATAAATCCAAGAGCAGTAATTAAACTAGCAATTGTGATACCCTGTTCTCTGAAAAGTGTTTTCAATCTCTCAGCCAGAGTAGTGTCTTCGTGAAGTATTTTCTGAATAGTTTCTCTAATTCTGTTGACCTGTGATTTCAGTTTTTGTCTTCCAATACTAATTGTTTCTAACCTTCCTGATCTTTCTATCTGCAAATCATTTAATCTGTGTTGGATTCTTTCTTTCATTTCTGTGTCAACATTTCCATTGTCTGCGGTAGCCAGTTTCTCTTTTTCACGTTCTATGTGTTTATCAAGCTCACCTAGTTTGGCAACATTATTTACCATCTCACTTCTTATTGTCTGTAATGATTTATCCAAGCCCATAATCTCCCGCATTGACAAAGGTGGATCATCTATTGTTTTCATAGCGTCATTTATTTGTCCTTCAGTAAATGAAGTTTCTTGTATCACTGTGTTTGCTATTTCTGGTAGGCTTGTTACTGGTGCCATTTCAATTTGTTGCCCTGTTGGCAACTTTGTTTGCGTGTCGTGAAGAACACTAACCAGTCTTGGCGTGACAGGAGAGCCTCCAATTCCAAGGTACCTTGCCAACCCAGAGTTACCACCGACTTCACCTTTAATTGTACTTAATGCTCTAAACCTAGAAGGATTGTTTTTATGTGTTAGATATATTTTCCCTCTGTCTGTATTTACAAGTAAGTGTCCTTTATCATATTCAAACTGATTAGGATCTATTACATCTGGACGCGCTCCAACACTGTCATAAAATGAGTTTACTTTGTCTTTTAACAGTTCATGATACATACTAGAAGTAGTTACCATTCCAGTCATATCTGTGATACTGGTATCTGAGGCATCCATGACATCCATTTCAAAATCTTCATGATTAAATCCTCCTGCTGCCATTGTTTTATTAATTTAATATTTCTTATTGTGCATAATAAAAATGACACAGTCTTACGGATCAAAGTTAGACCCATACAGAAAACTACGTGAGCCTCTTGGTGTTAAGGGCATTAGACAATCAATCGTTATCACAAACAATCCAAGTACCATAGATCAGAACCAAACTCTTACAGTCAAGTTTCCAAATTTAGGCCCCAGTGACGTTATTGTTCCTGGCACTGCACGCCTAGCATTTAATATTGAACTATCATCAGACGCAGATGCAAACAGAACACTAGTTGACAATCTTGGCAGAGCAATTGTTAGAACTATTAAAGTAAAACTTGAAGGACAGGAAGTGTTTAGTCTTGATGATTCCGATGTGTTTTACTGTTACAAAGATTTGTGGCTCACAAGAGAAGAACGAGAAGACCGTATTTACCAAGGCATACAGACAGATAATGTTGGTAAACTTAGAATTGACGCGGCTGACAAATCAACATCTGCAATTCAGGATGTTATATTAGCAGATACATATGGAACCAGATTTTTCATTCCACTTGAGTTTGAAATCCTAACAGCTCATTTACCTTATTATCAAGGGGCACTGAATGACCGTCTGAGCTTTGAACTAACTTTCAATGATTACTCCAAAGTTATAAAATCATCTGATCTCAGTGCAACATATAAGATCTCTAACATTTCTTTGGAATATGAAATTGTCACACATACTGAACTAGCCAGACTCATTCAAAATCAATACCAGTCAAGACTTGCAATTTATTATGACCGTGTGATTAGACATAGTTTAATCAATAAAGACAAGAGCGACCCAATGTGGAATATAAACTTGAACACATCTGCCAGGTCACTGAAAGGTATACTCATGTTGTTTGTTGAACCGGTGAGTCCATACAAACGGGATTCAGAAAAATTCTACAATCCAAAGATTACACATTTGTCTTGTACAATCGAAGGCCGTCCTAATCAAGTGTACGCTTCAGGTTTGTTACCTTATCAACACTACGATGAGATCACAAAGTTTTTTTGTGGGTGGAAGGATTAGAGATAAACCTGCAAACATTGCGTGCAAAGATTTACATCTGTATGACGTAAGGATTGGTCAATACCTTACAAATAAGTATGCTCTTTGGCTAGACCTTCGTAGTACAGATGATGACTACCTTCATGGGTCAGGTCGAACTGTTGAGAACGGCAGTGATGGAATAACAATTCAGATACAAAAGAAGGTTGAAACTGCTGCAGCCATAAACATATATTTGTATTTGATTTATGATGCACAACTCAATATTGCAGAAAGCAGACTGAGTGGACACATATATTAAATTATATTGTGTATTAAAATGAACAGGAGCTTGATGACCCTTGACCCACACAGTGGATTGTTTTGTGGTGCCACTGGGTGTGGAAAAACTGAATTTGTTCTTAACCTATTACAAACAAGATACATACACCACTTTGAAAACATTGTAATATTTTGTCCTACTATTAAACACAACAAAGCTTATCACAACCGCTTATTCATTTGGACTGACAACAACATTTACTTAGTTGACCCTGAGAAAAAACTAAATGACTACCTACAATATTTTTACAAGCAATTTGAAGGACAGTCAACATTGTTTATTGTTGATGACTGTTCAGCAGAGAAAGACATTGTCAAGAAAAGAAACACATTAGCAGAACTTGCTTTCAGTGGTAGACATGCAAACGTCAGTGTATGGATTCTCACTCAGAAATATAATGCTGTACTGAAAGATTTTTGAGAACAGTTAAATTTTATCTGTTTGTTTTACTGTAAAGATCGTGACAGCTTTGAAGACTGTCTCAGAGAGAACGATGTCATCCCAAATAAGCATGAACGAGATGATGTAAAAAATAAACTGAAATCATCTAAGCATCTAAAGCTCATTTTAAAGACAGATCAGCCCACAGGGTATGGGTTAGTAAATTAATTTATACATTTGTTTGTCAAATAAAAAATGACAGACAGACAAACCCAAGTGTTTGATGTTACAGAATGCTTCAAAGATGTTATGCACTTTACTGACTTAAAATCACGTGTGTTTGAACCCAGCTTTAAACTCTCAACACCGTCAATAAGAATATACACGACATATAATGTTACTTTGGAATATTCAGATGGATTACCACGTTATGATTATGAGACTGTTGATCTTAAGACAAATACTTTTAAAGTTTATAATGCTAACAGTGGCCACTTGCGTTGGTTTGAGGTACTGTGTGAAGACATATTTGATCAATTAAGAAAACTACATTGTTACATTGAAAGTGTTACATTTAATAAAGTGATATTACACCTGCAGGACAAACACCAGGGAAGTAGTTGACTTGTTTATCATAACTACAGATAATACAGTATTACATATGATGTGTCAGCGGTAATGTTTTTTTTTATTTATTAGTTTGTCCGACAAATAAAAATGATGGACAATGTTCAAAGCCCATCAGGCCCATCTGGTTTAAGAAACGTGTTTCACACAACAAACTTGCCTATATCTAATACTAACAATGTCTATGAATCGATAGAAAACTCTTTTTCTGTCATACAAGATAATCTTCTTACAGGCAGTGTAAAGATTCAGATTGTTGCCAAAATAGAATTTACTAGAGTAGATGGTGAAGTGATTGTATCATATATCTCTACAAGACAACACACAGTTAACACAAGAAGGGAATTAGAGAACGTGTTTAGAGACAGACTATTACCTGACTTCCTCTAGGCAATTGACAGTGCGAAAATGAAGAGGTCTGGTTGGCACGAAGGACATGTACATGAACTACAACTAAAGCAGTCAAGGTATCATCCTATACTAGGTAAATCATGGATACCACTGCCAACAGAGGTTGCAAACAAAAAGGCAGTTGTTAACATACAGAACAATGACAACTATTGTTTCATGTGGTGTGTGCTTGCTAAACTACACTTTGTAAAATCAAAACCTGAACGTGTATCTAACTACTTTAAATTTGTAAATGAACTCAACTTCAGTGGCATTGAGTTCCCTGTTAAAATAGAAGACATAGACTTGTTTGAAAAACTAAATCCTGGTATATCTGTAAATGTGTTTGTGTGGGATAATGAGTCTGTCGACAAGTTACAACCCATTAGAGTATCACCACTTGCTCCAACATATGGACAGTCAGAAGATAAACATGTTGACATGTTGCTAATAGGCCCTGCCGGTGATAATGATAACTTCCATTACACAATTATCAGAAATATGTCACGTCTAATTCATGGGCATACAACAAAACACAATGGTAAACAAGAAGTGTGTAAGAAATGTTTACAAAGATTCTCCTCTATTGCAGTAGCGCACAAACATGTTTTACACTGTAGGTCGGCTGATGACATACAAACTGTACTTAAGTATCCAGATCCTGGTAGTCAAGTATATTTTAAGAACTATGGGAATCAACAAAAGCTGCCGTTTGTAGTGTATGCTGATTTTGAATCACTAGTTGTTCCGTATGAATGTCCTGTTCCAGAGTCATTACCAAAGACTATAAAACTAAGTGACCAAGTGGTGTGTTCTTTTGGATATATTCTTGTTAGGTCAGACGGACAGCATACAGAACCTGTTATCTACAGGGGTAAAAATGCAGCATGTCTGCTTTTAACAGAAATGAGACATCTGTATAGTAAGGTAGTACAGTATCTCACAACATGTCAGATGCCTTTGGTAATGACAGAAGAAGACAAACTAAAATTTGATACAGCTGAGTCGTGTTGGATTTGTGAACAACCCCTCCAGGGTGATAAAGTTCGTGGCCATGATCACGTAACTGGACGTTACAGAGGTGCTGCACATAACAATTGTAACTTGTTATTAAAAACAGATCCTAAGACATATAAGTTACCAATCTTTTTTCACAATCTCAAAGGATATGATTCACACATTATCATGCAGGCTGTGGATGAATCTTACAAAAACATAAGTTGTATAGCACAGACAACTGAGAAATATTTGACTTTTAGATTAGACAAATTATCATTTTATGACTCCATGCAACATTTGTCTTTAGGTCTTGCTAGTCTGGCAGAAGGTCTGACTGAGTATCCAATAACAAGTAAATATTTTGAACCAGACTTGATTAAGAAAGGTGTGTATCCGTATGAGTACATTGATCATTGGGTTGTGTTTGAGGAAACAAGACTGCCACCAAAAGAGAAATTTTATTCTACACTTAATGGTAAAGGTATTTCTGACTCTGAATATCAACATGCACTTGATGCATGGGGGAAGTTAGGGTGTCAGACTATTGGTGACTATCATGACCAGTACTTGAAAGCTGACGTTTGCTTGCTAGCAGACGTATTTGAAAGTTACCGTGAAAAGGGTTTGTTACACTACAAGCTTGACCCTGCTTGTTTCATAACTAGTCCTGGCATGACATGGGATGCATTTTTGAAATCCAGTAAGATATCTATAGACCTGTTGTCTGATCGTACAATGGGTGAAATGGTGGAACGTGGATTGAGGGGAGGGATTAGTATTGCAGCGAACAATTATGCCAGAGCCAACAACAAATATCTGGACGGCCCGGGGTTTGACCCCTCAGGGTCAAGGTCATTCATTATGTATGTGGATGCGAACAATTTGTATGGGTTCGCGATGTGTGAATTATTGCCCTTGAAAAACTTTTGTCTGTATGATTTGTCACAGTGTGACATAACAGACATAACAAACAATATTATGAATCATGACCAGAATGATGCAAAGGGTTGGATCTTTGAAGTCGACCTAGAGTACCCACACCATCTACACGATTACCACAATGATTATCCCTTGGCTGTTTAAAAAATGAGTATGACGGGGAAAAAAGAAGACACCAAACTTGTGCCAAATTTGAATGAGAAATTCAATTACGTTTGTCACTATCGATTGATGCAGTTTTACATCAGGCATGGGTTAGTACTAAAGAAAGTTCAGAGAGGTATACAATTTTATCAGAGTGCTTTTATGAAAGATTACATAATGAAGAACACAACATTGCGTGCCAGGGACGGCAACACTGCATTTGACAAAGACTTCTTTAAGCTTATGAACAATGCCTGTTTTGGCAAGACAATGGAAAATCCTCATCACCGCAAAGATGTGAGACTGGTCACAACTGAATCAGGTGCAATTAAACTTACAGGTAAACCACAGTACACAGGGTACAAAGAGTTTCATTCATCATTGTATGCAGTGTCACTCAAAAAAAAAAGATTGTTAAACTGGACAAGCCAGTATTCATTGGTATGGCAATTCTTGAATTGTCAAATCTGTTGATGCTTGAATTTTATTATGATTACTTCAAACCAAAGTATCCTGAGTGTCGTCTGCTATACACTGACACTGACTCTATGATTATTGATGTGTGTACTGAAGACTTTTATGAAGACATGAAAACAGAGTTACACATGTATGACACGTCTGACTACCCTAAGGATCATCCACTGTTTAGCACACAGAATAAGAAAGTGCCTGGAAAGTTTAAGGATGAACTGAATGGTGTGCCAATAGTTGAGTACGTTGGTCTGAGATCCAAAATGTATTCTATACTGCATCAAAAAGGTAGTCAGTCAAAAGCCAAAAGGAATAAAAAAAACAGCAATAAAAAATAAAGACATACGTCATGAACATTACAAGCAAATGTTAGATGGTGCATTAATGCCTGATTATCCAAAAAAGTCACTGTGATGAAACAAACATAATATTGAAATGATTCAAACACATAAGAAGTCACTTGCAGTTGGGGGACACAAAGCGTGTGTTTTTCAGTAAGGAAAAAGCTTACGCACCAGGTCATTACGGGCTTAAGTTATCTGAAGACATAGCCGATGAACTGGTTGATGAATTAATTGATGAGTTAGTTACTGAAATGAGTAACGGTGTCTGGGGGAATAATCTGTAATTCTTCTCTGACAAATGCCCTCTGTGGCGCAGGGTCATACAGATAATATATTGTTGCGTCAGCACCAGGAACTATTTTTTTTATATTGTGTACAGACGTTGACCAGATGGGGTCTGTTGCCCTGCGTCTGTCGTCGTTCTCAGTCTCCCCTGGCTGATATAGATATCTCACCTGTTTAGTAAATAAACTTGTGTCGGGTGCTGGGGTTGGTCCTGTTTTTGGCTCTGTAATTGTTTTCAATTTAATAGCATCAGCAGGTTTTGGATGTCCTTCATTGTTCATTGCTTTTATCACATGTGGTAATCTCTTTACCCACTCAGTGTTCCGGGTGTCATGCATGAGTTCCTTTGAATACTGGTAACTGAAAAGTCTCTCTGATAACTGTTTGTTAAAGTTCTCTACAATTGCCTGTGATCTGTGTACACCTGGAATGCCTCGTCTGACTATTACGCCATGCTTCGCAAATAACTGATTAACAGCACCTTTGAATTCTGATCCGTCATCAACTTGAACAAGTCTGGGGTATCTTAAAGGGCCTCGACTATATATTTTTGATAATGCTGTAGCAACTGTGGTAGCTGTTTTGTCAGATATGAGTTCAGCGTCTTTGTACCTTGAAGTAATGTCTACGACAGTCAAAGCGTACTTGTATCGTTTCTTTCTTATTGTATCATGTGGTAGGAACAGGAGGTCCATTTGATGTGTGTCATTGGGGGTAGTGTTTTCAAAATGGGGTCTAGATATCTTTCTTGGAGCAGGGAGATATATCTGCCAAATTGCCTGTCTCTGTAACCATTGTTTGACTTGATTGAGTGTTATATCTCCGCCCACAGCGGCATGTAATTTCTGAATAGTGGTGTTACTTTTCCAGTTCCCCCACCCGGGTCTGCCCTGGGGGACTTGGGTGGGGTTAGGTATTTTTTAGTTCCCAGGGTCACCCTGGTCAGCCCCACAGGGTGGGTTTTTCTCTCTATTCTGGGGCATGCGTTTCTGTCTACCCTTTGTCCATTCACCTGTATTTGCCTTTTTAAAACTCTCCCTACTGTCTGCACTGCCTGTAGCTCTTGATATTGGATGTGTGTTGCTAAATGGTCTTAGCTTTATTTAGGCCCCATGTAGGTTTATTTAATGTATTTGACTGGCTGGCGACATACATTCAATTTTCTGTTTAGTTTTTTTCACAAGCAGTGCAGGCACGTCCTGAGAAAGCCTTGTTGCTGTCCGGACGTTAAGCAATGTACAATCAATCAATACTTTTCCAGTACCCTGATGGGGAGTAATATATTTTTGATAGTTTATTTTCAGCTGCCATTTTTTCTATCAATAAAAAGACCAGTAAAATAAACAAATGTCATTCCCACTAGAACAAAGATTATCTCCCCGTTTCTTTGTTGTGTACTCGGTTGATAGTAGTCACTAAGTTTTGGTTTTGGGATAGACATGTCTTCACCCGTGACAAGAAAATATTCCCTGATTGCTTCGTCTGTATTTGAAAACGTATGCTGTGCATGGCCTTCAAGCTTCAATCTTTCATTGATGAAATCAAGTTTTTCAATTCTCTTCTTTTCATATTCTTGTTGCGCTTGTGCAAGTTTCTCAGACGCTTCATTGTGACGTTTCATTTCTTCTGCAGATTCTTCTCTACCCACTTTTGAAAAGAGATAATTTGAGCCGCTAAATGCCAGGGCGTTGACCATCGTGCCTCCAATTATTACTGTCAAAGTCGCCATATTATTTTTATTTTCATAGAAACATTTTCGGGAATAATTCCTTGCTTAACAAGAAAATCTTTTGTCGCAATCGACGCTGTAACAACTACAATTAGCTTAGCGCTGTCTTCAAAATCTAATCTACTCAAGTCAGCTGATTTCATTTTGAGTAGATTTTTTCCTAGCATAGAATAAGCTACTGCTAGTCCGCTGATTACGGCAGAATGATACACAAGGTTCATTATGTTCTTTGTGTCGCTTATTTTCTAAGGCAATAAAAATTAAAATAATATTTTTATTTACTGCATATAAAATGGGTCAACGGCTTTGGGTGTTACTGGTAATGTGGCGACTTCTGGTTTTGTTTTTGGAGTGTCTGATTTTTTGGTCACTGTACGAGTCTGTGGTTTGTATTTTTTGTATAATTGATACCCTACGTAACCAAATCCGACAACAAATCTGGCAATTATATATTTTGTTGATTGAGGTTCGGGGTCAGGGTTAGGGTCAGGGTTAGACTTAGTTGTTTGTCTCTCACTTTGTTGTGGGTGTGATAGTAGTGACACTGGTCCTGACAGTCCTGATGGTCCTGACGGTCCTGACAACTGGTTAGTTACATGAACCTTTTCTGTTTGTGTTTGAAGCTGTAATTTTTTCTGCTTGTTCCATTCGGCTAATCTTTTTCCTGACTCAACGTGGACTGGACTTTTAAACTTAGTCACAGTTTGAACCTGTGTCAAAACAGGGTCGGGGTTCGGTTGTGGAGTCGTCTGGGTTTCGTCCCTTTTCTTCTGCAGTAAAATTTAATTTTGAAAAATCAATATGGCTACAAGTAACTAGTAATGTTACCACAGGTGCAAGGTAATTTCCAAACTTGTAAAACATGAGGCATGCTAATTTGTCTATTGAACTTGAAACTATAGGATTGCTTTCAAGGTCGTGTGATAGGCTGTCACAATCCACAGGTAGAAAGTGACTCACTGCTTTTGTGTATAGGCATACTAGAGATCGACTCAAATCACGTGTCATTAGTGAAGCGATGTGGTTTTCATATTTAGAATGAAGCTTGATTAGCTCATCAGAGGTTAGAGATTCAATATCCTCTGTCATGTATTGTTTACCGAGATAAGCCTTTGATTTGCCTGAGACAATCACAGACAAAAGACGCTGTTTTTTGGAGTCTAAGTCTTTGTTTTCTACAGCATTGATATCATTCAATAAAAGGAGTTCATCAGGGTTCATTTATATTGTAATAATAAAATTTAAAACAAAAAACAAAATTGCAGGCAACTTTAAAATTGTTATCAAGCAAAATCATGTTTTTCTAGGAAGATATACTGAACAGTAATTTTATATGTTTGCACCAATCAGCTATGTTGTCAGTAACGTTTTACGTTTACACTGTGTTACCGCTTCTATGTGAGCTAAATGGATTTAGATTCAAACTACAGATACACTCACTCAGGGATAAAACACACTATGTATTTCCTGCTCATGGTCAATGTCATAAGGGACGTAATCACTTGGAAGATACAACCACTATACAGAGTTGTCTCCCATAGACTATATATGACATACCCCAAGAATGGCCTTGGTGGACTTAAATGACATGTGTCACAGATTTGTGAGTGAGTGTGTTTGCAATGAAGCAAGTTCCTGTGAATATTCATTGAGGATATTGTTCCTGTATGTGTGTAGCGAGGATAGTGATTTCAGGTATGTACATTTGTACAGTACACTTGTAGGCTTAGCTCAGTGACATGTCTCGAATGTGTGTGTGTGCGTGTGTGTGTGTGCAACTTGGATTATGCAGAGATTCAGAAATCTTTACAGTTGACTGAAACCCAATAAAAACAGTGGCTCTTCAGAATCTCGCCCTGCTCATAAGAATCTGTGATCGAGTGGGCTACTGAAAATGTACAATAAAACATGTTTTTTTATGTTCTCATAGAAGGGATTCCTCTACTTGTTCAGTAAAGCAGAATCCTAAAATAACTGAACTGTGAGTTGAGCTGTGTATTGCTGTACACTGGTGGGTTGGTGTTTTTGTGTATACATGTTCTGTGTGTTTGTGTGTGTGTATGTGTGTGTGCGTGTGCGTGCGTGTGTGCGTGTTACCTACCTACCTCTAACAAAACCTGTTTGGCTCAAATAGCATGTTTTCAAAGTGACGGTTGACACACATGGCACTGGAATTGAAACGGTGGGGTAATGTCATGGTCCCACCTCGCTGGGAACTGAAAGCAAATAACACGCTACGCTGGCAAACAAAACCTATTCACCCAGATAGGGAAGGGGGATGGTGTGTGTGTGTACACACAGTTTAAAATATACCAGTTAGAACATGACGTCTATTCACTGACTTTATGACGGGCCTCTCTCTGTGTGAGGAGCTCATGGGGGGATTATGCGGGCGAGTGTTTTCCCATTCACTGTTCAAAACCAATTAGCATTTTGTGGGGGACTCCATATCAATAATGAAAAATAAGACATACCTTGGCGTGTTTAGACATAACATGGTGTTTTTTCATGCATACTGTGTCAGTCTGTGAATATCGAACTGCCTGAAAAAGTTTGGAAAACCTTCTCTGAGCCTAAAGGCGACATTTAAATTACCTTACAGGTTCAGTCATGACGTGAAAAATGTTTGCAGTTAAACCCTGTCAACTTACTCATAAAGAGAGATAGTGAGTAAAATTATGTGGAAAGAGAGAGAGCTATTGTGTGTGTCAGGGTATTCCCGTGTGTCTGTACATGTGTGTTTGTGAGTGTGTGTATGTTTTTGGGTGTGTGTGTGTGTGTGTTTGGGTGTGTGTACGGGTATGTTTATTCATGTGTTTGTGTGTGTGTGTGTGTGTGTGTGTGTGTGTGTGTGTGTCAGTGTGTGTCAGTGTGTGTGTATCTGTTTGTGTGTGTGTGTAAATGTATGTTTATTCATATGTTTGTGTGTGTGTTTATGTGTTGGTATGTGTGAGTGTGTGCGTGTCTGTATGCATATGTGCGTGTCTGTGTGTGTCAGTGTGTGTGTCAGTGTGTGTTAGTGTGTGTGTTAGCGTGTTAGTGTGTGATAGTGTGTGTGTTAGTGTGTGTGTGTGTGTGTGTGTGCGTACACCAGGTTTAAGGCTGGCATATCTGTTTATAATAGAACAGTGCCTGACCTTGTACTGTGTGTAAACATATTCAGAGTATACATAAGACGGCAGTCACCTTTTCAGAAATTGTACTTGCAGTAAAATAATATTAAACAGGACCCGCCAGCATACTCCTTACGAGAGAGCTAACAAAAAAAGTTGACTAATACTCTTTTAAACGCGGGTTACACCTGGAGTCCGAGGTTCTTGAGGATCTGACCTGTGTCCACTTATAAAAATATAGGCTCATGAGAATCTTAGACTATGTAAAACCCCATATACTTGGTACAAGGCAACCAGATACTGGAAGTTTTACCGTCTACAGTAGATTTTAACTTCCTGGTTCAGTGTGTACCGTAGCCATGAATGCAGAGCTGTAATGGTAAAGTTCATAAACATGGCCATGGTCGCGATTTTTTTAATTAACAGTGTATGATTAGATGTTAACAGAGACAATAGTTATAGAGAAAGACAATAGAAGATTACTATGTATCAAAATCAATAAGGCCGCACTAATCATGGTCGCCACTTTTAAAAAAACAAAAGGGTGATTATGTGATAATAAAGAGGTTATGTGATGTCATATATTTTCTTATCAATAAAGGCGAGATTTAATGATGGTTGCGGCCTTATTGAAATTTGATTCTTAGTAATCTCCTATTGTCTTTCTCTTACCTAGTATCGTGAATTCAAGCAACAAGCACTGCAGACAGTGACACAATAATTTACTTTCTTCCAGATGTGTGATATGCCATGAGGGATACCTTGCAGTGAAGTTATTTCAAGGGAAACGAAAGCGAGCAAGGGCCGTTTGCGGAAGTGCTTCCTAGATAGACCCACTTAACATCTCATATGAATAAAAATGTACTTGTGGCGTACTCACCGAGTAGCAAGCGGTCTCTCTGGGGAATTCTCCCCAAAACGTACAGGTGTTCTTACAACACACACCTTTAACACTGAACATAAACAACCACAAAACATGATCCTTTTTACCGGTGGCACATTTGAGGCCGGTATAACCAGCGGCACAGATGCAGGTGAACCTGTTTATCCCGTCGATGCACGTCCCCCCATTGAAGCATCTATTAGTACCCATACAGTCGTCTATATCTGCAAACACACAACACTATGATAACCCAAAAATCCAACATCACAACACCATATTAGGAATACTTCCGCTTTACTAGTCTTCTCTAACCAATATAGCCATGTGGCCAGATGTACAAACAGCATCACAGGCCATAACATTTTCAGCTGCTAGCCCTTTCGTTGTCGGTAACGCTTTCAGTCTCGGTGATTCCTGCAGTAATGACTTTGACTAACAGCGCTTCCAACAGCCAAAGTGTTAAACATATCTGAACTTATTAGACAGGGTCACTATGCCGTCTATGATTTTAGTCTGTGCCTGGCCTGTGAATTCAACATTACGGCCTACGGCTGTAAGGTTCAAATTCACATAGCGGCATATATATATGAGTGTGTCGGATATTGGTTTCGCCGTATGCCTACCTGCCCCCCCCCCCCCCCCCACCCTGCCCTCCCTCCTTGGGGTGAAACCGGTCTTATGCGGCAAAAACCTGAATCTACTTAGCAGGTCCAATATCTGTTTGGGAATATTTACTAGACTCGCCCCTCGGGGGGAGGGACTGGATATTCTCCAGCGGATTGCAGGGCGCCTGGGGGTAGTCCCTATTGCTTCATGCAGTAGGTGTTTAGTGGAAGGCCCAAAATGATAGGTCTCACCATATCTTCTCTCCCACTACCCTCTCTTTCTAGATCTAGTAAGCGATGCAGTCACAAAAAGGGCAGCTGATGTCCTGGTGACACAATGCTTACCAGCCTGGAATTCCACGGCATTAGCACAGCAGAGCATTCTCAGAATTGAAATGAAAAATTATATATATCAGCATTTTGCTTGATATAGTTCCGATAACAGGCAGATATCATTACGATATCGGCACTATATCAAGAAATTTGCTGCTCAATATAATTTATGTACCCAGTCCAAAACAAAACTTTACCTTCGCTTCGTGCCCTCCACTCTGTGCAACCATTTTAGGTTTGTACACCGAGACTATAATGCACACCGAAACAATCCATATGCATATTCACTAAATGATTATAATTCAGTTTAATTAATAAGCAAAGTTTAGCAATGAAACACTCATAGCAGCAATGTGGATAATAACTTGAAAAAGAAAAAAAAAGTAGCGATCAAACAATAAAACATGACTCCACTATAGGTGCATAGGGGCCCGACGATGGTGACTAAATGCAAATCCGCTGCACCAACGCGTGCGCAACAACCCCTCACAGGCTCAATTCAGTAGTCACCATCGTCGCCGTGCCCATATGTATAGGGGCTATGTGAAGCAGACGACAGGTTTGTTGACGCAAGGGAGCTAACTGTGCTGAGTGATTTTTGAGCGTTTGGCTGTTCCATACAGTTTCGGTTCGGTGTTCTTTTGTTTAGTTGTTTTTGTTTTTCTTAATATATATATAGTATATATATTGCTTGTAATGTTGTAATTCGCGTTATATGTTAGTGTTTCAAGCTATAGGTTAGTGACTTTAGCTGTTTGTACTCTTTGCATCGCTTTTTAAGGGTTACCACGTTGAATGCGAGTGCCGAAGCACTGACTGACTGACACGAATTACACGGACGAAAAAAGTACCTTCGGCATTGGTGAGGAACGGCAAGTTTAAAATTAATCAAAGTGTTAGCGTTGTCATAGTTGAAAAGGATGCATTAGTGTTGCAGCAGAACAGTATTTTGTGATTTATTTCGTAAGACCCTGGCTCGCGAATCCATCAACAACTTTGCAGGGGCCAGGGTCGCAGGCTTTTCGGGAAGGAAAGTATATCGAGCAAGCTCATGAATAATTAATTTGCTTGTTATACAATATAGCAGTACATGTGTCAAAGAAGGGGACACAAATATGGAGTTGGTATATATATATACCGGACCGGACCGCACCGCTGAGTTCTGTAGAACGTAGGCCAGTTGTTTAACGGTATTATTTATCTTCATTGTGAGCTGGTCGGGTTCATTGCGTTTCCCCGCGAGTCAATTCAACGCATTGTGCGAGGTTTACCAGTTCTAGGTTCTTGTACGTCACCAACTTCAAACTGTGCGATTTCCTTCGTCTCTGTTAGGTTCATTGCGTTTTCACAGCAGTGTTTTTATAGCGGGATTGTGGGTGTTGTACGTCGCTAGTAAGTCTAGTGCGATTTTAGTTCATATGTTGGATTCCTCTATCCACGGCATTCTAGTTCAAGTTATGCCAGTGAACAGTTTGTGGCGGGGCTGTAGCTCTTACTACCCTTGTCTACAGTTCGATTGACGTGTTCGGCTACTCACCGCGTGAAAATAATGTTAGTGGCGGCTTGCGGTGCTGTCCGGTCACGTGGTCCCGCCCTGCGCGCTTCCCGCGTTCCTGGTTAGGCTGGCGGTTCGCCGTTGATTGTTTAGCTTTCAAGCGTAGTGTCATTTCGTTTGTTTTGTTGTTTATTTGGTGTTGCATTTAGTCAATTTGGTTTCAAATTGCCGTTCTGTCCATTGTGTCCTCAGTTATTCTTGTGTTTCCTCTAGCCTTTTATCTACCGTATTTAAAAAATACGGTAGACCTTGAAATGGGGCTGGTCGGAATGCGGCATTCCGGGGCATGGGCACATGACTTTTTGGGCGTGCGGGGCAGAAATTCTGTTGTGAAGTAACAAGATAAAAATGACGTCACATCTAGATACGCAAACCTTGATAGAGCTGGGTCGTATTTGGCGCCAACGCGCCATGTGTGTGTGTGTGCATGCGTGTGTGTGTGTGTGTGTGTGTGTGTGTGTGTGTGTGTGTGTGTGTGCGCGCGCGCGCGGGTGTGTATGTGTGTATGTGTGTGTGTGTGTGTGTGTGTGTGTGTGTGTGTGTGTGTGTGTGTGTGGCAGCGACTAGAGCCCGCGTTTCAGGACAGACAAGCTTGAAATCTTAGGATGTCCCTGAATTATCTCAAGACTTCTTTTCCATTGTTGATTAAGCTGCTCTTTGGCGAGAAAATGGGCGTTTCACATAAACAGGTTGATCCACACTGGAGTCAATAATTTATCTTATTTTTACTAGATACTTTAACTCATTCTACCCCAACACCGAAATCCTAAAATGTTGACGTCGTCCTCTGAAGACTTCATTGCAGTGCAGGACATAGATCGACCATGATAGTTCAAGGGTGATGCCAGAATAGCTTGGCGCCCATAGGCGCCAAGCTATTCTGGCATCACCCTTGAACTATCATGGTCGATCCGTATCTTGCTGTGGGGTGTCTGGGGTAGAATGATTTAAGTAAAGTAGATAAAAGGGAGATACTGAAAGAGTTCGTTAACCACCAGTGTACGTCTGAAAAAAATTTAAAGTGATATTTACATATTTTTAGAAAAAAATATATTTTCACGTTTTTGGGATTAATTTCACAAATTATATGGGTTAATCTTAAAACAATTGAATCATATATATACGAAAAAAAAAAAAAAAACCCAACCCAATCATTAATAATTGCACGATTTTTCATATACAGTATTTACATAAGCCGACATAAGTTTGTCTCGGTTGTCGGGTACGTTTAGGTCAATTGTGACCTGCATGTGTGAAAATCAGACATTTTTCTGCACCACTTTTTAGGAGTCATTTGTAAAATAGCTAACAATAACTATAATTTTTCTTTTACGAAAAAAACCCACATCTTCTCATTAATACCCACATGATTTTTCATAAACAGTGCTTGCATAAACCTGCTATTTGACCCGGCCCTGGGGCAGGATTAGGTCGAATTGTGACCTGTAAGCCCTAGGCCGTAGGCGTGAAAATCCGCAAGAAAATTGCAAAGGTGATTCTCTGATACGTGAGATGTTAGCACTGCGATAAGTGACGTATAACATCGAGTCGTCACTATAAACACAGCGTAGGACTAATGATGCCATGACGTGAAGCTTGAAGTGACGTCATTTCGCTGCTCGTGCTATTATTCTTCTTCAGAATAGCTATGCAAGACCACAGAGCTTACAAATGGCGGGAATCGCCGTGTGTTCGTTTTTATTTCTGTGTGTCAGTGTGTGTGGATGAGAGGGTGTGTTAGAGTAGAAAGAGATAGATTCCTGTCGCTACGCGAGCACACAGAGTGTACAAATGACGGGAAGCGCCGTGTGTCCGTCTTTATTTGTGTGCGCCGAAGTGTGTGTTGATCAGAGGTGGGCTTAGAGAGGAGGGAAACGGATCAGCATAATAAGCATAAAAATATGATCTGAATTTTCCTAAAAGATAAACGCACCTGAGCTCCAAACAATACGGTAGTTGCGTATTATCCTGAGTGTTTCCCCTTTCAATAAGCCGTTGAAAACCACTTGTTGGGTGGGCCGATTGCCGGTGCAAGTAATGGAAGTTTTCAGCTGGCTTCCTGTACATTTTCACATCAAAGTGTCCTGTTGTTTCACAGTTGGAAGAAATGGTAAATTTCTTCTTTGCTGACTGTTGAGAAACCACAAATCCATCATCTCTGTACCGTCCGTGATACAGGGCCTTGACGGTGTTTTGTGTTAGTTATGGTTCACTTCGTTGAGAGTTTTGGCCATCAAAATGTCGCTGCATGAGGGGAGGGAACTTCTCCCATTTGGCATCCTGCGATTTGTTTGTATCGGAATGCTCCGTCAAACTCGAAATATTGTTTTTCAGCATCAATTTAAATAGACTGACGATTCGGTAGAGGTGGGAAGTTCAGTACAGCTGGCAGTTGTTCTCTTGAGGCTTTCACCAGTTTATCCTGTTGTAGTACTGTGTACGCACTTGACATATCGTAGACACAGATTTTTGCTTCCGCACGGAATGCAGTGTTTTCTAGCATTTGTATGAATGCGGGTGTGTCTTTAATGTACGCTGGTAGTTGTTCCACGAATGGAAGGAGGAAAAAAGTCTACCAGGTGCCCCAGGTAGTTTGTTGGTGTTGTCACTTGGGATACTAGTAATGGACATCCCTGGCACTCATAGTAGTCCGTTCAAACCGTGTATTTCAGCATCCTCAGTGCAGCTGCGTAGGCGTGAGTTTGCGAGTTTCTGGAAGAATGTAGAGATTGGCCAGATTCCGTTTGATGGCGGATTGTTGTAGGAATCTGTAGGTTTTGAAGTCGATTTCCTCTTCATAGTACAGTCGCTGAATAAGTTGCATCACTGTACTGTGTAGGTCGTTCATGTTAGGTGCAGGGATTTTGGTGTAATGAATCCCTTTCAGCTGTAGTTTACCTTCCTTGGTATAGTCATCTCGATTCATGACAATAGATGAGCACTTGTCAGCTTTTTTAAAAAAAACGATGCCGTGGTTGTTTTTCAGTTCTTTGAGAGCCGCCCTGTCTTCTTTAGACATGATTGGACGTGTCATTTTCCGTGTTTCCATGTGTAAGAATCCCTCTCTTGTGTCGTTGATATACGTTTCTAACGCATTGTTTCCGTTTGGTGGCTTTACGCCTGAGTTTATTCTGAGCGGGTATAGTTCAGTTTGACTGTTGTCGACGTTTGGGATAGCATAGTGGAATCTGCACCTCATTTTGCGTGCTAGTTCCAAGAAATCTGTAATGATTTCTCGTTTGTTTCCCCTTGAGTTTGGGTTTGGGATGAATTTTATCCCTTTGGCGAAAACCTGTATTGGGAGTCAGTTCGTTTGTAGCTAGACAGGTTGGTTACAAATTCCTTCGCTTGTTAGTCTGAAAGGTTCGTTCCGTTTCCATTTTTTACCTCGAAGTATTTGTGGGTCACAGTACGTATTTATATGAGGTAGGTGACGCAGTAAGAGGACCGTTGTTTTGTAAAAAGAAAAGAAAGGCAAAGCCATTATGGCTCACTTGTATGACCGATTTACATATGTGTGACGTTTGTGACAAGGGCTGTCTTATGCAGCAGCAAAATCAATCTTTTTCTGAAAATGTAAGCATTTTTCACACATCTGTCAACCCCCCGTGACCCTTGACCTTTGTGATGAGTCGACTAAATTAGTATGCATAGGAATGTCATATCATCAGCTATCTTTGTACCAAATTTGGTTTAAAAATTTGCCCAAATTTAGAAATACCTATAAGTTTATAAAAAACCGACATTTTACACACATTTGCCAATCTCTTGTGACCCTTGACCTTTCCAAGGGGTCATCCAAATTAGAATGCATAGATAGGTCTTACCATCAGGTATCTCTGTACCAAATTTGGTTTTCAAGTTAATATAAATAGTATTTGAGAAAAAACATCTTTTGTCCAAATATGGCTATTTTAGGCCTATTCCCTGAGCTCTCGTGACCTTTGACCTTTCCGAGGGGTAATCCAAATTAGTAAGCAAAGATAGGTCTTACCATCAGGTATCTCTGTTCTAAGTTTGGGTTTGAAGTTGTGAATAGTATTTAACAAAAAAACATCTTTTGTCAAAATATGGCTATTTTCATCTATTTCCTGAGCTCTTGTGACCCTTGACCTTTCCGGGCGATTAACCAAATTAGTACTCATAGAAAGGCCTTACAATCAGGTATCTTTGTGCCAAGTTTGGGTTTGTAGTTGTAAATAGTATTTGAGAAAAAAAAAATTATATCAAAATATTGCTATTTTTGACATATTTCCCGATCCCCTGTGACCTTGACCTTTGTGAGAGGTCACTCAAATTGATATGTTTAAAAAGGTCTTACCACAAAGTATCGTTGGGCCAAGTTTGAAGAATGTGGCTTGAAGTCTCCGAGAAAATGTCAATGTTAAAGTTTACCTTTAACGACGGTGGAATGACAACGGATGACGGCGGACGGACGACGGACGGACGACCACTGGCCCAAAACATAGACTCCCTTTTGCTTCGCACGTGAGCCTACAAATCTTCTGCCTTCTTTGGCATTTTGTACAGAGGTAGTATGCTGGAATTTGCTTGAAATCTCTTGACAGATGAGAAGAGACACATGTTTGGTGCTTTGATTCATAACAGCCTTGGCTTGCACATTGAAACATCGGACTTCTTTGGCCTAGTTTGAGTTGCCAAGCAGATGGTGATTTGAGGTGTGTACCCGTTTTGGCTGCGCTTGTGTGTAGCGTTGGTATAGAATGATGTTCACTGCCAGGAAATGAGACGGCTGATGTCCTTATTTTTGTGGACTTTTTGCATGGCAATTGTGCAGCAAGTGGGCGGTAGCGTTCTTTAGGGGACTGCAAAATTAGGGGATGACTGTGGTAGATTAAGGCTAAGGCATTTTAACAGATGGGACAGCATGACAGGTTAATTGCGGTATTTGATTTGTCAGAGGCATCGCATTTCATATATGACATAGACCAGAAGCTGATTTAATTTAACCATATCATTAAGTTTGGACTTTTGCAGCTGGAAAACTGAGAAAATCATGACAAATTTTACGCAAAACCCCCCGGCTTCGTTTGCAGTTTTAAAGGCGTTTTTGCATGTTTTGCGTCGCAGCACCCCGTTTACTTGCACTGTGGGCCATGTTTAGTGTGTTTGTTCATTTATCTTTTGTCTGAAAGATAGTCATGAGTCAGACCTTTAATTTTTGGCCTGTGACCTTTGACCTTGAACTTAAAAGGGTGGGGTTTGAGGCGTTCAGTTTGCTATATGCATGATAATAAATGCTCTCATTCAGTTTTTGCAGTTGTGGGGTGGGGTGTGGGTGGGGTAGGTGGAGGGTGGCTGGGGGGGGGGGAGGGTGAAGGTCAAAGATTAAGATCAAAACTACAATGAAACAGTGTCAGCAGGTTCATTTCATGAGGCAGCTGACATCAGAGTGATATCAGCCGCCAAAAGAATGTGTTACATGTTGAGTCGTAGTCGTAGTATGATATCACACCAGACGTACGCACGTAAGGTTCTTTTAAAGAAACTTCACTAAGCTGCAACCCGTCACACGTGGCTTAACAATGTAGACCACTCTGGAGTAACAGTTCCAACAATATGTTATTGCAGTGATGCGATCTCCACACAATGCGTTCACAAATGCACCAACACTGATACAATGTCTCCTCTGCAAAATGTCTACACTTTGACACAATGCGTCTCTCATACAATGTATATCACCATACACTGCATAACTCCGTCACTGACAATGAAGCACGAATGATACCTTTCGTAGCTCTCTCAATGTCAATGCGCTTACGATACACTGCAATTATACAACTGAACAATGTACCGACGCTGTTACATCGTAATTATACAACTGAACAATGTACACACGGGCTTCCTAGCACCATCTTTTATAGTGGTAGGCTTTCCATAATAATCGAGCAATTTCATACAATACAACCAATCAAAAGAGAATACGTAACCGAAACTCATAAATATTAATGAAAAAGAATGCACAAGAATGGTTTACAAAATCTGGCTGCTATTTCCAACCCCTATTTTTGGGGAAATCCCGGCGCGTTATAACGTCACATAAGAGTACGCCAGACAGTTCACGACCTTGCCCGAATTATCCGGAAGATACACGAGTTTTCGTAATACATACTGGCTGCTAACTCCACGCTCACAGAAAACAGTGGTGATTACGCAAGCAGTTTCTAGACTCTTTGGGATTCAACTGTGTGTATCAAAAAATAATTAATTCCGCACTACGCGTGAACGATAGTGAAACTTACTAAAAAGGTACGTGATTCGTAATCATGATAGCTCAAATAAATATCGGATCGTTTCCTACGACTAATACATGCATGCTTTCAGAGAACAACACAACCACAATCGTAACATTACCCCCCTTTTGAGAAAGAAATTTCACAAAATTTCTTCTCAAATCCAAAAAATACGGTTGTGGCTGTGTTAACTTGCACAGAACCTTAAATAAATACAGTTTCACATCAAAGTCAAATCAAATTAACTACTTTAAAATAATTAACGCACAGTTCTTTTAAATGTCCTGAATGAAGATATGTTCCTTTAAACTGTCCTTCAAAGAAATGTTCTTTTAACTGTCTTGGGCAAAGAAATGTTCATTTAAACCGTTCCGCCCAGGCAATCCACTCCAAAGCTCCGCGAATGCTCGATTAAACTAAAAATCAATGTCAAAGTTCACTTCTGGAACATCATCAAACCATGAGATACAGTTCACACAGTTCAAAAGTCCTGGGTCGAACACTGTCGGCTTACGAAAAGTATGATAGTCCATACACAGCAAATTGGATCTCTCTAGTTTCTTCGCGATGACCACTGGCGATCTGGAATCTCTGACGACTCCCAAGTCCGGCGTCTACCTAACATTCTTTCTCAGTCCCTCTCTCGTGTTGTCAAGCATACGACACGGCTCTTCACGAACTAGCTCGTTCGATGTCAGATCAATCTCACTCTGAACAATATCTGCAGTCTCTGAGTCGAGCGCGAATCGATGCACGAAATCTGTAGATTGGACTCTCAGCTTCTGTTTCTTCCTCTCCTTCTCCTCCTGCAGCTCCAATATCTCCATACTCAGAGGAGCTCCATCTCGCTCGCGACCCTCGATCACCTGGCTTTTTGGCGATCCTAACTGATCATTGTGGCGGCGCTCGGTATCGTGCCGCCGACTGTCCAACTCATGCGCCTGTTTTTGCTGCAAACAGTGGGCGGCTGCTAGCTGTTCCGATTCTAACTTATCTCGATCGCTGGCCACGGTCGCATTCACCTGGTTCTGCTGTCGATCCAGCGCCTTGCACTTCTCTTTCTCCAAACTGTCGCTATTCACCATGACTGTTCCTATATTGTAAGCCACTTTTAGAGGGATGGTATGGTGGTCCTTCTCTTCCTGACCTCTCGAAGTAACTGTACACGTTTCAGGTCTCCACTCCGAATCTGGATCGTCTGCGCTTCTGGCACCATCAATGTTTCCGATGATAAGGTCGTAGACTGGTGTTTTCACGCACAACGCCTTCACCTCTCCTGTCAGGTACACCGCCGTGAGAAGGCCTTAGTCGCCTGCTCGGCGTTAAACCCAAATAACTAACTAACTACTCCTGTCAGGTACAGAGTGTTGACACTGACCTTAGCAAGGGGGATGACTCTGCTAGTTCCATCGGCCAAGATGAGGGTCGTCCACTCCTGTAGCTTCAGGTCTTCAGCTACTAAGTCCTCTCGCACGATGATGCAGTTACAACCGGTGTCTCTCAGCACTCTCACTGGTGTGTTTCCGACGAATCCTGACACTACCGGCATGTTCGGCACTTTATTCTCAGGCAGCGCGATGTTTCAGACTGGTAAGAATGTAGCCCCATCTCCTACTGGGATGCGTCGATTTTTTATGAAAGACGCAATCATCGCCGGTGTTGCCAGCCTTTCTCCAGACTCAAAGTTAATGGATGATGTTTCATCATTGGCTAGTACAGCGGCGGCTCTGTTTAGAGACGTGGTACTTGCTTCTGCCTGTTATCCCGCGATCTTGGTTGGGTCTTCTGTTGTTATCGCCTCGGGGAACATCATTGGAAGGACATCGTATTGCCTTGTGACCTTTCTTTCCACAAAGAAAACACGTCCGGCTCTCCATCGGCATGTGTTTCGGGATGTCTCTGACGTTGTGGGTTTCCTCTGCTGGTGTAGATTCGCGCTGCGGCTTACTGGGCCCGAACTTCATGTTGTGGGCGTTCAGGTATCTTTGAGCGAAGTCTGCCAAGGCCTTCAAGGACTGGTCTTTTTGCTCCCTGAGGTGGGCGGCCAGGTCTTTAGAACATGCGTTGAGGACTTGTTCTTCGATGATGAGGTCACACAGGTCTCGGTGATCTTTGTTTAAACCAGCCAGCTCTATCCATTGTTCCAAGTAGCTCCTGATTCTTTCAATGAATAGGCCGGGTTTTTCTCCGTCTTCAGGCTTGCAGTTCCGAAATCGTCGCCTGTAACCCTCTTCCGTGAAGTCGTACTGTCTCAGCAGGGTGGCTCTCAACTGCGTATAATCTTCGACTTCTTCTCTTGGCAAGTGGGTGTAAAATTCAAGCGCCTTGCCAGTTAGAAGTGCACTCAGTTTGATAGCCCAAGTCTCTTGTCTCCAGTTATTGCTGCTTGCGAAGCGCTCGAATCGCTCCAGATAAGCGCCCATCTCATCTGAATTTTCAACAAAAGGTGGAAGTTTTGGCGCACTGGCTGTTTGCTCTCTGCTGGCTAAGGCTGTTGCTTCAGTTGTCCTCTGGCTCTGTGCCTCTATCTCCATCTGCTTCAAACGAATTTTATGTTGTCGCTGCCTCTCCGCCTCTTCTCGCTGTTTCTCTGCTTCTTCTGCTTGGATTTCGAGTTTCCTGATTTCACGTTCTTTAGCTCTTTCTTCTCCTCTCCAGTCTCTTTTCTTCTCTCTCCTCTCTCTTCAGTCTCTCTTTTTCTTCTCTCTCTCTCGTCTCTTTTCTTCTCTCTTCTCTCTCTCCAGTCTTTCCTTTTCTTCTCTCTCTCTCGTCTCTTTTCTTCTCTCTCGTCTCTCTCAAGTCTCTCCTTTTCTTCTCTCTCTCTCATCTCTTTTATTCTCTCTCCTTTACAAACTCGAGGAGTTGAGCTCTTTCGAGTCCACATTCCTTTCCAATTTTGAGGAATGTCTCAATTTCTAATGTCGCCATCTCTGCGTTTCAATGCTAGCTGTTTTCTCCGGCTACCCTTTCCACTGAGCCAACTGAAGAAGTCCCGTCGGAGGTGCCCAAATGTTACGTGTTGAGTCGTAGTCGTAGTATGATATCACACCAGATGTACGCACATAAGGTTCTTTTAAAAAAACAATCACTCAGCTGCAACCCGTCACACGTGGCTTAAGGATGTAGACTACTCTGGAGTAGCAGTTCCAACAATATTTTATTGCAGTAATGCGATCTCCACACAATGCGTTCACAAATGCACCAACACTGATACAGTGTCTCCTCTGCAAAATGTCTACACTTTGACACAATGCGTCTCTCATACAATGTATATCACCATACATTGCATAACTCCGTCACTGACAATGAAGCACGATACCTTGCGTAGCTCTCTCAATGTCAATGCGCTTACGATACACTGCAATTATACAACTGAACAATGTACCGACGCTGTTACTTCGCAATTGTACAACTGAACAATGTACACACGGGCTTCCTTAAGTTCCTAGCACCATCTTTTATAGTTGGCTTTCCAGAATAATCGAGCAGCTTCATACAACACAACCAATCAAAATAGAATACATAACCGAAACTCATAAATATTAATGAAAAAAATGCACAAGAATGGTCTACAAAAATCTGGCTGCTATTTCCAGCCCCTATTTTGGGAAATCCCGGCGCGTTATAAGTTCACATAAGAGTACGCCAGACAGTTCACGACCTTGCCCGAATTATCCGGAAGATACACGAGTTTTCGTAATACATACTGGCTGCTAACTTCACGCTCACAGAAAACAGTGGTGATTACTCGAGCGGTTTCTAGACTCTTCGGGATTCAACTCTGTGTATCAAAAGATAATCAGTTCCGCACTACGCGTGAACGATAGTGAAACTTACTAAAAAGGTACGTGATTCGTAATCATGATAGCTCAAATAAATATCGGATAGTTTCCTACGATTAATACATGCATGCTCTCAGAGAACAACACAACCACAATCGTAACAGAATGTGACATGCAGAAGTCATTTTGCATGATCCGGCTACATTTGTATACAAAATAGGCTGCATCTGAGGTGTCATTCTGCTGTAACTGTCATAAGGGGTGTCTCTTGAGTCTATTCTGAGTCGAACACATGCACCTTTACACTGCGTAAAGCTCATTTGAGTGTGTTGTGTTGGAAGCAGCAGCTGTAGCCAACGGTACAGGCTTTACAGGAGTGCCCAAAGGTTTAGCATACACATGCTTGCTGTATTTGTAACATGAGTTGTTTTAAGACTGATATGTGTGCTCTATAAAGAAAATTAACTGCACAGAACCATTTCTCACTGTTAACTCATAGATAAGCACTCCAGATACTTGTTCGGGTATGGGGTGTGCCCCGCGTAGCATAGCTTGGGCTGTTGTGTGTATGTTTTGGTGGTGGGATAGCTCAGTAGACTTAGTGTTTAAATTGCTCAGCTGTTTCATGACTTCTTTTGCCTGAGGATAAGATTACAAGCAGCGTATAGGGCATGGCAGCTGGTTACAAATCTCTACCTGCTTGCCGTCACCAGTCAATAGGGTCCATGAGGATGTCCGGGTGCTGTATTTTTGGCTGTCGTGAGATACACAAGTAAATGGGTTTGGGTCTGAATGCTCATTTTTCATCAGTGTCATTGTTATGGTAACCTTTTTCAATTGTTCAGCCCACCGGGAGTCAATTTGACTGTATTGCCTGTGTATGGAAATGTTACGATTGTGGTTGTGTTGTCCTGTGAGAGCATACATGTGTTTATCGTAGGAAACGATCCGATATTTATTTGAGCTATCATGGTTATGATTCACCTTTCTTTGTAAGTAACTTTTTCTTTTGGTCGCGCAGAGCGGAATTCACTTCGTTATGACACGTTAAATTTAGTTCAGAACGTTCTAGAAAGGTCGCACTGTCTAGTGACCTCGTATGTGTGACGTCTAGTAGCTGGCAACAGTTCGTAACATTTCGTTACATTTTGTTTTTCAGTGCGCGTGAATTGAGCAGCCTTTATTTTGTTTTGGGAATGTTCTCGAACCTTCTAGAGCTATCATAGAACGTGGTGATAGGGCTACCATACTTTTATATGTGTCTTCATTATACATTAGGATTTAGAGCTGAAGTGAGCAGCCGAGTTTTTGTAGCCTATTTTAGTGATTCCAGAAGATTCTTATTTATGAGTTTCAGTTGCGTATTTCGTTCCGATTAGTTGCATTGTATTATTTCCGTAGATGAATCTAGAATTTGGTAGTATATATAAGGAGGGCGTTAGGAAAGCGTGTTCGTACATTGTCTTGCTTTGTCAGTTGTAGAGACACGCACTTTATTGGGAGAGACGCTGTGTATGAAAAACTTTGTGTCGCAGGGTGGACATTGCAGAAGAGACTTTGTATCAGTATTTGTGCATTTGGAATTTCACTGTGTGGATATCGCATCGCTGAATTAAATATTGTTGGAACTGTTACTCCAGTATTGTCTACATCCTTAAGCCACGTGTGACGGATTGCAGCTGAATGATGTTTATTTAAAAAGAACCTTACGTGCGTGCGTCCGGTGTGTTTATCATACTACGACTACAACTCCACCACGTAACAGGAAACTTGGAAAGACAGAAAACGTAGGGGGTGTAATGGAAAAAATATGAAAAAAACCCTTTCATGTGTCTGTGCCTCAAATGCAACATGTCTGAGAATCAGATATATTACGTGATGTACATGCCAATTTTGGAGGCATTTTGAACATACTTATCTAGTCTGTTTTCTTATGGCATCATATATGCATGCACAAAAACATAAACAGGATAATGAACGCCACAACGACGCGTTACACATAATGGGCCATAACAAAAAGATGCAGCAACATTCAATGGTGTCACTTTGGGTTTGACTTACATAGTGTCTAAGGATTGTACTGATGGCAGATTACATGGTGTTCAGGTGAAAGTTTAACTTACATGTCACAGTATATTTAAATGAGGTAGCGAAGCAGTAAGAGGACCGGTATTTTAAAAAAAATCTTATGCCTTTTTGCCTTCTTTAAAATTGTGTACAGAGGCAGTATGCTGAAATTTGATTGAAATCTCTTGACAGACGAGAAGAGACTTGTTTGGTGCTTTGATTAAAACCAGCAGTGGCTTTACCATCCAGAAAATGAGACAGCTGATGTCCTTATTGTTTTCTTTATATATATATATTTATATACGACGCATTGTGCTGAGAGTGCATCGAGAAAATGTTGTTAGAATTGTTACTCCAATGTGGTCTACAACCTTGTGCCACGTGTGACTTGCAGCTGAGTGAAGTTTCTTTACAAGAACCCTACGTGCGTGCGTCTGGTGCGATTGCATCATACTACGACAAACAGTACCACGTAACATTTGACACCTCCGACGGGACTTCTTCAGTTGGATCAGTTGAAAGGGTAGCTGGAGATAACAGTCAGCAGTCACTCGCAGAGATGGCGATATCGGAAATGGAAACATTCCTGAGAATTGGAAGGGAATGCGGACTCGAAGGAACTCAACTGCTGAAATTTATATAGGAGAGACAGGAGAGAAAAGAAAAGAGACGGGAGAGAAAAAAAAGGAGAGACTAACGAGAGAAGAAATGAGAATGGAGAGAGAAAAAGTGAAAGAAGAAAAGAGACTGAAGAGAGAAAAGGAGAAAGAAGAAAAGAGACTGGAGAGAGAAGAAAGATCCAAAGAACGTGAGATCAAGAAACTCAAAATTCAAGCACCAGAGGCAGAGGATCAGCGAAAAGAGGCAGAGAAAAAGAAAGAAGAGGATCGAGGAAAGGCAGAAAGGCAATAATAACACGAAATTCGACTCAAGAGTACGCAGAGGCACAGGACCAGAAGACAGCTGAATTAGCAGTCTCAGCCAGCAGAGAGCAATCTGCCCGTGCGCCAAAACTACCTTCTTGTGCAGAAGGTAGGGATAAAATAAACGCTTACCTGGCGCTATTTGAGCACATCGCAACCAGCAACACCAGGAATCAAGAGATTTGGGCCACCAAACCGAGCGCACTTTTGACCAGCAAAGTGCTAGAGTTTTACATCCTCCTGCCAAGAGAAAAAACCGCCCTGCTGGGAGCCGCCCAGCTGAGACAGTACGACTTCATTGAAGAGGGTTACAGATGACGATTCCGGAATTGCAAGCTTGAGAAAGGAGAAACACCCGGCTATTTGAGCACTTCGCAACCAGCAACAACTGGAATCAAGAGATTTGGGCCACCAAACTGAGCGCACTTTTGACCAGCAAAGTGCTAGAGTTTTACATCCTCCTGCCAAGAGACGAAACCACCCTGCTGGGAGCCGCCCAGCTGATACGAATGGTTACAGAGGGTTACAGACGACGATTCCGTTCTTGCAAGCTTGAGAAAGGAGAAACACCCGGCCTATTCATTGAGAGAATCAGGGCCTAGCTGGAGACATGTATAGAGCTGGCTGGCTTGAAGATGGAACACATGAACCGGAGTAACTTCATCATCAAAGAACAAGTCCTTAGAGCATGTTTTAAGGACCTGGCCGCCCACCTCAGGGAGCAAGAGAACCAGTCTTTGAAGGCCTTTGCAGACTTCGCTCAAAGATACCTGGACGCCCACAACATGAAGTTCGGACCCGGCAAGCCGCAGAGTGTGTCTACACAGGCAGAGGAAAAACACGACGTCAGAGATAGCCCCAAAAAAGATGTCGGTGGCAAGCCCTACATGTTTTTCCTGTGGAATAAAGGGACACTAGACGATACGTTGTTTTTGCAAGGGACAACACCAGAAGGCTCAACCAAGACAGCGGGACAGCAGGCAGAAGTGAAATCATGTCTCAACACAGAGTCGCCGCTGTACTGGCTAATCAAGTGACGTCACCTGGTGACTTTGAGTCTGGAGAAAGGCGGGTGACACCGGAGCAGGTCGAGTTCTTTAGAAGGAGTGGACGCTTTCCAGTTGGCGATGAGGCTACATTCTTACCAATTTCCAACATCGTGCTGCCTGAGAGTGAAGTGCCCAACCGGTGGTGTCAGGATTCGTCAGCAACACATCAGTGAGAGTGCTGCGAGACACGAGTTGTAGTGGCGTCATTGTGGGAGAGGACCTGGTAGATGAAGAACAGAAGCTACAGGAGTGGACAACCCTTATCCTGGCAGACAGAACTTGCCAAGGTCAGTGTCAACACCCAGTACTTGAAAGGAGAGGTGAAAGTGTTATGCGTGAAGGCCCCAGTCTACGACCTTTTTACCGGAAAGGTTAACAGAGCCAGGAACGCAGAGGATCCAGATTAGGATTGGAAACCTGAAACCTGTGCCGTTACCACGAGAAGTCAAGCAAAGAAGAGTCACCAGACCATCCCTCTAAGAGTGGCTGACAACACAGAATCTACCGTGGTGAATAGTGAAAAGCTGGTGAAACTATAGAGAGCAGATCCTACGCTTGACAAGTTCCGAGGACAGACCGAACCCGTGAAGCGAAGAGAGAAGGAGGTAACTTTTGAGACCAGAAAGGTCGTGCAGTACCGGGTATACGCCAGCCATGGAGACAAGCCTTTACGTCACGTGGCGGTTCCTGAACCACTGAGGATGCATGGCATAAAACTGGCCCATGATTCCATCTTACCTTGGAATCAGCAAGACCCTCGACTGGATCCGAGCAGTCTTCTACAGGCCTGATATGGAGGGCGAAGTCACCCGATTCTGCTGGTCGTGTGAAATATGCCAGAAGACAACCTCCAAGGGAAAGGTGCCAAAGGTTCCTCTCGAGATGATGCCACTGATCGATATGCCGTTCAAGCGGGTAGCTGTGGATCTGGTGGAGCCAATATCTCCCCCAAGTGAAGATGGCCATCGCTACATTCTGGCACTGGTGGATTACGCTACACGTAGCCCTTAGGCCATACCAATAAAGAAGATCGACACTCCAACAGTGGCAGAGGCGCTCGTGGACATGTTCAGCTGTCTGTGGATTCCTGAGGAGATCATGAGTGATCTAAGGACCCAGTTCATCTCCAACTGCATGATGAAAGTCAATCGGTTGTTACGCATCTGACTCTTCACGACGACACCTTACCCCTCCATGACTGTAACGGGTTGGTTATAATGTTTAACGGGACAACAAAGGCTATGCTGAAGAAACTGTGTGCTGAGCAGCCAAAGTTGTGGCATAGGTACATAAATGAATTGCTCTTCGCATACCGTTAAGTTCCCCAGGATTCGACAGGGTTCTCCCCCTTTGAATTACTGTACGACAGGACTGTGGCGGGCAGTGGGCAGCTGTTCACATCTGCACGGGACATAGACGACCTTGCCCTCCACGAATCCCCTGCTGCCTTGCGGGTTACGCTTTGGATAACCAAAGGCTAGGGTGCTGACATGGTACCTGATTGGGTGTATGAACTTACTTGATGAAGTCACCACCCAGGGCGAAGGAGTCCCATGAGGGTATCATCGGCCACGTGTCCAAGACCAAGGCGAGCCACAAGTTAACTTTTTGTCGTGGAGTTTTGGTTGTGGTTAACAGCTTGAAGAGGGATGGGCTCCGTCAGGTTCTTTTGCCCAAGACACACCACATGCAATGACAACCTTACCTCAATCCATACCGGATCAATCTTCGACTGGAACAAAGACCGCGCCTTCTGTCTTGCGCACAGGGCAGAGGTGTTAAATGTGTTACTGGTGCAAAACCAAAACACCGTGCCAGAAACATCAGCATTGACACCTGGAACGTCAGAACATTAAGAACGCCTGGAAAGGTAGAGGTACTGACACATGAAATGAACAGATACCATTGGACCATCCTAGGACTGTGCGAAGTACGATGGAAGAACCTTGGGGAAACATCAACCCAGCAAAACCACAAACTGTATTACAGTGGCAGAAAAGAAAAATACGAAGAGGGTGTCGGATTTCTCGTCCACAAAGACATCGTGAACACTGTCATGAGTTGTCGGCCAGTCTCCAATAGGTTTATCACCATAACCTTGAGGGCAAACCCATTCAATATCACTATTGTACAAGTTTACACCCCAACAACAGACTGGCGATGAGGAAATAGAAGACTTCTATGACCAACTACAAGAAGTTCTGGACCAGACCCCCAAGAATAACATTCTTGTGGTGCAGGGAGACTGGAATGCCAAAATAGGAGAGGATGCTGCTAGGAACTGTAAAGGCACATGCGGACGCTACTGCAAAGCAGAGACCAGCGACAGAAGCTTAAGGCTTCTGGAATGTGTCAGCGCAAATGATCTAAAGCTGATGAACACGTTCGGCCCACACAAAGCACCCAGAAGGTGGACATGGCACAGCCCAAACAGAGAGCACCATAACCAAATTGACTACATCATTGTGAAGAGACGCTTTCAAACCAGTGTGAACATTGCCAAGACAAGAAGTTTTCCAGGAGCAGACATTGGAAGCGACCATGGCTTAGTGATGATGACCTTCCGACTCCGCCTAAAGAAAGTCAACAAGCAGGGTCCCACCAGAAGCAAGTTTGACCTCGAGAAGCTGAAAGACCCAGAGGTAGCGGAAGCTTTCCAGGCAAAGATAGGAGGACAATTCGCGCCACCGCTACTTCTTGGTACAAAAGACACGGACGTGGACACACTGATCGACACATTTAACACTGCTGTACTCCAAACAACCAGTGAGACCCTTGGCAAACACCGACAAGCAAAGAATGATTGGGTTACAGCTGACATCTTTGTTCTGTGTGACAAGCGTCCAGAATTAAAGAAAAGGAAACCAGAAGTAGAAGGAGCTAAACAATACAGGGAAATTAGCCAGGATATCCAGAAAAACCTGAAAAAGGCAAAGAATAAGTAGATTGAAGATCAGTGTAAACACGTAGAAGATAAATAAAAATAATAGCAAAAACGCATACCAGATGGTGAAAGACCTGACCAGTGTAAAACAAGGACGCTCCTCGATCATTCAAGTTAGTGAAGGGAACTGTCTTACGGAAGACCAAGACATACTGAAGAGATGGACAGAGTACTGCTCAGATTTGAACAACCACCGAGCTACAGGGGACCCAGGCATACTTGCCAACCTACCCGTGACCAACAATGGCAACTATCCCATCCTCCGAGAAGACGTAGAGGCTGCAGTGAAGTCGCTAAAAAAAAGGGAAGGCAGCAGGAGCTAACAACATCCCTGCAGAGATTGTTCAAGAAGGGGGAGAAGACATGATAAGTGCCTTACTAATAATTAGCAATGAGATCTGGCAGTCAGAGGATTGGCCCACACCATGGACCCAATCACGTATACTAATTCACCCGAAAAAAAGGCAACTTACGCCAGAATTATCGACGATCAGTCTTATAAGCCACCCAAGCAAAGTCATGTTAAACTGTACTCAAACCAAGGGGAATCACAGCGCTGGACAGACAAACAGTTAGATCCCCTGCCCCCGCCTATCAGGCACCCAATCGCCAGCCCACGGAGAAATACGCAGGCATAGAATAAAACGATCATTTCCATCGTCTTATTCTATACCTGCGTATTTCTCCGTGGGCTGGCGATTGGGTGCCTGATAGGCGGGGGCACGGGATCTAACTGTTTGTCTGTCCAGCGCTGTGATGCCCCTTGGTTTGAGTACAATTCTGCCAGCGCTAGCCTCACCTATCTGGTTTGTGAGTGAAAGTCATGTTAAAGATCTTACTGAACAGGCTGAAAGCCACAGGCAGAGGAAATCATAGCTGAGGAAGAGGCAGGCTTCAGACCAGCGCTCAGCACAACTGAGCAGATCTTCAACCTGAGAGTTCTATTTGAGAGGTACCTCCAGCACCAGCAAGATCTCTATCATGTCTTTGTGGATTTTAAGAAAGCGTTTGACAGGGTGTGACATGCAGCCCTTTGGTCCACCATGAAGCTATACAATATCAATGCCAACCTGATCAAAGTCATAGCAAACCTTTACAACAAGGCCGCCAGCGCAGTGTGCTTCAACGGTAAAATAGGCCACTGGTTTAAAACTACAGTCGGAGTCAGACAAGGCTGCTTGCTCTCACCTACTCTTTTCTTTTTTTCAACATCTTCCTGGAAAGAATCATGACAGACGCTCTGAAAGATCACGAAGGAACTGTCAGTATTGGAGACAGAACAATCACAAACTTGCGCTTTGCGGACGACATTGACGGCCTTGCAGGAACAGAGAAGGAGCTAGCTCAGCTGGTGGAAAAGCTGGACAGTACAGCTATTGTGTATGTGATGGAAATCCGTGCAGAGAAAACGAACCTGATGACCAATAACACCAGTGACATTGGCACTGACATCACGATTGGAAGCCAAAAATGGAAACTGTTAATAAATTCAAATACTTATGAGCCATTGTGACAGGATGAGGGATCAAAACCAGAAATACTGTCCAGGATTGCGGAGACATCAACAGCACTGACTGTTACGTGTTAGAGTCGTAGTCGTAGTATGATAAACACACCAGACGCACGCACGTATTTTTTTTTAAAATAAACTTGGTTCAGCTGCAACCCGTCACACGTGGCTTAAAGATGTAGGCTACACTGGAGTAACAGTTCCAACAATATTTTAATTCAGCGATGCGATCTCCACACAGTGCATTCCCAAATGCACCAACACTGATACAATGTCTCCTTTGAAAATGTCAACACTGGCGGCACAAAGTTTCTTATACAACGTACACCACCGTTACCCTGCTTCTGTCACAATGTACACCCTATACGGGCCACGTACCTACGATAAACTGTGTCTCCCTACAATTGACAATGCATGACAATGTACACACGTGCTTTCTAGCACCAACTTTTATTGTAAAACGATGTTCCAGAATAATCTACCGAATTTACACAACGCAATCAATCAGAACGAAACACGTAACTGAAACTCATAAATATTATTTTGTTTTTCTAGAATAACCACAATACATAAAATTTGACTGCTCATTTCAGCCCCAAATCCTAGTGTGTAATGACGTCACACAAAAGTATGGCATACCGTTTACGACCTTTCATAACACGCAAAGAACGGCTGCTAAATTCACGCGCACAGAGAAGAACTATGGCTAAAAATAGAGCAACTCTACTATCGCTATTCTCCTTGCGACTTTGCTAGAAGCTTCCGGACTAAACTTAGCGTATCATAACAAAACTAATTCCTCTATCTGTGCGAACGATAAAGAAATCTTACTGAAAAGGTACGTGATTCGTAACCATGATAGCACAAATAAATATCGGATCGTTTCCTACGATTAACACATGCATACTCTCACAAAACAACACAACCACAATCGTAACATTACCTCCCTCTTTAGAATGAAATTTTACAAAACTTTCTTTTTAAATCTAAAAAAAAAAAAAAAAAAAAAAAAAAAAAAAAAAAAAAAAAAAAAAAAAAACCGGTTGTGGCTATGTTAACCTACACAGAACCTAAACAAATACAATTTTACATCAAAATCAAATCAAAATAATCGTCTCACAGTTCCTTTAAACTATCCTGAGCAAAGACATGTCCCTTTAAATTGTCATGGACACCTAAATGTTTCTTTAAACTATTCTGGAAAAAGAAATGTTCTTTTAAACTGTTCTGCTCAGATAATCCTGCTCCAGAGTTCTGCAAACCCTTGGTTAAACTAAAAATTAATGTAAAAGTTCACTACTGGAGCATGTCCAAATCATGGGGTACAGTTCACAGTTCACACAGTTCAAGGGTTACTGGTCCTGGGTCAAACACGGTCGGTTTATGGAAGGTATGATAGTCCATACACACCAAATTAGATCTCTCTGGTCTTAGCATGATGAGCACTGACGATCTGGAATCTCTGACGACTCCCATGTCCGGCGTCTCTCCAACATCCTTCCTCAGTCCCTCTCTCGTGTTGTGAAGCAGACGACATGGCTCGTCGCGAACAGGCTTGTTGGATGTCAGATTAACCTTGTGCTGGACGATGTCTGTTGTCCCTGGGTCAGGTGTAAACCGATGCTTGAACTCTTGAGTCAGGACGCGCAATTCTTCTCGTTGAGTCTGGGTCAGATTCTGACCAAACAGGATGTCTTCTACATCCTCCTTGTGGCGAAGTTCATTAAGGTCAACAGGTTCTCGTCGTCTAGTCTTTCGTCATCAGCAAGATGCACCGATGCCGCGAGTTGTGTTCTGTCTTGACGACCTCTCTCGATATACTTCTTCAGCAGATTAGCATGGTAAGTCTTCACCTTGTTGTTCACATTAACTCTGTAGTCGTTGATCCCAATCACTGTGTCGACAACGTAGGGTCCCTTCCACTGCATCAGGAGTTTTTTGTTGTCGGTAGGAAGAAGAACCAACACCTGGTCACCTGGAATCGTCGAGGTTTCGCCTTACGATCATAGTAATGCTTCCCCTTGTTCTGCGCCTTCCCCAGTTCTTCTCGAGCCATCCTGAGGGTATCTTCCAGCTTCTCTGTCAGGTCGAAGACGTATTGGTAGCTGATCTTAACCTCAGGCGCGTCGATATCCTTGGTCTACAGCTCTTTCAAGATGTGCATGGGCCCCCTTACAGTCCTGCCGTACAGTAAGGGGAAAACCCTGTTGAATCCTGAGGAACTTCACGGTATGCGAGGATCAAGGCATTGATATATCTATGCCACAACCTTGGCTGTTCAGCACACAGTTTCTACAGCATAACCTTCAATGTTCCATTAAACGTTTCAACCAGCCCCTTACACATGGGGTGATAAGGGCTAGATGTCGGATGCTCAATAGTCGGTTGACTTCCTCCATGCAGTCGGAGACAAACTGAGTTCCTAGGTCACTTAGGATCTCCTCAGGAATCCCCAAACGGCTAAACATGTCGACGAGCGCCTCTGCCACTGTTGGAGTGTCGATCTTTTTCAATAGTATGGCCTCAGGATAACGTGTAGCGTAGTCCACCATTGTCAACATGTAGCGATGACCATCCTCGGAGGAGATATTGGCCCCTCCAGGTCCACAGCTACCCGCTTGAAAGGCATATCGATCAGTGGCATTTTCTCTAAATGAACCTTGGGCACCTTTCCCTTGGAGATTGTCTTCTGGCATATGTCGCATGACCTGCAGAATAGGGTGACGTCGTCTCCCATATCAGGCCAGTAGAAGACGGCTCGGATCTATCGAGAGTCTTGTTGATTCCCAAGTGTCCTCCCAATATGGTATCATGGGCCAACTTCATCACATGTATCCTCAAAGATTCAGGGACTACTACTTGACGCACAGGTTTATCTCCATTGCTGTCGAATATCCGGTACATGATATCTCTTCTGGTCTCGAAGGTTATCTCTTTTCCCTTTCGCGTCACGGGCTCGGTCTGACCTCGGAACTTGTCAAGCGTGGGGTCGGATCTCTGTAGCTATTCAGCACAGCTGCTTCCGTGTTGTCCGCCACTTTTAGAGGGATGGTCTGGTGACTCTTCTTTGCTTGACTTGTTGTGGTAACAGCACATGTTTCCGGTCTACACTCTGGATCTGAATCGTCTGCGTTTCTGGCACCATCAATGTTTCCGATGATCAGATCGTAGACTGGGGTCTTTACGCATAGAAGCTTTATCTCTCCTCTCAGATACGGGGTGTCGACGCTGACATTGGCAAGGGGGACAATCCTCACTGTTCCGTCGGCCAAAATGAGGGTGGTCCACTCCTGTAGCTTCTGGTCTTCATTTATTAGGTCCTCTCTCACGATGATGCAACAACAACCGGTATCTCTCAGCACTCTAACTGTTGTGTTTCCGACGAATCCTGACACCACCGACATGTGCGGCACTTCATTCTCAGGCAGAGCGATGTTTGAGACTGGTAAAAATGTAGCCCCATCTCCTACTGGGATGCGTCCATTTTTGGTATTGAAAGATTCAATCAGCTCCGGTGTCACTCGCGTTTCTCCGGATTCAAAGTCACTGGATGACGTCACATCATTGGCTAATACAGCGGCGGCTCTGTGATCTGACGTGGTACTGCTTCTGCCTGCTGTCCCGCGATCTTGGTTGGATCTTCTGATGTTGTCGCCTCGGGGAACATCTTTAGAAGGACACCGTATCGCCTTGTGACCTTTCTTTCCACAGACAAAACATGTCAGGTTCTCCACCGGCTTGCATTTCGGGGTGTCTCTGACATTGTGGATTTCCTCTGCTGGTGCAGACACACGCTGCGGCTTACTTGACCCGAACTTCATGTTGTGGGCGTCAAGGTTTCTGTTACGATTGTGTGTGTGTTGTTCTGTGAGAGCATGCATGTGTTAATCGTAGGAAACGATCCGATTTTTATTTGAGCTATCATGGTTGCGAATCACGTACCTTTACAGTAAGATTCATTATTGTTCGCGCAGATAGCAGAATTGGTTTTGTTATGATATGCTAAGTTAAATCCTGAAGCTTCTAGCAAAGTCGCACGGAGAATAGCGGTAGTAAAGCTGATCTATTTTTAGTCATAGTTGTTTTCTGTGAGCGTGAAATTAGCGGCCGTTCTTTGCGTGTTATGAAAGGTCGTGAACGGTCTGCCATACTGTTGTGCGACGTCATTACACACTAGGATTTGTGGCTGAAATGAGCAGTCGAATTTTTGTAGACTATTGTAGTTATCCTAGTAAGTTCCTTTTTATTTAAATTAATATTTATGAGTTTCAGTTACGTGTTCCGTTCTGATTCGGTGCGTTGTGTAAATTCATAAGATATTTCTGGAAAGTCGTTTTACTATAAAAGTTGGTGCTAGGAAGCACGTGTGTACATTGTCAGGCATTGTCAGTTGTAGGGACGCACAGTTTATCGTAGGTACGTGGCCCGTATAGGGTGTACATTGTGAGAGACGCAGCGTAACGGTGATGTATGTTGTATGAGTAACTTTGTGTCGCCAGTGTTAACATTTTTAGAGGAGATATTGTATCAATGTTTGTTGTATTTCGGACTGCATTGTGTGGAGATCGCATCGCTGAATTAAAATATCGTTGGAACTGTTACTCCAGTGTAGCCTACATCCTTAAGCCACGTGTGACGAGTTGCAGCTGAATGAAGTTTATTTAAAGGAACATTACGTGCGTGCGCCTGGTGTGTTTATCATACTACGACTATGACTCCACCACGAAACATATTGGCACCTCCGACGGGACTTCTTCATTTGGCTCAGTGGAAAGAGTAGCCGGAGAAAACAGCCAGCAGTGAAATGCAGAGATGGCGACATCGGAAATGGAGACATTCCTGAAAATTGGAAAGGAATGTGAACTCGAAGGAACTCAACTCCTCAAGTTTGTAAACGAGAGAGAAAAGGAGAGACTGGAGAAAGAAGAAAAGAAACGAGAGAGAGAGAGAGAGAGAGAGAGAGAGAGAGAGAGAGAGAGAGAGAGAGAGAGAGAGAGAGAGAGAGAGAGAGAGAGAGAGAGAGAGAAGAAAAAGAGAGACTGAAGAGAGAAAGAAGAAAGAGACTCGAAGTAGAAAAGAGATTGGAGAGAGAAAAAGGAGCTAAAGAACGTGAAATCAGGAAACTCGAAATCCAAGCAGAAGAAGCAGAGAAACAGCGAGAAGAGGCAGCGAAACAGCGAGAAGAGGCGGAGAGGCAGCGACAACATGAAATTCATTTAAAGCAGATGGAGATAGAGGCACAGAGCCAGAGAGCTGCTGAAGCAACAACCGTAGCCATCAGAGAGCAAACAACCTGTGCGCCAAAACTTTCACCTTTTGTTGAAAATTCAGACAAGATGGACGCTTCTCTGGAGCGCTTCGAGCGCTTCGCAAGCAGCAACAACTGAGGACAAGAGACTTGGGCTATCAAGCTGAGCGCACTTCTAACTGGCAAAGCGCTTGAATGTTACACCCGCTTGCCAAGAGAAGAAGACGAATATTATACGCAGTTGAAAGCCGCCCTCCTAAAACCGTACGACTTCACTGAAGAGGATTACAGGCGACGATTTCGGAACTGCAAGCCTAAAGAAGAAACACCCGGCTTTTTCATTGAAAGAATCAAGACCTACCTGGAGACATGGATAGAGCTGACTGATTTAAACAAAGAGTACCAGGACCTGTGTGACCTCATCATCAAAGAACAAGTCCTCAACGCATATTCTAAGGACCTGGCCGCCCACCTCAGGGAGCAAAAAGACCAGTTCCTAAAGGCCACGCTTGATAATTTCCGAGGTCAGACCGAGCCTGTGAAGCGAAGAGGGAAGGAGGTAACCTTTGAGACCAGAAAGGACGTCCAGTACCGGGTATACACCAGCCATGGAGACAAGCCTTTCCGTCAAGTGGCGGTTCCTGAACCCCTTAGGATGCAGGTAAAAAAAAAACTGGCCCATGATTCCATCTTAGGAGGACACCTTGGAATTAGCAAGACCCTCGACTGAATCCGAGCAGTCTTTTACTGGTCTGATATGGAGGGCGACGTCACCCGATTCTGCTGGTCGTGTGAAATATACCAGAAGACAACCTCCAAGGGAAAGGTGGCAAAGGTTCCTCTCGAGATGATGGCACTGATCGATATGCCGTTCAAGCGGGTAGCTGTGGATATGGTGAAACCAATATCTCCCCCAAGTAAAGATGGCCATCGCTACATTCTGACAATGGTGGATTACGCTACACGTAGCCCTGAGGCCATACCACTAAAGAAGATCAACACTCCAACAGTGCCAGAGGCGCTCGTGGACATGTTGAGCTGTCTGTGGATTCCTGAGGTGATCCTGAGTGATCTAAGGACCCAGTCCATCTCCAACTGCGTGAAGAAAGCCAATCGGCTGTTGAGCATCTGACTCTTCACGACGACACCTTCCCACTCCATGACTGTAACGGGTTGGTTATAATGTTTAATGGGACATTAAAGGCTATGCTGAAGAAACTGTGTGCTGGGCAGCCAAAGTTGTGGCATAGGTACATGAATGAATTGCTCTTCGCATACCGTTAAGTTCCCCAGGATTCTACAGGGTTCTCCCCTTTGAATTACTGTATGACAGGACTGTGACGGGCAGTGGGCAGATGTTCACATCTGCACGGGACATAGACGACCTTGCCCTCCACGAATCCCCTGCTGCCTTGCAGGTTACTCTTTGGATAACCAAAGGCTAGGGTGCTGACATGGTACCTGATTGGGTGTATGAACTTACTTAATAATAATAATAATAAAGGTAATTTGTATAGCGCCTAATCACCAATGTGCTCTAGGCGCTTTACAATCACAGTAATGAAACAGTGAAGCAGAATACACAAACAAGCACATACAACAAAAAATATACATTAATTTACAAGGGCAAAAACTCACACCACACACTCGCACACACACACACACACACACACACACACACACACACACACACACACACACACACACACACACACACACACACACACACACACGCATGATGAGCCGGCAGACAAAATGGTCTTTACGTATATGCAACAGAGAAAAGGTGTGTTTTAAGCTTGGATTTGAAAATGGAAAGAGATGATGAGTGACGCACATCAGCTGGGAGAGCGTTCCATGTAATGGGACCAAAATACGAAAATGCACGATGACCTTGAGTGACCTTATTACGTCTAGGGATACGGAAAATACGAGTGTCTGAAGCAGAGCGTAGTGAGCGGGACGGTGTATACAGCTGGACAAGATCAGACAAGTAAGGAGGGGCAGAACCAGAGATGATGTTGAAACAAATAACACAGACTTTATACTGAATTCTGTATGAAACTGGCAGCCAGTACAAATTAGCTAGTAGAGGCATAATGTGTTCACGTTTCGGTACACGAAAAATCAGACGTGCAGCACAGTTCATGACTCTCTGGATTTGGTCAAGAAGATTTTGCGGAACACCGGACAAAAGAGAATTGCAATAGTCTATTCGGGACAGCACAAGGGAGGTAACAAGTGTTTTGGTAACTTCAACAGTCAGCAGATGTCGAACAGTGCTGATCCTTCTGAGTTCAATGAAGGCAAGCTGGCAAACTTTCTTCACTTGTTCCTTCATTGTCAGCCTGTTGTCAAAAATGACACCCAAGTTACGGGCCGAGCTAGAAAAGGAGATGGCACTCTCGCCCACCATCATTGACTCAGGTAGATCAGCACTGCACGTAGAGGAGCACATCATTCGGAGGGACTCAGTTTTGTCACTGTTCAGCTGGAGCTTGTTCTGTGTGGTCCACTTCTGAACATCACAAATACAAGCCTCCAAAGACTGCACCATTTGATCGACATGTTCACGAAGGGAGTGTTTGTACAATTCTGTATCATCTGCATATAAATGATAAGAAACTAAGTGACGCTCAATGACATGCGACAGGGGCTGTGTATACAAAGTAAAGAGAACAGGCCCCAAGACCGACCCTTGATGAAGTCACCACCCAGGGTGAAGGAGTCCCATGAGGGTCTCATCGGCCACGTGTCCAGGACCAAGGCAATCCACAAGTTATGCGGAGTTTTGGTTGTGGTTAACAGCTTGAAGAGGGATGGGCTCCACCAGGTTCTTTTGCCCAAGATACACCACATGCAATGACAACTTTACCTCAATCCATACTGGATCGATCTTCGACCGGAACAAGGACCGCGCCTTCTGTCTTGCGCCAGGGCAGAGGTGTTAAATGTGTTACTGGTGCAAAACCAAAACTTCGTGCCAGAAACAACATCAGCATTGACACCTAGAACGTCAGAACATTAAGAACGCCTGGAAAGGTAGAGGTACTGACACCTGAAATGAACAGATACCATTGGACCATCCTAGGACTGTGCGAAGTACGATGGAAGAACCTTGGGGAAACATCAACCCAGCAAAACCACAAACTGTATTACAGTGGCAGAGAAGACAAACACGAACAGAGTGTCGGATTTCTCGTCTACAAAGACATCGTGAACACTGTCATGAGTTATCGGCCAGTCTCCAGTAGGTTTATCACCACGCGCTTGAGGGCAATCCCATTCAATTTCAATATTGTACAAGTTTACACCCCAACAACAGACCATGGCGATGAGGAAATAGAAGACTTCTATGACCAACTGCAAGAAGTTCTGGACCAGACCCCCAAAGAATAACATTCTTGTGGTGCAGGGAGACTGGAATGCCAAAATAGGAAAGGATGCTGCTAGGAACTGTAAAGGCACATGCGGACGCTACTGCAGTGCAGAGACCAGCGACAGAGGCTTAAGGCTCCTGGAATTTGTCAGCGCAAATGATCTAAAGCTGATGAACACGTTCGGCTTACACAAAGCACCCAGAAGGTGGACATGACACTGCCCGAACGGAGAGTACCATAACCAAATTGACTACATCATGGTGAAGAGACGCTTCCAAACCAGTGTGAACATTGCCAAGACAAGAAATTTTTTTCAGGAGCAGACATTGAAAGCGACCATGACTTAGTGATGATGACCTTCCGACTCCGCCTAAAGAAAGTCAACAAGCAGGGTCCCACCAGAAGCAGGTTTGACCTCGAGAAGCTGAAAGACCCAGAGGTAGCGGGTGCCTTCCAGGCAAAGATAGGAGGACAATTCGCGCCAATGCTACTTCGTGATGCCGAAGACACGGACGTGGACACACTGCTCGACACATTTAACACTGATGTAACCCATACAGCCAGTGAGATCCTTTGTAAACACCGACAAGCAAAGAAAGATTGAGTTACAGCTGACATGTTTGTTCTATGTGACAACCGTCGAGAATTAAAGAAAAGGAAATCAGAAGTAGAAGGAGCTAAACAATACAGGGAAATTAGCCAGGATATCCAGAAAAGCCTGAAAAAGGCAGAGAATAAGTAGATTAAATATCAGTGTAAACACGTAGAAGAAAATCTAAACAGCAACAACAAAAAAAAATAATAAAAAAAAATAGCAAAAACGCATACCAGATGGTGAAAGACCTGACCAGTGTAAAACAAGGATGCTCCTCGATCATTCAAGTTAGTGAAGGGAACTGTCTTACGGAAGACCAAGACATACTGACGAGATGGACAGAGTACTGCTCAGATTTGAACAACCACCGAGCTACAGGGGACCAAGGCATACTTGTCAACCCACCCGTGACCAACAATGGCAACTATCCCATTTTCCGAGAAGACGTAGAGGCTGCAGTGAAGTCGCTAAAAAAAGGGAAGGCAGCAGGAGCTAACAACATCACTGCAGAGCTAGTCCAAGAAGGGGGAGAAGACATGATAAGCGCCTTACTAATAATCTGCAATAAGATCTGGCAGTCAGGGGATTGGCCCACACCATGAACCCAATCACTTATAATAATTCACCCGAAAAAAAACGGCAACTTACATGAATGCCAGAATTATCGCACGATCAGTCTCATATGCCACTCAAGCAAAGTCATGTTAAAGATCAAACTGAACAGGCTGAAGAAACAGGGAGAGGAAATCATAGCTGAGGAAAAGGCAGGCTTCAGACCAGGGCTCCGCACAACTGATCAGATCCTAGACCTGAGAGTTCTATGTGAGAGGTACCTCCAGCACCAGCAAGATCTCTATCATGTCTTTGTGGATTTTAAGAAAGCGTTTGACAGGGTGTGACATGCAGCCCGTTGGTCCACCATGAAGCTATACAATATCAATGCCAACCTGATCAAAGTCATAGCAAACCTTTACAACAACGTCACTAGCGCAGTGTGCTTCAACAGCAAAATAGGCAACTGGTTTAGTATAGTTATAGTTAGTTGATAGTTATTTGGGTTTAACGCCGAGCAGGCGACTAAGGCCATCTCACGGCGGGATGGTTAAAAATCTGGTCAGCCAGACTAAAAGCAATGTCTTAAGACAAGATATAAATATAGATTTAAAATGGCAGGCTAAATTGTCGCACGTCTTTAAAAGAAACCTCTACAGACTCTCAAAAAGGACAATTAAAAAAAAAATCACATAGTCTATGAATGCTCAGATCTTGTTAAAAATATTGCATTCTCTCAAGAAATTGAAGATTTTGTCCGGGGAAACATCCCGGAACAAAACCTTGAAGGAGTCTGCTGTGAAGTGTTTATACCTCGTGTCAATTAGATCAGCATAATACAGCAAAAAGTTTCAAACAGAAAACTGCTCATCACAGGCAAAACACCATGGACGCTCATCCTGTTTAAGTAAGTAAGAGTGCGTAACATACGTGTGCCCGATGTGGAGCCGAGTAAGGACAATCTCCTCACGGCGGCTGCCACAGTGGAAAAGTAGACTGTCGGACCCCATAGGAAGAGCTTCATGCAGCTTGTTCCCTTCCTCTTTGTCCCACTCGGACCGCCACTCGCGGGCTATGTACGCACTAATCACAGGTTTAAAATCACCATAAACAGTGTGTGTGTCATGGACAGGGTCACTGCTGGCACTGTTGGCAGCAGAATCTGCGATTCTGTTGCCTTCAATGCCCATATGGCCCGGGACCCAGATAAAAATGATGTCATAATATTCCTTCATCAAGTCTGCGTAGAGCTCTCTAATCTGTACCAGCGGTGCGTGGTCTGTTCCCCCGCCCTAATGGGCCTACAGGGCAGAAAGAGAGTCAGACAAAATCAGGAAGTTCCTTTCCCGAGACTGATAGGCATGCTTGAGTGCCAGCAGAATTGCCTGCAGTTCTGCACTAAATACAGATGAATGGTCTAGGAGGCGGAGCTTAAATGGGCGTCTAGGATGGCGAGAGGACACTGCAGCCGCAGCCACTCTCCCACCCTCAGACTTGGACACATCCGTATAAAGACGACAATAGCCAGGAAAAATTGAAAGGAGTTCATTGAGGCTATGTTGGTATCACAAGTACAAGATTCTCGTTTCCCCTTCTCTCTCTGGAAGAAAGGTGAATAATGCTCTGTTGAAGAATTATGGGCAATAGTGGAGGCAAGCAAATTGGCCACAGCCTTTTTATCCGTGATCAAACTGGCACCATCTCTAAGATGGCCGACAGAAGCCGAGCCACCCCTGCCCTTAATTCTTCGAACAGCCTTCCAGACTTTTTGGGATGGAGTCCTAGAAGATAAAGATGAGACGAAGCGTCTCCAGGAAGCACGGCGTTCGCGTTTAAAAATGTAACGGGCTTTCGCCCGCTGTCTTTTAAATGTTAAAATATTCACTTGCGAAGAATTACGAAAAGCACGTCGCTGAGCAGATTATGCGCCTTGTTTGGGCCGTGCGGCACTCTTCATTGAACCATGGTACTCTCGGCTTCCGACGGAGTGATGTGGAAGTTCTAGGGATGGTTTTACCTGCTACGTCCCACAACATAGAAGTAAAACAAGAAACAGGTTCTTCAGCTGACATGACCACCTCCTCTGTAGGACTAGATTAACAGAGGGAGGCGAACAGAGGCCAGTTCGTTTTCTTGAGATTCCAGCGCCCCACCGGCGAATCCTCCTCACAGCTGACCGATGACAGGACTACTGGGGAGTGATCACTACCACACAGATCGTCGTGAACCTTCCAGTGAAAGTCCAGCATGAGAGAAGGATCACACACACTAAGGTCTAGAACAGAACTAGATCCTGAACCTGAATTAGAGTATGTAGGTGAGCCATCGTTAAAGACATAGGTTAAGTTGAGAAAAACATCTTCTAACATCTGACCTCTGCCATCATAGTGGTCACTACCCCAAAGGTGAGCGTGACCGTTAAAATCCCCCATGAGAATAAAGGGAGGGGGCAGTTGATCTACTAAGTTAAAAATATCATTACTACAGACACGCAGTGATGGTGGCAGGTAAATACTGCATATGGTTATGGTCTTCTTCAAGGTAACCCGAGTTGCGACAGCCTGAAGACAGGTGTCGATGCTAACGGGGCTACATAAAATTTGGTTATTAATGAGAAGAGCCACTCCACCCGAGGGCCTCTCCGAATCAGAGCCTTTATGTATAACGTTAAAACCATTAAAGGACACAGGGTCAAAAGTCTTCAGGTAAGTCTCCTGATGATAGTTATTGGGGTTTAACGCCGAGCTGGCGACTAAGGCCATTTCGTGGCGGGTCTCCTGAAGAGATATTACTGAGGGGTTATAGACCTTGACTAAAAGACTTAATTCCTCAAATTTAGCTTGAAAACCACGACAATTCTACTGAAACAGAGAGCTCACGATTATGTCTTATCTGTGGGTAAAGAGTTTTTACCCCCTATTTCCTTTGCCTTGGAAGGAGTTGAAGATACAGAGGGGTCCGGCTCCCGGGCATCCTCTGGTTCTTCGGGGAGGGAGTGAGTGAAGCTGCCTTAGCATCAGCACGACAACTTCCACCCCCTCCATCCGCTTCTCTAGTGCAGCATATTTGTTTTGAAGGGGGACATCAGCGTTCTCCTTCTGGGCCCGCGCGTAAAGCGGTCCCATAGATTTCTTAGACTTCTGGTCCTGGGCAGCGTTCCTGCCGCTAGAGTTAGCGGCCTTAGAAGGCTGACCAGAGCCAGAAGCCTTTGGAGTTGACAGACTAACAGGTTTGGGTGAGGGCTGAGGCTTAGGGGCAACAGAAGGCGGCACAACCGGACCGGCAGTGTCCGCCTTCTGCGTTCCCTGGCTCCTCGTCACCATCGGAGGAGGGTTACTCTCTAGGGGCGAGAGGAGCCGAGGCTCCGCCCCCAACCAAGAAGTTGGGGTTTACTATGAAACGTTTTTGGTGGGGCGCTTGCCTGCCACCGCTGCACTGAAAGTATACACGGAGGTGTTAGAGGTTGCGGTAGCCGCAGCTGCACCAGGGCCTTCAACCAGTTAGGAGGACAATATTTCAGTGTGGACAGGACTGAGGCTGGGCGATACGCTAAGAATGACAGAGAACAGAGAGGAATTGTGTGAGCTGGTTGCCAAGTCATCAGTGGTACCCCAACGGTCGGCAAGACTACAGGAGACGATAGACAGATAGATAGATAGATAGATAGATAGATAGATAGATAGATAGATAGATAGATAGATAGATAGATATAATAGATAGATATAGATAGATAGATATAGATAGATAGATAGATAGATAGATAGATAGATAGATAGATAGATAGATAGATAGATAGATAGATAGATAGATAGATAGATAGATAGATAGATAGAGATAGATAGATATAGATAGATATATATAGATATAGATAGATATAGATGGATGGATAGATATGGATGGATAGATATAGATAGATATAGATAGATATAGATATATATATAGATAGATATAGATAGATATAGATAGATATAGATAGATAGATAGATATAGATAGATATAGATAGATATAGATAGATATAGATAGATATGGATATAGATAGATATGGATGGATATAGATAGATATAGATGGATATAGATATGGATGGATATAGATATGGATGGATAGATATGGATCGATAGATAGATATGGATGGATCGATGGATAGATATGGATCGATGGATAGATATGGATTAGTCGATGGATAGATAGGGATGGATGGATGGATAGATAGGGATGAATGGATAGATAGGGATGGATAGATAGATAGGGATGGATGGGGATGGATGGGTATGGATGGATGGGGATGGATGGATGTATGGTGATGGATGGATGGATGGGGATGGGTGGATGGATGGGGATGGGTGGATGGATGGGGATGGGTGGATGGATGTGGATGGGGATGGATGGATGGATGGATGGATGGGGATGAATGGGGATGGATGGATGGGGATAGTTGGGTGGATGGATGGGGATGGATGGATGTGGATGGATGGATGGGGATGGATGGATGGATGGATGGGGTGGATGGGTGGATGGGGATGGATGGATGGATGGGGATGGGTGGATGGGGATGGGTGGATGGGAATGGATGGATGGATGGATGGGGATGGGTGGGATGGATGGATGAATGGGGATGGATGGATGGATGGATGGGGATGGATGGGGATGGATGGGGATGGATGTGGGTGGGTGGGTATGGATTGGGATGGATGGGAATGGGTGGATGGATGGGGATGGATGGATGGATGGATGGGGTTGGATGGATGGATGGGGATGGATGGATGGATGGATGGATGGATGGATGGATGGATGGATGGATGGATGGATGGATGGATGGATGGATGGATGGATGGGGATGGATGGATGGATGGATGGAGGGAGGGAGGGAGGGAGGGAGGGAGGGAGGGATGGAGGGAGGGAGGGAGGGAGGGGATGGGATGGGATGCGATGCGATGCGATGCGATGCGATGCGATCCGGTAAGGTAAGGTAAGGTAAGGTAAGGTAAGGTAAGGTAAGGTAAGGTAAGGTAAGGTATGGTAAGGTATGGTAAGGTAAGGTAAGGTAAGGTAAGGTAAGGTAAGGTAAGGTAAGATAAGATAAGATAAGATAAGATAAGATAAGATAAGATAAGATAAGATAAGATAAGATAAGATAAGATAAGATAAGATAAGATAAGATAAGATAAGATAAGATAAGATAAGATAAGATTAGATAAGATTAGATTAGATTAGATTAGATTAGATTAGATTAGATTAGATTAGATAGATAGATAGATAGATAGATAGATAGATAGATAGATAGATAGATAGATAGAAAGAAAGAAAGAAAGAAAGAAAGAAAGAAAGAAAGAAAGAAAGAAAGAAAGAAAGAAAGAAAGAAAGAAAGAAAGAAAGAAAGAAAGATAGGACTGTAATGGGACCCATGCACATCCTGAAGGATCTGTGGACAAAGGACATCGACGCGCCTGAGGTAAGGATCAGCTACCAGTATGTCTTCGACCTGAGAAAAAAACTGGAGCGTTGCTTATGTTCAGCGTGACCTTTGAGACTGGGCAGTCATGGGCTGGCATTTTGGTGCTGTTGATATGTGTTACAATCAGCGTCCGTTGTGTTCCCCTTCAGTTCCCTCGTTATCAATGTGTCCCGTTTTCCAGAATATTGCGTTTAGAGTCTTGGTCACTTGGTCACTTGTACTTGGTCACTGCAACAGGAGGAGGTCGTCGAAGGTATCCGAGATCGGACTGGAAGCCAACTGTCTGGCCTTGGCGACGACGACATCCATGATGCAAGCGAAAACTGTAAGGCTGCGGTAAGTAGCCTCCCGTCCCAGCCCATTTGAGCAGTCACCACGTGGCCCAATCACAATCAGTCGTTTCTACTTAGCTGTACGTTTCAGACGTGTTTAGCCTATAGGTCCCGGACCGTTTTTTAACGGTTATTCACTGGACTATCATTTTGTGGATTCCTGTGTTCCTTCGGACTTGTGTGTTTGGAATTATGTGCCTGTGCTTGGAAAAGGGCCGGTCGCCTTGGACTACTGTGTTTCCTTTGGACTTTGTGTGCGCGATTACGGTTCCCTTTGTATCGTGAGCACATGGACTTGAGAGAGCTTCGCTATATATCGTGGTTCGGTGGCGGAGTTGTGTAGTGATTTGGCGACATGCTCGCAGAGGAGACGTTTCGGTATTTTTGCAGTTGTGACCGTGTCGCGTGGAGTTCGCATCGCTGCCGTAGAGTTTTGTTGGACCTGTTACTCCAGTGGTGTTGCTCCCGTGGACCGTGTCAGCAGAGTTGCCAACCACTACGGAATTTCCGTCGTTTACTCCGGACGTCGATGTAATACTGCAGAACTATTAACAATACTACGGGAAAGCAAACAAAAGTTTTTAAGGTTTGTTGAGCGCCTGTGGCTACCGTGTCGACTGCCGGGCGAGTCAAGGTCACGGTCACCCAACTACGGGTTGCTGATCACAGCTTCCGGCGCGTGTTAGGCTTTGAACCAATCGTTGGGAAGCCTGAGTCTAAGAGCAGACGACGGAAGTTAGCGGAATGCGGCCAGAAGTTACCGATGTACCCACACCTCACGGCTACCGCCATTTCGATCGCGTGCAGACATCGTTGAGAAGAGTTCTAGCAGAGCAAAGGATATAATATAGACAAAGAGTGTGATAATAAATGACACTGGAACTGTGGCAAGGCATCTTATGTGCCGTCGGTGTGTTATCGTACTGCGACTGCGTCTCAACATGTCACACTGGGCTTCGTGCTTGATGGGGGACTTTGTGTGTGTTGGAATTCCGGCGCTCCGCTCTGTGGTGGTTTCCTGGCTGTGTGAGGACTTTTGTCTCGGACCCGGAACTTCTTCCCGCCGACGCGCTTGGTGGTTGGTTTGGAGGTTCTTCCCCCCCCCCCCCCCCGTCCCCACGATTCACGAGAGGTAAGGTATCGATCCCAACCCTCGGCTGGCCCCCGGACCGGGTGCCAGCGTCGGCTTGAGGCTTTGTTTTCAGCATACAACGGTTGCACCGATCTTTCTCGTTTTTGTTGGCGGGACCGAGTAGGGCTTGGACCCGGTCGCCTATCATATCTGTTATGTTGCAGTGACCAAGTACTCACCTGCCCGCAGTGCGGCGACTTCCAGTGACCGAACAATACCAACTAGTTTTACCTTCCCTGCGCTGCCTACACTTCCGACCACGCCCGTGATGTCTGCATCGCAGCTATGGGGATTTACTGGCGCGAGCGCCCGACACCGGCGAGTGACCGTTCGTCCTTGGCCTGGAGCTGTGCCCACTCAAGCCCGCTGTCTCTTACGGAGAGACAACATTTGGGCAGAGTACCTGCTTTACGGAGGCAGGCCTGCTGTAATGGACGAACCGCCGGACACGGGCGCCCAGCGCGTACCACAGGACTGCATCATCTGTGACTCTCGCCCGACAAAGCCCGCTGACTCTTACGGAGAGACAGCATTCGGGCAGAGTGTCTGCCTTACGGAGGCAGGCCTGCAAATACGGACGATCCACCGGACACTTGAGCTCAGCTCTTACCACAACACTATGTCATCTGTGACTTTCGCACAGACAAAGCCCGCTGACTCTTACGGAGAGACAGCATTCGGGCAGAGTGTCTGCCTTACGGTATCCCATTCTCCCAATTTCTGCGACTCCGTCGGATCTGCAGCAGCGACGACGACTTCACCAACCAGACCCAAACCATGGCCACTTTCTTCTCACACCAGGGATACCCCCAAGACATCGTCAACACCGCTCGTTCTAAGGCTGAGGCCACAAGCAGAAGTGAGGCTTTGAGGGAGAAAACTCACAGTGCTGCAGAGGACCGGCCGGTCCTGTGTATCACGTATCATCCTCACAACATCCCCATCAAAAACATTCTCCTCAGGAACTTCCACATCATTCAGAATGACACAGTATTGAAAGACATATTTCCTGAGCCTCCGCTGGTCGCTTACAAACGTGACACTAACCTACGCGATCATCTTGTTCACAGTTCACTTCGCGCATCTAACACCTTACCACCTGGCACACACCCTTGTCAGCAACTACACTGCAAAGCATGTCCGTACATCAACACATCCCCCGTCATCACCGGACCCCTGTCATCTTTTCATGTCCACCGATCATTCACATGCCAGTCATCGGATATTGTCTATGTCATCTCATGTTCTCACTGCCCAAAGATGTTGTATGTGGGGGAGACATACCGTACACTCCCTGAACGCTGCGAGGAGCATGTTCGTTCGATCCGCCTCGGATACAACAACCAGGTTGGACGTCATTTCAACGAACCTCCTCATAGCCTCACACATTTCAGCATACGCATCCTTTGGCAAAATACATCCCACTTCATCCGCCGCAAAATGACAGAATCCTTTTTCGCGGACAGGCTTGGCACTTACCATCCGCGCGGCTTGAACATTCGCCCCTAGGGATGTATGCTCGGCCTGATGGGTAGTTGGTGCCAGACTTGACCTCACTGTTGATACTGGATGCTACCTTTGAGTGTGTGTGTATGTGTGTGTGTGTGTGTGTGTGTGTGTGTGTGTGTGTGTGTGTGTGTGTGTGTGTGTGTGTGTGTGTGTGTGTGTGTGCATGTGCGCGAGCTGCAGCAGGCACGAGTGAATGCGAATGTATGCAGTGACGTGTATGTATATAGACGTAAGTTTTGTGCTACGTGTTTTGTGCATGTGTATTTGCGTCATTATGTGTACGTGTGTGTGGGTTTTTTTTTTTTTTTTTTTTTTTTTTTTTTTTTTTTTTTTTTTTTTTACGTCATTCTAAATTCTCTCTATACAGGATGACGTCTATTCTTTCTGTCGTGTTCTTTTCTGTTCTACGTTTGTTTCCATGTCACCTGAGGAAGGATCTTTGATCCGAAACGTCGTTATTTGTTTCTATTTTAAAGGGTTTTCTACCACTATCTTCTGTTTTTCTTTCGCGTTTAGAGTCTGTTCACTGCTCGACGCGTGCTTAGGATGCTCCTCTTGGTTATTTTTTGTATTGTTTTGCGTGTCCAGTTTTGGAGTTTAGAGCAGTGGATGTAGGTTTGACGAGGTTCGGGGCGCTTACTTCACCAGTGCTAGACCTGCGGATGCCCATCGGCTTGACGTGAGCGTTGATTCGTCATCTGCGATGCCATAGCCTGCGTGCCGCGAGCCGTGTTGCGATGCGCCCGGGTAGGGTTAGAGGAGGATGTCTCTCTGATTGTGTTGATTCGACTTTCTTTACGAGTATCCTAGTCAGAACATAGTTCGATAGTTCCTGGCTTTTAGATCTGTAACCTATATCAACCGTTACATATTGTTCACATTTTTATGGGGTTTGAGTCAGAGCTTGACACCGGACCAGACTTCGTGTCACTTTCAAAGACTGTACCATCCTCGTGATGCTTACTCTGTACAGTTTGGTAACGTTTGATCAAATTTTTGTGCGTGGCTGAGCCCCCGCGCCAACTGTTAGCATGTCACTTTGCAGGTTCAAAGAGTAGGGCTTGATAAAGTACATGCGTGTACGTGCGTGCCATCAGTTTCGGCACAAAATACTTTAATATACTGTTTGTGTTTTACGGACGACACACGTAGTTACGTGTCAGCCTTTCAATATTGATTTGATATTTGTACACACGTGTGTTCATGTGTCAAATACCCGTTCTGTGGGCACATTTAGTTTTATTACAGCTTCAGGTTGTACCTTCCACTGACTGATCCAGTCAGGGCCAGTTATTCAGTCTGTAGTTTAGTTGAGGTTTATTGCGTTACGTTGTTTGTTGAAAGCTGGAATACAGCATAGTGTTGTTCATTAGATAAACCAGTTGAAATTGTAGACGTGTTTGTGACGAGACCTGTGTCAACTAATTTAGATAGTCTGTCACATCATTATGCGGATCAAACCGAAGATTAATCTACTTGGGAGAGCACCTTCGGGTAAACCCCAACAAGTCTGTGTTAGAAAAACGGTGCACACATCACACACATGAATGCTTCAGCCTGATTCTGGCTTGGCCGTGTACACAAAGTTTTGTGACACAGGTCTCGATTTTGTTGTAGTCAATCATTTCTTTGCTTATTTCGAACAAGGTCCGCTTTAAAACGCAAGGTACTGCTCTCGACAGCGAACCAAGCCTGACCGCAGAGGTGTTGTGTCTTTACAGTTGCATTGACAGACATTCCTATTGCTCGCACACTCATCCACGTCTGTACAGAAATAGAAGGCAGATGAGACACGCGACGACACGACAATGAGATGAAATGAAACGAGACGCCAAGAGACGAAACGAGATGAAATAGTTTGATATTCATCGTTCACCGTGGAAGTTCATTATCACGAACACTCAAAATTAAACAAAGGAAATCTGAGCATGAAACGACATTTTCAAAAGGGATACTAGCAATTGTTTGTCAAAACGCGGGTAGGTTATATCTCTTTTCGTATATTCAAGAGAAAGTCGAGACGTGCCTTGATTTGCTTACACGATTCATGAATTAGACAGCTGTGCGCATGCTGCTTAGCATTCAACGACATCAAAGCCACAAGCATGTCACTTGCATGCTCAATCTCTACTGATGAGCAAAAGAAATGCAACATTATGGAATCTTGTTTTCGATTATTTAAAAAATGTCGCATTTCCTAATCAGTATAAGTTATTCATATCAGGGGTTTGCTTCATTTTCCTTTGTCGACCCGAGGAAGGTCAAAGTAACCCTCTATAGAAGTGAGTATTTCACTAAAGCATGCCGTTTATCAAAGAGGTCTTAATACTGCTTACACACTTTCTGGAACAACACAATGGAGCTGTCAATACCAGAGAAATATAAGACAAGTTATGTGAGTGGTCACATCTAAGCGCACTTTTTCAGTCCTTTTACTCCAAAAACCGACATGTGCCACAGCATATTTTCGCGATCAGACTTATTTAGCAGAATCAGATCTGCTGAGTTCTGAATGGTCCAAGAATTTATTTGGTAGTGGACGGAGAGGTTCCTATCCGCCTATGCGTGTGTAAAATGTATTTCTTTGCAATTCTGTGCAGACCCCACGTAGTCGGGTTACTTTTAATTCCGAGCATACATTTCAATTCTGTGAATGCTCTGCTGTGTTAATGTCAACGAAATCCAGGTTGGTGAGCATCAGTTGCGTCATCTGGACATCAGCTGCCCGTTTTGTAACTGCAAGGTTCACCAGATCTAGACGTCGATACTAATTTACCTAGTATCGTGAATTCAGTCAAAGAACACTGCAGACAGGGACACAATAATTTACTTTCTTCCAGATGTGTGATATACCATGAGGGATACCTTCCAGTTTAGTTATTTCAAGGGAAACAAAAGCAAGAAAGTGCCGTTTGCGGGAGTGCTCCCTAGATAGACCCACTTAATATCTCATTTGAATAAAAGTGTACTTGTGGCGTACTCACCGAGTACCAAAGGCTCTATCTTGGGAGTTCTCCCAAAACGTACAGGTGTTCTTACAACACACACCTTTATACACTGAACGTAAACAACGACAAAACATGTTCCTTCTTACCGGTGGCACATCTAAGGCCGGTAAAACCAGCGGCACAGATGCAGGTGAACGTGTTTACCCCGTCGACGCACGTCCCCCCATTGAAGCATCTATAAGTACCCATGTATGTACAGTCGTCAATATCTGCAAATACACAACAATATGATAACAAAATTCCAACACCACAACACCATATTAGGAATACTTCCGCTTTACTAGCCTTCTCTAACCAATATAACCATGTGGCCAGATGTACAAACAACATCACACACGCCGGCACACATAAATAAAGATGGACACACGGCACTTCCCGCCAATAATACTCTCAGTGGGCTGGAGTAGCAACAGAAATTCTGAAGAAGAATAGCACAAGCAGCAAAATGACGTCACTATAAGCTTGACGTCATTGCATCCTTTGTCTCACCTCACCATGCACATAGTGTTGAAATTGATGTTCACGTCACTGTGATGGATAAAACGGTGCTCACATCCCACACATGAATGTTTCAGGCTGATTCTGGCATGGACATATACACAAAGTTTTGTGACACAGGTCTCGATTTTGTTGTACTCACTCATTCCTTTGTGTATTTTGAACAAGTTTCACTAGGCACCACAATGGAAAAGGAGATCAATGCTGTTTAGTAAAACACTCGGCGTGTTCCATTGGCCAGTAAAGTTTTACCCAATCTGTGCCCAGTTATTCTTACATTATAAACCAACTTCCCAGCAGCGGACTGCCAATATTTCGAATGGTAGTGCTTGTGAAATGAAACACTTTCAAGGGTTATAGTAACCGTTCTGATTAAATTTTATGCTAAACCGAAACAGCCTAGCAAGGTAGGTGCATGAATTTTGTTTTTATTGTTATTTTTCATTATAAAATGAATTAGGGCGAACCTTCTTCTGAGTGATATCTGTGATGTAGAGAACAAAGGACTTGAATCGAAATAAACAAAGCTTCTCGCTGTAGTTGTTTCTGGCAAATCAAAGACAGATCTTTAGAAACAGTATACAACAGAAGAAATAGAATCACTCACAGATGAGGACATGATAAAGCTACATGCAAAATGTAAGAATCACACTGGTTCACTAATGACCCGTGACTTAGGGTGAGCTCTTGTATGCCTGTACACAAAAGCAGTTAGTCACTTTTTGCCTGTTGATTCTGACAGTCTATTTCATTACCTTTAAAACAACCCCATTGTTTCTAGTACAATCTGTAAATTATCATGCCTTATGTTTTATGAGTTTGGGAATTACCTCGCTTCTGCAGTCACATTATTGACTACAGAAAGTCATGTTGATTTTACAAAAATACATTTTAAAACAGGAAAATGGAGGACAATCAGATGATCATTCAACCAACAATAACAAAAACGAAAAGCCTGGGAAAGCTTGAAGTGGGGAAAAGATTAGTAGAGTGGAGTAGAAAACTAAACTACAGCGACAGATGATAACTTATTCACCACCACCGCCAACAGCGTTACCACCACCACCACCACCACCACCATCACCATCACCGCCACCACAACAAAGTGAGCCTGTCACCCAACAGCCTAAAAAATTAAATAAAATATTTTATTGGCGGATTTGTTGTAGGATTTGATTACATAGGTTACACATTATAAAAATACAAGCCACAAACCCAAACAGTGTCCAAAAAACCAGAAACACAAAAAGCCAAGCAAGAAAACCCCACATGCAGCGCCAAAAGCCTCTGATCCATTTTACATACAGTCAATAAATTTATTATTTTAATTTTTGTGAAAGAATCTTGTGTATCACTCTGCCGTTCTAAGTGGACTTACAGTCACCTACACTATGCTAGGATGCAGTCTTCTCAAAATGCATCCTGCAGACCTAAGCAAATAGTCCATAAGCTAGGAAGGTCTACCGTGTAACCCCCCCCCCCCCCAGTACTCAATAAGATGGGTTTCAAAGTGTTCCTTAGTATGTCCTGAGATGTTTAAACCATGTTCCCCGAAAATCCTTAAAAAGGCACCAGAGATATAGCCGATGGCGCAAGGGTACCCCCATTCACGCTCTTTGCAGGTGCTAAAATGAGGTTGAGAAACATTTTCCTCTAAATAAATCAGAATTCATTCCAGAAACCCAAATCAGGCAATATTATGTCAAGGCACACGTTCTGCATCCTCTGCAAAAACAGAATGAAAAAATATTGAATCACTGCCTTACAGCGAAGGTATTTGTGCACCCTCTAAACGACCATTTTTAGCGAAATTGCAAAAAAGACAAAAATAATGTGTCAGATGCCTTCAGACATTTTCAATAGCGCCGGCAGTCCATTTTTAGGCTTACATCATTAAAACAGGATGTCACAATTATTATAAACTTGACTAGGTGATGCTGTGATTACTGTGAGTGCCACAGTGGTTGATTTTGTATCCCTACCCCAAAATTGTAAAAATACACAAAATTAATTAGAAAAAATCACTAAAGTTATTCCATTTTATTTTGACCTCTCTTTACCTATTCAGTTTCAATAATGTGAGCATAAAGTGCACAAAAATAAGGAAAGTCGGCAATCTCTACGGTATGTTCGTGGTGAATGATAGCTTTATTTTCCCATTTAAACTTGCCAATTTGGGAAACGTATGTTGTTTCTGATGCCCTCAGAAATTTTGTATACAACTGATAGGTCTTTGTTAGATTTTATTGGTTAGGATAGAGTACCGCAGTTACTCCCAACCTGATTTTATGATGCTGTGATGCATTTAGGGGCCACAGTGGCTGAATCTGCTGCCCTACCCCTATTTTACCTGTATACAAAAGAACGAAAAATGATCATAACAATTGCTCCTCTGTTTAAATATTTTTGTTGCCAGTTTTCTTAACAAAATATGCATATCGAGCATAAACATTTGTGATCATTTCATTAATTTCAATGTCACCCATCAATTTAATTGTAATTCTTTTTATTTAAGGCATGCTGAACAGGGGCTGCCGCTGAAACTTCTACTGTCTGCACATTCAGCACTCTTGTCAATCTCGGGGAAGGTGTACCTCAGGGAGATGTTGTGTCTGATGCTGTTTTTGGTCTGCATTAATGACATCAGTACAACAGTACCAAGGTTCGTCTCGAACATCCTCCATGCGGATGACTTTGCAGTGTGGAGCGCAGCAGAACATAAAAAAATAGCATCCTCCAAAATCCAGGATGCTGCCAATAGAGTCAGCAGCTGGACTGAAAGAAGCCACTCAAACTAAGCTAGACCATCTCTTTCAATCAGACGGAAGAGGTCACCTCAAAACTGGAGACCTTCCAGTACCAAAAACAAACAGGCCAACTTTACTACCAACAAAAAAATGACTGGATTCAGGTGGAGGCCTCACATCGAAACCATGGAAGCTAGAGCTGCAAAAAAAAAAAAAAAAAAAAAGTCTCTGATGATGAAACTGGTGGGGACCACATTGGCGCAAATTACAGCATCCTGGAAGAAGCAAACACCTGCTCAGTCAGACCAGTTGTGCGGTACCAAGATACATCGACAACATGAAACACTGCCTGCAAAACCCAAAAAGCCAGGCTTGACAAGATGTAGAACATGGGTCATTCTCATGATGCAGTGACATTCATAGAGCCATCTGAAGCACCCCAATTTAGGAAATGAAGGACATTGGAGCCACTGAGATGCAGAACAGCACACACGATGAAGAGACTTACTAAACACGACAGCATGGGAGACTACAGGAGCAGACCAAGAACCGTCAGAAACGCCCAAGTCTGAACCGCCAACTGAAGGTTCTGCAAAGGGCTAACACTGACGTCCTCGAACCAAACCCAAAGATGTGTGAACAGCTTCCTTCAGATACATGGACATCTCGAAAGAGCCTTCAAGACAACATAAACAATGTTTCAGGACTCTTTACCAAAGGTTGCGGCACTGCACAAAGCCATCGCGCTGGACGTTGTGCACTAGCGCTACCCTCACAGCAGCTGTGATACCACACAAGATGCCGTACGGAATGAAGGAAGTGGCGTGTACATCAGTTGTGCAGACCGCACTACTACCTCCCTCTCGTACCAGCTGGCGGCAGCAGCTCCAACTATCGTACAGATCTACAGGTGCTCAACACAGCAGCAGAGCACTAGCTAGGGAAAGGCAGCTGTTTGATCCATTGATCTCGCCATGAAGCTTCAAGATAGACTGGATGCCCTGTCCACAAAATAGTGCTGAAGTGGATTCCAGTGCATTCTGGACTAGCTGAGAATGGAGACACTACAACAATAAAGTGATTGGCAACAGCAGAATGGCGGCTGCAGCCCGTGGGCAGATGACATCAACAAGCTGAACAGGGAGAGCCAGGCCACCATCTTTTATCTACGCACTGATTACTCTGGACTGGGTCCATACAGAAAAGCAGGAACGTTTCACAAACCCAAACTGAAGCCTGAAGGTTTAGACACTTTAATCAGATCATTCTGTATCAGCAATTATTTGAAGCTTCCATGCCTAATGCATGAAGAGATACCAAAATAAAAGAACGCTTAGCGAATGGCAAACTTCTGTAGACAACCAATCAGAATGTTCAGCAGAAAGCCATGCAGTAACTTTATGATCAGAGCTAAATATAGATCACTTGCAACAAGCGTCAGCATGATCGTTTGCAATGGAATAGTCACAAATTGAGGGGGGAAAAAAAGAAGTAGACAAAAAGTTTGCCAGCCCGTTGTCATTTTTTTTTACAAACTTTCACAGACTTTAAGGAAAAGGACTGAAATTGACAGACTTTCCAGGGCCCTGAAAAAGCCTTGTCATTTTTTAACAACTTTCACAAATGTTCACAGACCGTAAGGACCCTGCTGGACTCACCTCGTGAATTTGGCATAGAAAATCAGTCTTTGTAGCACATTCTCCAAACATGTCCATACAGAGAAGCGGTCTGCTGGCAGTTCTGACCAGAAGACACGCCCCTGTACACCAAACTCTAAAAACTTGCGGCCTAGCTCTTGACAGCTCACATATTGGCAGCCAGAACAATATAAGATTTAAAGACGCCCATCAAAAAGTTGAACGTTACAGAAGGTGGAAGTGGAGATCTCGTGGTCAACATGTGGAAACTAAGTATTTTGATAACATTGTTTTGGCTATTAGGAACCATAAAATTTTATTACGCATATTCATATTTACACATTTCTAGATGAAAAGAAATGAAAGGAAAAGGGGAGATCTTACTAGACTCGCATTACGCTAGGTAAAATATCACCTAAAAGACCATCCAGTTAAAAATAGTTACAATTACATGGATGGGTTACATTGAAATTAATGAAATGATCACAAATTTTTATGCTCTATATGCATACCTAAAAAAAAACTGGCAACAAAAAACATTTAAGAGTATGACGTAAGCAATTTTTATGATTATTTTGCGTTACTTTGCATACTGGTAAAATGGGGGTAGGGCAGCAGATTCAGCCACTGTGGCCCCTAAATGCATCACAGTCTCACAAAATCAGATTGGGAGTAACTGTGGTACTCTATCCTAATCAATAAAACCTGACAAAGACCTATCGGTTGAATACAATATTTCTGAGGGCATCGGAAACAAAGTATGTTTCCCAATTCGGCAATTTTAAATGGGAAAAAGTTACCATTCACCACGAATGTACCGTAAAAGATGCCGACTTTCCTTATTTTCGTGCACTTTATGCTCACATTATTGAAACTTAATAGATAAAGAGAGGTCAAAATGAAATGGAATAACTTTAGTAATGTTTTCTAATTAATTTTGTGTATTTTTACAATAGCGTCATCAACATCTGTAAATGTATGCTGTGTGTGACCTTCCAGTCTCAGCTTTTCATTGATGAAATCAATTCTTTCTAGTCTTTTTTTTTTTCATAATCCTGTTCCACTTGGGCTAGTCTCTTTGCTGCTTTGTAGTGTTCTCTCATTTCCGTTTCACCCTCTTCTTACAACTCTCAAATACAACCCCACCCCCATCCCCGTGCACCAACCTAATTTTCTTGATTCACATTAGGTTTTAATTGCATTTTTTTCTCTCTCTTTCGTCCTCATTGAGTTTTAGTTGCAGGCTGCAACGATGATCCTGTTGTTTTTTAATTAACTAAAATCGAATATTATGTAACTTGATGTGCTTTAAAGGCACACCCAAAACAGGTGTGTCCATTTGGTTTCCCACCAGGGAGTCGTATGTTTAGATTTGGTTAGTTTTGTTAATATAAATTTTGTTGTTGGTATTGTTCTGTAGCTTTATGTTAGAATGTATTGTAATGATGTGTTGGGAGGGATAGAAGTCAATATATGTCAACAGGTACATGTTTGTTGTCGATGTGTCTGGAAGAAATAAAAGGTTGACAACTTGGTTTCTGACGCCCAATCCGAGTGTAGAATGTTATATTCTGGGCAGTGTGCTTGTGTGTGTGTGTGTGTGTGTGTGTGTGAGAGTGTGTGTGTGTGTGTGTGTGTGTGTGTGTGTGTGTGAATGGGTGTGATTTTGTGTTTGTGAGTGTGTGTGTGTGTGCGTGCGAGCGCGCGTGTGTGTGTGTGTGTGTGTGTGTGTGCGTGCGCGCGGGCATGCGTGTGTTATTGGGAATGTAGAGTTTAACACTGAGTACAGAGGCAAGCTATTTGGCAGATTATATTTGCCAGCTCCAAGACAAATAATAAGACCACACTTTGAAAACACCAACCCAATAGACACGCACCAAATGGATCTCTTGTTTTTGCCCGCCGTGAGATGGCCTTAGTCGCCTGCTCGGCGTTAAAACCAAATAACTAACTCTTGTTTTTGCCACATGATACTATAAGAAAAAAATTATATACAAGTATGCACTGACTGTTATTGCCATTGCATCGAGGTTTAAGGGCGCTGAACCTCTAACTGACAAAAACGCTAGCACTGTCAGCATTATCATTGATATATAGCTGTGGTCTTTCAAAATAGCCCAGGCTTGTTCACGTTGATGATGGAAGTGAATTTAAACGTGCAGTTAATCAAGTATTTGCAAAGCATGGCGTGCTAGTGTGGCGAGGCATACACTTTAGCAAACAATTATCAGAGTGGCTTTTTAGTTATCAGTACTTTAAGGAAATCATGCATGACACAAGTAACACTGAGTGGATTAAAAGATTACTGTCTGTGGTAAAAGCAATGAATAACCAAGGTCACCTCAAACCTGTTGATGCTATTAAATTAAAAACAATACCAAGCCTTGCGCTACCAACGCTAAAAACCTCTGACACAAGTTTGTTTACGAAGCAGATAAAATATCTGTATCAGACCAGCGAGACAGATAATGATACCAAACGTAGAGCAACTGATCCAATATGATCTACGTTTCTTCACAATGTAAACAAATAGTCCCTGGTAACACATCTATTTATTATCTATATGAGCCTGCACCTCAGAGGGCATTTGTCAGAGAAACTTACAGATTGTTCCACGGGAAACTTTGACTCATTTCATCAACTAATTCATTAGTCAGTTTATCAACTAATTTATCAGCTATTTCTTCAAATAACTTAAGCTTGTAGTGCCCAGGCGCATAAACCGTTTCCTTACAGAAAAATACACGTTTTGTGTCACAAAAAGCAATTGACTTCTTATGTGTATGGATCATTTCAAGATTATGTTTATTCGACCTCAGTGTCATGTTTGGATAATCAAGCATTAGTTCTCCATCAAAAACATGCTTATAGTGTTCATGTCAGATTTCTTCATTTTTTTTATTACTGTTTTTTTTTTTTAAATACCTTTTGCTTTGGAATGACTGTCTTTCTGGTGCAGTATGGAATACATTTTTGACCTCAGTCCAACGTACTCAAGTATTGGCACTCCATTAAGTTTATCTGTAAACTTCCCAGACACTTTCTTGTTTTGTGTGCTGTATAGTGGGTGATCCTTAGGATAATTCCACGTGTCAAATATAATAATAATAAAGGTAATTTATATAGCGCCTAATCACCAAGGTGCTGTAGGTGCTTTACAATCGCAGTAATGAAACACAAAGCAAAATGCAAAAAAAAAAGCACACACAACAAAAATACATTGATTTACAAGGAGCAATAACCCCTCTCTCTCTCTCTCTCTCTCTCTCTCTCTCTCTCTCTCTCTCTCTCTCTCTCTCTCTCTCCCTCTCTCTCTCTCTCTCTCTCTCTCTCTGTCTCTCTCTCTCTCACACACACACACACACACACACACACACACACACATGATGAGCTGGCAGACAAAATGGTCTTTACGTATATGCAACAGAGAAAAGATGTGTTTTAAGCTTGGATTTGAAAATGGAAAGAGATGATGAGTGACGCACATCAGCTGGGAGAGCGTTCCATATAATGGGACCAAAATACGAAAATGTATATATGCAACTTGTTTTTCATATCTTCATGAAAGTCTTCAGTAGGTACGTCTATGATCATAGCTGGTTGGTTGTACATTGCTTAACGTGCCGACAGCAACAAGACTTTCTCAGGACGTGCCTGCACTGCTTGTGAAAAAACCCAACTAAACAGCATATTGAATTATGTCCCCAGCCAGTCTAATATGCTGAATAATAAACAGTAGGGAGAGTTTTAAAAACATACAGGTGAATGGACCAAGGGTAGACAGAAACACATGCCCCAGAATAGAGGGAAAACACACCCTGTGGGGCTGACCAGAGTGACCCTGGGAACTAAAAATTAGTTAACCCCACCCAAGACCCTCAGGGCAGACCAGGTTGGGGGCGTCTATGATCATAGAGTCAGTGTCAATGTATAACAGTCATCAGTCTAGATACGTCAGTTTAAAGTAATCATAGTAGAATTTAAGCATCAACACCTTCAACAGTTCAAGTATAGTCTTACCAATGAATACTGGATTGTGGAGATCAACAAACTTTTTTTAGAGTGTCACTGCAAACAGTGACTGATGGAACTCTTTATACCCTGTATATTGGGACTTACCTGTAAGTTTAACTGCACCCGATTCAGTTGTAACCAGTCTCACATCTTTGCGGTGATGTGGATTTTCAATCATCTTACCTAAACAGGCATTGTTCATAAGCTTAAAGAAGTCTTTGTCAACTGCATGTTACCTTCTCTTGCACGAAGATGGGTGTTCTTCATAATGCAACCTTTCATAAAAGCACACTGATCAAATTCAGTGCCTCTGTTAACCTTCTTAAGTATTAAATCATAGTAGTAGTAGTAGTAGTATTGTGAGGACAAAATAGGCCGTGAGGCCTTTATAAATGTCCTTTCTTTCTTTAGTTCCTTTATGGGTCTGCTATGCATGCAATTTTCCTATAAAATCATTCATCATAGGAATAAAAAATCTCTTTAAATTTTGGTAATTCGTCCAGCTGCTTTTTAAAAGAATTTATATTAGATGCTTTTTTAATGAAACTGGTAAGTCATTCCAAACAATGGCAACTCTGTTAGTAAAACAAAACTTCCGCAGGTTAGTGTTACAGTGCTGTACAAAGATTTTCCCTTCAGAATTTCGGGTTCTGTCACAGAATGGTGTCGCAAAAAAGTCGTTCCACTTTAGGTCATCGATGACATTATAAATTTTAAAAACTTGGATTAAGTCTCCCCGTATTCTACGTCCGCGTAAGGAGTGTAATCCAAAGTATCTGAGTCTGTCTGAATAAGTCATATTTCTACATTCTTTGACCAGCTTTGTTGCTCGTCTCTGTACTCTTTCGAGCGCAGCTGATTGTCTCTTTAAACCTGGGTACCATACAGTGTTTTCATACTCTAAATGTGGTCTGACTAGTGACTTATACAGTTTACTAAAAATGTCCTTGTCCAAATAATTAAAAGCTCTCTTAATTACTCCAACCATTTTGTTGGCCTTATTGATGCAGTTCTGAATATGGGGGTCAAAAGATAGAACTTTGTCAAAGACCACACCTAAATCTCTTTCCTCCTCACAAGATACCACCTTTTTAATGTTGCTGTTCACTTTCATCAAGTAATCGTGTTCAGGATTGTTCCTTCCAGCATGTAAGACCTTGCATTTCTCTACATTAAAATGTAAGTCCTATGTGTCGGACCACTCTTGCAAGTGATCCAAATCGTGCTGCAACACGTCTTTATTGCTCGATTCATTATAGATTTTAGTATCATCTGCGAAAATTTTGCACATGCTATTAACACAATCTGGCAAGTCATTTATAAATATCGTAAATAATATAGGTCCTAAGATGCTACCTTGAGGTATGCCGCTCAGTACCTTTATTTTGTCCGATTTTGCTTCTCCAACCTTTACCATTTGTTCTCTTGCATGTAAAAAACTTCTTATCCAGTTGGAAATGTTTCCACATACACCATAGGCCTCTAGTTTCTGAAGAAGCCGTTCATGAGGAACAGTGTCGAATGCTTTTCTAAAGTCTTAGTATATGATGTCAACCGTTTTTTTTTTTTGTTGTCCAGTAAGGAGGTTATATCATCCATAACCTGTAGTAGCTGAGTAACACATGATCGTTTCCTTCTAAAACCATGTTGGCATTCAGTGTACATATTATTCACCGTGAATTGATTAACGATCTCATCTTGGACTATAGACTCTACAACTTTACATACTATACACGTTAAGCTTACTGGCCTGTATTTTCCTGCATGTGACCTAGAACCTTTTTTAAAAATCGCACTTACCTCTGCGGTTCACCAGTCTTGCGGTACAATACCTGATTCGAGGGAAAAAGTAAACAATGTGCAAAGTGGCTCTGCCAACTCATTACACAACTCTTGTAAAACTCTGGGAGGGATGCAGTCTGGACCTTGAGCTTTGGAAGGATTCAACTCCTTTAGTTTTTTCTTGACAATATCATATCTGATGTAAAACTGCAGTAGGTGATAGTGACAAACGTATTTGAATTTATCATTTACATTTGGCACAAGTTTAGTGTCTTCTTTTTTCCTGTCAAAGACCTTTTCTTCAAGTGCTAATAGATAATCATTGTGGTAATTGCTTAGGTGGTGCTGGTACTCCAGGTCGACTTCAAAGATCCAACCTTTTTCGTCATTCTGATCATGAGTCAAAATACTGTTTGTTAAGTGTGTTATATTACACTGTGACAAATCATGCAGGGAAAGAATTTTCAAAGGCAATAATTCAGTCATCGCAAATCCGTAAAGACTATTAGCGTCCAGGTACATAATCTATGACCTTGACATTGAGGGGTCAAGGTCATCATAATATTGTTGTTAGCTTTGGCATAATTATTTGCTGCAATATTAATACTGCCTCTCAAACCAGGTTCCACAATACCTAAGCACTGTTTGAATGTTATCAGCTGACCTGCAATGTTGAGCATGTTTGTGTGCTACTTAAACAGAGGAAAACCTTTGCAAATATGTTTTACACAATTCCTGTTTTCTAGGATGTTTTGATACATACTCATAAATTAGTCATTGCTTATTAGTAACTTGTCAACATGTTTATCTTCTGGCTGCCCATAATTTGGGGCAACTGGTGATACTCTAATTGGTTGTAACGTGTTAACAGACTCAGTGTCCCATACATACACGTTTACAGAAATGAGAGGATTTAATTTTTCAAACACGTCTATGTCTTGTACCTTAACAGGAAAATCTATACCATTGAAGTTGCCTTCTTTTACAAACTTGATGTAGTTGGATACACGCTCAGGTTTTATTTTTACAAAGTGTGGTTTGGCAAGCACACACCACATAAAACAGAAATTGACATTGTTCTGAATATTAATGACAGCCTTTTTGTTTGCAACCTCAGTTGGTGGTGGCCATGGTTTGCCTAATATATGATGATATCTTGACTGTCTCAGTTCTAAAGCCTTGTTGTTGTCGGGACGTTAAGCAATGTACAATCATGTCACAGTTGTAGTTCATGTACATACCTTTCATTGCAACCAGACCCTTTCATTTTGGCTCTATCAATTGGTTCGAGGAAATCAGGCACCATTTTGTTTCTAAACACATTTTCCAGTTCCTTTCTTGTGTTAACTGCGTGTTGCCTAGTTGAGATATATGATACTAACACATGACCGTCTACCCTGTGAAATTCTATTTTAGTAACAACCTGAATCTTTACTCTACCATCAAGAAGATTATTGTGTCTTAAGGTAAAAGATTTCCTTATCGATTCATAGACATTGAAAACATTTGATATAGACAAGTTATCATGTGAAATACATTTTGCAAACTTTGCATGTTGTTGGTCATTTTTATTGTCCAACAAAATAATAATAAAAAATATTACTGTATGTGTAATACCACTTTATTAACTGTAACACGTAGAAAATAAACATTCAGGTAGCATAGTTGTCTGTATATGTGTCACACACTGTCTCAAACCAGTTATTATTAACTTCAAAGGTATATGTCATAAGATCAACAGTCATGTACACTGTAAATGATTTTCCTTCAATAAATTCCAAAGTCATATGATATATCAGGTATATCACTGCTGGTACTGTAAGTCTTATGGCAGGTTATTTAGAAGGTGTTCATATCTGATCAAAGTGCTGGACGTCCCTAAAGCACACTGTAATATCAACTTGTTCATTTGTCATCTTTTGGTCCAACATCTTTTTATGACAAAAAAACAAAAAAACTAAAGAATAAATTAATTTAAAGCTACCCAATAAACAGCTAAATATTGGGGCACACACAGTGTTACGTGGAGGAGTTGTAGTCGAAGTATGATAAACACACTAGACACACACGCACGTAGAGTTCTTTTAAATAGACCTCATTCAGCTGCAATCCGTCAACCGTGGCTTAAGGATGTAGACAAAACTGGAGTAACAGTTCCAACAACATTTAATTCAGCGATGCGATACCCACACAATAATGCACTTTCAAATGCACAAACTACTGAATACAAAGTCTCTTCTGCTATGTCACAGTCAACACTACGACTCAAAGTTTCTCATACACAGCGTCTCTCGCAATAAACTGCGTATCTCTACAACTGACAAAGCAAGACAATGTACTCACGGGCTTTCCCAGCACCCTCCTTATATACACTATCAAAATCAAGAATCTTCTACGGAAATCATGAACTCAACCAATCAGAACGGAACACGCAGCCGAAACTCATTAACATAAACTTTCCAGAAACAATATATCAGGCTACAAAAACACGGCTGCTCACTTCAGCTCTAAATTCTAGCATATAATAAAAACACATAAAAGTATGGTATCCCTATCTATGATAGCTCAAAAAGGTACGAGAACATTCACCAAACAAAATAAAAGCTGCTCACTACACGCGCACAGGAAAAGTAGCGAAAAATGTAGCGATGTCAACTAACCGACGTGACACTTAAGAGGCCACCAGACAGTGCGACCCTTCTAGCACGCACCAGACTAAACACAATAAAACAAAATCGGCTCTACTCACGAACAAAAGAAAATCTTACTAAAAAGGCACGAAATCATAACCGTGATAGCTCAAATAAACAACATATCGTTACCTACGAATAACACATGTACGCTCTCACAGGATAACACAACCACAATTGTAACATTACCCCCCCTCCCCCTCTTAAGAATGAAATTTCACAAAACTTTGTTCTCAAATTTCAAAAATACGGTTGTGGCTGTGTAAACCTACACAAAACCCTAAACAAATATAACTTCACATCAAAAATCAAATTAAAATAAACGTCTTACAGTTCCTGTAAACAGTCCTGAGCATCGAAATGTTTCATACAAAAGTTCTGGACACAGAAATGTTCATTTAAACTGCTCTGCTCAGGTAATCTGCTCCAAAGTTCTGCGAACCCTTGATAGACTGTAGTTTAATGTCAAAATTCTGCAAGAACATCGCCCATCTCATAATACGAGAATTAGTAAACTTTGCAGCGTTTAGATAGTTCAAGGGCTGATGGTCTGTTTGGAGAACAAATGGCACTCCCAGAAGGTACAGTTCGAATCGCCTTACTCCCCAAATGATGGCTAGGCACTCCTTCTCGATGGTCGAGTAGTTTCTCTCAGCTCTGGTCAACTTTCTGCTGGCGTAGCTCACTGGGTGGAGTTTTCCGTTATCTTCTTGCATCAAGACAGCACCTACTCCTTCGTTGGAGGCGTCTGTTCTCAGGAAGAACGTTTTCAACGGGTCAGCCGTGTAGAATAGGCTTCTCGGTTAGGATGTCTCGAACCGCCTGGAATGCTCGCTCTTGGACATCTTCCCACTTCACTATGTTAGGTTGTCCTTTCCTCAGCAAATCAGTCAGGGGTGCTGTAACTGCCGCAAAGTTTGGTATGAACTCCCGGTAGTAGTTCGCCAAGCTCATAAATGAGCGGACTTGCGTCTTGGTCGTAGGTCGCGGGGCATCCCTGATCTTCTGCACGTTGGCGTCGTGTAGCCCTTTTAAACCTTCGCTCAATTTATGTCCAAAGAAGTCTATGTTGTCAGCCCCAAGAATACACTTGCTTGGACGGATGGTAAAATTCGAATCTGACAGTGTTTGGAACACTTCTCGGAGGGCTTTGAGGTGGTCCTCCCAAGTTTTGGTATGGATCAAAATGTCATCCCAGTAAAAGACCACATTTTGCATATCTTCTAGGATCTTTTTCAGTCCTCTCTTTAATGTGGCACCACTGTTCACCATATCAAAAGGCATCTTCAGGAACTCCCAATGACCGTCGGGTGTGACGAACGCTGTCTTGGGGATATCTTTTTCTGCAACCTTGATTTGCCAATACCCTTTGCTTAGGTCAATTTTGGAGAAAAATCGGTCTCCACTGACCTTCTGGAACAGTTCTTCCGCTGTGGGCATAGTCTCTGGATCAAAGATTGTTAGTTTATTGAGTCTGCGATAGTCCACACACACTCGGTTAGATCCATCTGGTTTCTTCACGATGACAACTGGGGACGCATATGGTGACTTGGACTCTCTGATGACATTCAGACTCAGCATTTCCTTGATATCCTTTTTCAATTCTTCTCTCGTGTTATAAGGAAGACGATAAGGTTTGCTGCGAACTGGCTCGTTTGACGTCAGGTTTACCTCGTGCAGGATGGTGTCTGTTGTCCCTGGGTCAGGTGTAAACCGATGCTCGAACTCTCGAGTCAGGACGCGCAGTTCTTCACGTTGAGTCTGGGTCAGATTTTGACCGAACTGGATATCTTCCACATCCTCTTTATGTCGGAGTTCATTAAGGTCAAATAGGTTCTCGTCGTCTAGTCTTTCGTCATCAGCAAGACGCACCGATTCCGCCGATTTTTGTTTGTCTTGACCTCCCTGTAGCTCCACCAGCCTTTCTTTATTCACCACTGCTGCTTCCGTGTTGTCCGCCACTTTTAGAGGGATGGTCTGGTGACTCTTCTTTGCTTGACTTCTCGTGGTAACAGAACATATTTCAGGTCTCCACTCTGGATCTGGATCGTCTGCATTTCTGGCACCATCAATGTTTCCGATGATGAGATCGTAGACTGGCGTCTTCACGCACAACGCCTTCATCTCTCCTGTCAAATAGGGGGTGTCGACACTGACTTTGGCAAGGGGGATAATCTTTACAGTTCCGTCAGCCAAAATGAGGGTGGTCCACTCCTGTAGGTACTGGTCTTCAGCTACTAGGTCCTCTCTCACGATGATGCCACTGCAACCAGTGTCTCTCAACACTCTCACTGGTGTGTCGCCGACGAATCCTGACACCACCGGCATGTTCGGCACTTCATTCTCAGGCAGCGCGATGTTTGAGACTGGTAAAAATGTAGTCCCATCTCCTACTGGGATGCATCCATTCTTTCTGAAAGATTCGATCATTTCTGGTGTCGCTCGCTTTTCTCTGGATTCAAAGTCATTGGATGACGTCACATCATTGACTAATACAGCGGCAGCTCTGTGTTGAGACGTGGTACTGCTTCTGCCTGCTATCCCACGATCTTGGTTGGATCTTCTGATGTTGTCGCCTCGGGGAACATCTTTAGAAGGACACTGTATCGCTTTGTGACCTTTCTTTCCACAGAGAAAACATGTCAGGTTCTCCACCAGATTGTATCTCGGGGTGTCTCTGACATTCTGGATTTCCTCTGCTGGTGTAGACAATATAATTATAAAATATTGTTGTCACTCCAAATAAAGAGGCGGTGGTGATAAGCTTTGTTATGTTTTGTAGTAGGACAGAATATCACAATGTTTTCAAAATGATAGATGAATCTTGTTTGCAATAGATCAAGTAGGAATTCATTTTTCCTGCAGCCTGTGGCTCCACAAAACAAACAACAGTGTGGATCAAGTACCATCAAGTCCATTTTGAAAAAAAATATAAATTAGTACACGGTACCACATAGTCTGCTTTCTTAGATATTTAGTCATGCATCATAATTAAATACAAATAAATATGTAAAGCTCTACCTGATTCACTCTTTTTTTGTATCTGGAATGTAATTCTGACACTGCCATTCTTGATATGCTGACCTGACCCATGTAGGTTGTCATCGTCTGTACTATGTAAGTCTAGCAAAAGTGCATACTTATCCGTCAGATATTGGTCAACTCTTACGTCATACAGATGTAGATCGTTACATGCCATGTTTGTGGGTTTTTCTCTCAGTCTTCCATCTGCAAAATTTCTTATGATCTAGTCATAGTGCTGATAAGGTAGCATAGCTGAAGCTTACACTTGATTAGGGCGCCCTTCAATAGTGCAGGATAAGTGTGTAATATTTGGATTGTAAAATTTATCTGACTCCCTTTTTAATGGATTTTTTTGGTTCAATAAATAACATAAGTATGCCTTTCAATGACCCAGCAGGTGTGTTCAAGTTGATGTTCCACATTGGATCATCTTTGTCTTTGGGTATTGTACTGTGCCTTATCACACGGTCATAATAAATAGGAAGTCTTGACTGGTACTGATTTTGAATGAGTCTAGCTAGCTCAGTATGTGTGACAATTTCATATTCCAAGGAGATATTTGAGATCTTGTATGCTGCGTCTGTGTCAGATGACCTGATAACTTTTTGGCATTCATTAAAGGTTAGTTCAAAGCTTAGACAGTCATTCAGTGCTTCTTGGTAATAAGGTTAATGCACTGTCAGGACTTCAAATTCAAGTGGAATGTAAAATCACTTACATATGTTTATGCTAATATAACATCCTTGGCAGATGATGCAGATTTGTTGGCTGCATCGATTTTAAGTTTGGCAATGTTATCAGACTGTATGCCTTGATAATGGTCTTCTCGTTCTTCTTTAGTGAGCCACAGATCTTTGTAGCAGTGGAATATATCAGCATCATCCAGACTAAAGACGTCTTGGCCTTCAAGTCTAACTTTAATAGTCTTAATAATTGCTTTTCCAACATTAACAACTAATGTTCTGTTGGCGTCTGTTTCTGATGAAAGTTCAATATCAAAAGCAAGTCATGCCATACCAGGAACAATACCATCACTGGGACCTAGATTCGTAAACTTGAAAGTAAGAGTTTGGTTTTGATCAATGGTGCTAGGATTGTTTGTGATAACAATTTATTGCCTAATACCCTTAAGACCTGGTGTACCGTCTGCTTGGGTCCAAGCACGTCTTTGGCAGACTCCGTCACCATCCCCTTGAGCTGGTTCCACATTTCAGTTGGGTTGCCAGTCAGCGGTCCATGGGCAGTTAGCAGGTCATCTAGGTGGGACTGGAAGTTTTCCTTGACGTCCAGGCACTTCAGCTTGGCCAGGTTGAATGAAGGTTGGGTGAGCTTTGGCCTCTTCCTGTGTGCCCAAGCAGAGAGTACATCAGGATTGGTTTGATGAGAACAATGAAGAGATCAACAAGCTACTGGAGCAAAAGCACAGTGCCTTCATCGAGTAGCAGAACAACATCAACTCCTTGTCCAAGAAAGACCACTTCAAACACCTCCAGAGGAAAGCCCAGAGAGAGCCCAGCAACATGCAGGACCACTGGTGGGACAGCAAAGCAAAAGAACTTGAACACTTTGATGAATCCAGGCACCCCAAGGAATTTTTCAGCGCTATGAAAGCTGTCTACGGCCCTGCCAGACCCAGCACAACCCCTCTCTTTTCCTCCAAGGGCTTCACCTTGCTAAAGGACAAAGGTAGCATCACTGAGCGTTGGAGAGAACATTTTTCAAATCTGCTGAATCTGCCTTCCACTGTTGATCCCATGGCCGTGGACATGATTCCCCAGATGCCGACACTGGATGACCTTGACCTCCGGCCAACCCTAGACGAGGTCAAGAAAGTGATCAACCAGACTAGCTCCGGCAAGGCTGCAGACATGGATGGCATCCCAGCAGATCTCTTCAAAGCAGCTAGACCTGAAACCTTGATGCCTTCCTCAACATTGTGACATGCATCTGGGCAGAGGAGAACTTGCCACAGGAATTTAGAGATGCTACAATCATCTCCCTGTTCAAGAAAAAGGGCAGCAAAGCAGACTGTGCCAATTACCGAAGAAACTCACTCTTGTCCATTGCTGGCAAGATCCTTGCGAGAGTCATCCTCAACCGCCTGATCAGCTCTATATCTGAGGAAGCACTCCCAGAGGCTCAGTGTGGCTTTAGACCCGGTCGCAGCACAGTCGACATGGTCTTCCCTGTGAGACAGGTCCAGGAGAAATGCATTGAGCAGCACATGGACCTCTTCGCTGTCTTCATAGATCTGACCAAAGCATTCGACACCGTGAACAGAGAAGTGCTTTGGGTCATCCTCGCAAAGCTTGGCTGCCCTAGGAAGTCCACCAACATCATCCGCCTCTTCCATGATGGAGTGGTAGGAGTTGTCCAGTCAAACGGCGACACATCCGCACCCTTTCACATTTCCAAAGGTGTGAAACAAGGTTGTGTTCTTGCCCCCGTGATGTTCAACCTGTTCTTCACGTGTGTCCTGACCCATGCAGTACGCGACCTTGAGAAGGGAGTGTACCTGAAATACAGACTAGACGGCTCTCTCTTCGACCTCCGTCGACTGAACGCCAGGACCAAGACCATTGAGAGACTGATCCTTGAGGCGCTGTTTGCCGATGACTGTGCACAGATGGCGCACATGGAGTCTGACATCCAGACCATCGTTATCAGGTTCTCGGAAGCTTCTCGACTGTTTGGCCTCACCATCAGTCTCAGCAAGACCGAGGTCCTGCACCAACCAGCTCCAGGCACAAGAGCCTCCCCCCCCCCCCCCACCCAAAGTGTATATCGTAGGCACCGAGCCGAAGACTGTCGACCAGTTTAGGTACCTTGGGAGCATCATCTCTTCTGACGGTACTATGGACAAGAAAATCGCAGTTCACATCAGCAAAGCCAGCCAAGCCTTGGGTCGCCTGCGCACTCGTGTGTTGAATAACAACAACGTCAAGCTCTCCACCAAGATCAAAGTCTATAAGGCAGTAGTCCTCCCCAGCCTCCTCTACGGATGAGTCATGGACGCTGTACAGAAAGCACCTCAAGCAGCTTGAACGTTTCCACATGAGATCCCTGCGCTCACTCTTAGGTATCAAATTGCAAGACAAGGTGACAAACCTGGAAGTCCTGGACAATGCTGGCTTAGTGCGTGTTGAAGCCTTGATCTTAAAGTCACAACTCCACTGGACAGGTCATGTCATACGCATGGATGATTCTCACATGCCACGTCAACTCCACGTCAAGGCCACAGGAAGCAAGGACGGCCAAAGAAACGCTTCAAAGACTGCATAAGAGACAGCCTCAAGTACTGCATCTTCCCGGTAAAGGAACTTAAGGCACAAGCACAAGACAGATCCGGCTGGCGTGCTGCCACCAGGAAAGCCTGCACGCTCTTTGAACACAGTCGGTGCAAACGGATCACCAGTGCCAGAGCTCACAGAAAGACAGCGTCGACTCTCCCCACAGCTATGTTCCAGTACACCCATTGCCCTCGCAGGTGTGGCTGCAGGATTGGCTTGGTCAGCCACACCCGCACCCACAAATAGAAGTCATGCACAATGATGACATCATCGGTTTCGATGGTCTACCCATTACCCTTAAGACCTAGAGGTTCACGTAATTTTCTGTGCGAGTCTAACTTTGATCCGTAGGACAGTGTCATTTTATTTATTCATAATAACAAAAATAATAATAATACAACAATGACAGAGGGAAGATTTGATGATATTGCACTGGAAGATATGCATGACAATTCAATGGACCTTATAAGAAATACTTATAGTTTGCAACACAAACTTTTACTAAGCAAAGTAAACGCATGTTATAATCATGTTGGTGAGATGCCAGAAGCATTAGATCCTGATCATTTTGAACTTGATAAAAAGGACCACTTATATTTAAATACAGACAAAGGAAAAGTGTATCTAACCTATAAAAGCAACCCTGCTAAGTTTAGATCCATAAACACACTCAAAACTTAAGTCAGTGGTGATGCAGGTCTGCAACGTTATCTTGGTGTCTAGGGTACCAAGCAAACTTGCGAGTGCTCTTCATGGTGTGCAAAAAGGGTTGCCAACAAGACAAGAAATCGAAATAACTGGATTGAAAGGGTTATCGGAAATAGCAGGCAGAGCAGTACAAGAAACCTTATAAACCCTTACTGATGAAGCTATGAAAACAATAAATGGCTCTCCCTTTCCTATGCAGCAGATAATGGGGCTAAACAATTAGAGGTGAACTAGTGAATAATGTAGCCAAACTAGGGGAGCTTGATAATCACATTAAAAAAAAAAAATAACTAGGTAAAGCAGATAAATAGAATTATGGCATTGAAATAAAAGAAAGAATGCAACAACGTTTAAATGATTTGCAGATATAAAGATCAGCACAACTAGAAATATTGAAATTGGGAAAGAAAGCAAAAAACACAAATCAACAGGATTAGAGAAACGATTCAGAAAATAGTTTATAAAGACACAACATTAGCTGAGAGATTGAGAACACGTTTCAGAGAGCAAGGTATTACAATTGCAAGTTGAATTACTGCTCTTGGATTTATTATTAGTACTGTAGTAATGGCTGTTTCTGGTGGTGGTGGTGGAGGAGCCGATGGCAGTGGTGGTGGATCAATACCTCCAGGTCCTCCGGGTTCGCCGTCTGACCCAAAAGATATTATGACTTTTGTACTTTAGCTAACTGGATACTATGCAAAACAAATATTAAAGTAACTTTAAATCCAGCAAACTTAATTGTTACATTAAAAAATCCCGTAAGACGTGATAAATTATATTTATTTTCAAATGCTTTTGCAAATTTATTTGGTTTGATAAACATTAAATCTGAAGTGCATTACAGAATAACGGTGGATAAAGACAAAATAACTCGGTGATATCCTATTGGATTTGTCAGTACATAAAATACTAAATGTTCAGTTGAAAAAGCTGAACATGACTGAAAATGTATACAATGGTGTTCTTTCAACTTTGTTAAGATGAGTGCTGGCTGAAAATGCTTCCTATTGTGACAGCGTGGTTGTCAGATTTCCTAATAATTTATTTGCAGTTTAAAAAATTAGGCTCCAGTTTGTTTGATTCACTGTGTTTATCTGTCACTAATCAGGATGGTAAACCTGTTCAATTGGGGTGATTTTGTGGTTGTCTAAGAAGTTAAATAAATTTGATTTTTGTTGAATAAAATGAGTGGTGTTCCAAAACCGAGAATTACACCATTTGCGTGTCCTGTAATAGAGTTGAAAGATTTGGGCGATGTACTTGGTTTGATAAAGAATGTGAAATAGGAGAAGTGTATGGTCTTGAACTTGATCCCATTGGATTGTACAAATGGAAAGTAATTGATGACGTGAAAGATGACACAGAAAAAAAGGTATCCTAAACTTAATCAGCTTCGTGATGTTATCACCTCTAGTTCTGTAAAAAATGTACATTACCTCTTTAAACATGTGGGTAATAACTGGGTAGTTTTGCTGCTGCTGCAGTTGACTGGGACATACAGTTTGAATCTATTAGTCCTTATGTAACTACTGAAGATTTAAACGTGACATTTAAAAAAAAAAACTATTAACTCTGGCCCTTTGCTTGTGAGTCTTGTTCCGAGCTATTCCATGGACAACAATAACATAGATAAAATAAAATAACAAGAGTATGAGAAACGGAGGTATCGTCTTACAGGTAAAAAGGGCAGACCTGATCGGACTGTTGTGTTTACAACAGCAATCTTTACCATAGCTAGTGAAGCAACAATAGTTTATGAAATCATACTGAGACATTTGGAAGATGCTAAAGAAGCAGAAATTGCACAGGGAATCAAACTTACCTTGGATAACTCAGTGACAGAGTTAGCAAAAGTCTTTATTGCAATTGGAAAAGGAGCAGATGTACAGGTATTAAGTTGTAACCCAGCTGTTAAAGTAGTAGTCGATAAATCAAGTCAAATTTCACTAAATTACATAAAATTACCTCACATAGATCTTGTTTCATTTTATTACGCTAGCAAATTATATACCCCTGAAGATTTGCAAAATGTAATTGCTGATTAATATTATTTTGAAATACCCAAAAAATATTTATCATAAAAAATGGTGCCCTTGTGTCCACCATTAGCTGATGAAAGATTACTGGCAGACTCGTTTTGTTTAATAAAATATTACAGAAACATTGAAGTATTTGGAAGATGAAGAGGCAAAATATGCAAGGTGTAAAAGACAGTACAAGATGGCTTTCAATTCTGTACAAAACACAACTATGACTGTTGGTGCTCTGTTTGCAATGGGAGTTGGGAGTATCATTGGTATTGCTCTTGAAGGTGTCAGTGTTTCAGATGCCTGAAATGCTTTGGTTTGGAAGCCCTTAACAAAAGATTTAATAAAAAGCTGCAAAAACATTAAGTTCTCTTGCAGGAGCAAAGCTGAGCAGTATGAAACATTAACAGTAAAGCTTAGAGGACAATAACATCTATGATGATGAGTTTAAGAGAGTGCAGGATGATCCAGACAAGCACAAATGACGAAAGTCTGAAATTTAAAATAAAATGCGTAGTCAACACGTGCATGCTGAAGAACTGAAGGCATCTTTTTTTAGAAGAATAGAAAAAAGATAGGAGTGAAAGAGACCATGGAAAATGTACAAGGTCTTCTAAACAAATGAAGATAAGTGTTTCTTTTTTCTGTCATATAATTCACAAAGAGAAGTCGCACCTAACTATTTAACCCCATCAGCTCCACAGCCAGACTACTGCTGAGAAAACAAAATGTTATTTTGCTGTCCATGTAACTTGGCATTTTGTTAAAGCAACGTGATGACTTGAAACAAGAACTTGTGACAACTTAAGTCAAGTCAATTACAAGTACTTATTTTAACTCACTTGTTAGTACTTACGTCAACTAACTTATAAGAACTTGCAAAGTTACTTACAGGTTGTAGGTAATATTAAAAAAAAATTGTTACCAAGTTTCTACAGGTAATTTTGAAAATGTGTTAACATGTACCTTTAAGTTACCTGTTGACAAGTATATCGATTACTGTGTGCCGCTAATGGCCCCCTCCAGCCTATTGACAATCAAATACAAGATGAAAGTCGGGCAGGTAGTGCACTGCAATTACCCGCGCTGATAGATACGGTGCTGGCCTGCCTGTAATGTTCTGTTTTGATCAATGACCAGCATCCCACCAGGGTCTGCCCTGGGGGACTTGGGTGAGGTTAACTACTTTTTAGTTCTCAAGGTCACCCTGGTCAGCCCCACAGGGTGGGTTTTCCCCTCTATTCTGGAGCATGTGTTTCTGTCTACCCTTGGTCCATTCACATGTATTTTCCTTTTTAAACTCTCCCTACTGTCTGCGTTGCTGTAGCTCTTAGTTAGCGTATTAAACCGGCTGGCGACATACATTCAATATTCTGTTTAGTTTTTTTTTTTTTCAAAATCAGTGCCGGCACGGCCTGAGAAAGTCTTGTTGCTGTCGGGACGTTAAGCAATGTACAACCAGTACAACAATCGATCACCAGCAATCAACATTTTGTGCCGGCCTATGACAGATGAAAATGTTATGTATGCATGCACTTTGTAAAAATCTTTTCATGGGTGGTTACAACTGAAAATTGAAACGTCTCGCGGCCCTGTGTTAAAAGCTGTCAGTATGCATAAATGCCCATTAAATGCGTGGCTTATTGTGTATTCTGCCGCAGACGGAAGATGTCTTTTTTATGGACCAATGTCAGTAGTGTATGCTAATATTTTTTAAAGGGAAACTGGCACAGCACAAAGATAGATTTTTCAGCCAGTCAGCTGGCTTTAGCGATCCGGCCTGCTGACTGCATGCGGTATTTTCAGAATACAGATGTTGCATTGATTGAGACAGTGTTTTTGAAATAACGTGGGTTTTGTTGTTTAAAAAAAAAAACACCTAATTTAAACTTAGACTTTCAGATAATTAAATGGTGTCCTTGTATTGTATAAACCCTATATATCACCAGGAAATTTCATTATAACAAACACTCAAAATTAAACAACGGAAATCTGAGAATGAAACGCTATTTTCAAAAGGGATACTAGCGATAGTTTGTCAAAACCCGGGTAGGTTATATCTCTTCTCGTGTATTCAAGGGATAGTAGAGACGTGCCTTGATTTGCTTACACTATTCGACAGCTGTGCGCATGCTCAGCATTCAGAGACATCAAAGTCACACGCATGTCACTAACATGCTCGATCTATACTGAGGAGCAAAGAAATGCAACATTTTTGGAATCGTCGGAAACACTAAAGTGTTTCCGATGATCTAAAAATGTCGCATTTGCTCTTTAGTATAAGTTATAGATAAAACGGGATTGCTTCATTTTCCTTTGTTGACCCGAGGAAGGTCAACGTAACTCTCTGTAGAAGTGAGGGTTTCGCTAAAGCATGCCGTTTATCAAAGAGGTCTTATACTGCTTACACACTTTCTCGAAGAGCACAAGGGAACTGTCAAAACCAGAGAAAAAACAAAACCGACAAGATCTGTAAGTGGTCACATCTAAGCGCACTTTTTCTGTCCTTTTTCTCCAACGTCCGAAATGTGACACAGCGTATTTTCGCGATCAGACTTTTTCAGTATTCAGCAGTATCAGATCTCATGAGTTCTGTATGGTTCAAGCATTTATTTGACAATGGACGTGAGGTTCCCATCCGCCTACGTGTGTGTAAAATGTATTTCTTTGCAATTCTGTGCAGATTCCACGTGGTCGGTTTTCCTTTAGTTCCGAGCATACATTTTAATTCCGAGAATGCTCTGCTGTGTTAATGCCAAAGAATTCCAGGTTGGTGAGCTTCAGTTGCGTCATCTGGACATTAGCTGCCCGTTTTGTAACTACAAGGTTCAAAAGATCTAAACGTCGATATTAGTCTACCTAGTATCGTGATTTGAGTAAAAAATTACTGCAAACACTGACACACGAATTTACTTTCTTCCAGATATAATTAATAATAAAAATTAAATTAATAATAATAATTATAATTACGGTATTTATAATGCGCTTATCTTATAATAATTATAACTCTAAGCGCGCACTCACAACTCGCGCACGCATGCGCAAGCTTTAGACAACGACTCACGTACCACAAATTGTGAAATACATTACGACTGTCTGCTTAGGGTGGGGAGTGTGGTGGTATATGTGTGGTGGTAGATGTGCGATATGCCATGAGGAATACCTTCCAGTGAAGTTATTTCAAGGGAAACAAAAGCGAGAAAATGCCGTTTGATGGAGTGCTCCCTAGATAGACCCACTTAGCATCTCATTTGAATAAAAGTGTACTTGTGGCGTACTCACCGAGTACCAAAGGGTTTATCAGGGCAGGTCTCCCCAAAACGTACAGGTGTTCTTACAACACTCACCTTTAACACTGAACATAAACAACCACAAAACATGGTCCTTCTTACCGGTGGCACACCTAAGGTCGGTATAACCAGCGGCACAGATGCAGGTGAACGTGTTTATCCCGTCAACGCACGTCCCCCCATTGAAGCATCTATTAGTACCCATGTATGTACAGTCGTCTATATCTGCAAATACACAACAATATGATAACAAACAAGATGGGATGAACCATAACTCACAAAATCCCTTCTATATGAGAGCTGTCCTCGCTGTCAATTGTCTCTACCTTTTGTCTTTGATCTGATTCTGATGTTGAATTATCTCCTATTGTAAAAGTCTAGCAGATATGCCAATGTGTCAGTGAGCTCTATAAGGGGCGCAGGACATTGATTTGTCAAACGTCATTTGTCATGACGTAAGTTTTAGTTTTGACGTAATTTTATATTTTACGTGATATGCGTTTTACTTTCGCTTCATAGGCTTGAGAAAATGGTGACAAAACTAGAACTTCAGTATCAGTCTTGCTATAATTTGTATAAAAGCAGGTTGACTTTACCTAGCTACATGATATAATAAGTACACGGGTCACCTGCATGCTCTCCTGAAAGCGCGTCAGTGTATGTGTGCGTGTTAGTGCGCGCGTGCACGCTCCAAACATCTTCAAGAGGCACGCACATATCCTCATACGCCTGGAAGGTGCACAAGGATCTATTTCTCCTGGAAATGCGCGCATGTTTATGTGAGAGAGAAAGAGAGAGAGAGAACCACGCACAAGAGAGTGAATGACGTCATATTTGGAGTATTATGTAAGTGTCTGCGTGGTGATGTTGTTGCCTCTTTTACGTCACCGCCACTGTCTGACCTTTTCTAGAAGTAAAGGTTTTTTTAGTGTTTAAAATCTTTTCTGAATAGAATTAATTTTTACTAAAGAAGTTGAAAGGATACAAAGCTGGCTAACGAACTCATCCAATGTCTTTCTCCAAACTAGCTATATGCAAAAGTTCAAGTAAATATGACAAAAATTACGGACTCTAATCTGGGTCAACCGACTTCCTATAAACGGTTGTTTTATGTCTTCAATGAGACATTACAATATGCTCAGAGGCTCTCTTAGCCACCCACTTAAGAAAGTATTTCGCCAAGTTTCAAGCTTGTATGTACATAAATTTCGGAGATTCTCTTGTTTACATACATACGCACACATATACATACATACGCACATACATACATACGCACAAACGGCGCTTCGCGCCAAATGTACGTTCAGCAGCGAGGTTAGCGTAACTAGACATGACGTAATTTGCATCCTGTTACTCCAGTTGTTAGAGGTTTAGCCTGCCCGCATTTGACATCATGGACATGCCATAATATTTGCCCCACTGCGACCCGTCCTAGTCTACTTGCACCAAAAGAATGTCTTTCTTGGGGGTCTGGTCCGGACTTCTTGCATTTAGTCATAGAAGTCTTCTTATTTCCTCATCGCCATAGTCTGTTGTTGAGGCGTAAACTTGTACAATGGTGATATTGAATGGGGTTGCCCTCAAGCGTATGGTGATAAGCCTACTGGAGACTGGCCGAAAACTCATAACAGTGTTAACGATGTCTTTGTGGACGAGAAATCCGACACCCTTTTCGTGTTTGTATTCTCTGCCACAGTAATACAGTTTGTGATTTTGCTGGGTTGATGTTTCCCCAAGGTTCTTCCATCGTACTTCGCACAGTCCTATGATGGTCCAATGGTATCTGTTTGGCATTTCGTGTCAGTTCCTCTACTCTCTACCAGGCGTTCGTAATGTTCTGACGTTCGAGGTGCCAATGCTGATGTTGTTTCTGGCACTGAGGTTTGGTGGTACACCAGTAACACGCTTAACACCTCTGCCCTGGCGCAAGACAGAAGGCGCGGTACTTGGTCCAGGCGAATACCGATCCGGTATGGATTGAGGTAAGGTTGTCATTGCATGTGGTGTGTCTTAGGCAAAAGAACCTGGCGGAGCCCATCCCTCTCCAGGCTGTTATCCACAATAGAAACTCCACATAACTTGTGGCTCGCCTTGGTCCTGGACACGTGGCCGATGAGACACTCATGGGACTCCATCGCCCTGGGTAATGCCTTCATCAAGGAAGTTCATACACCCAATCAGGTATCATGTCAGCACCCTAGCCTTTGGTTATTAAAAACCTAACCTGCAAGGCATCCGACGACTCGTGGAGGGCGGGGTCGTCTATGTACCGTGCTGATGTGAACATCTGCCCACTGCCCATGACATTCTTGTGATGTAGGTAGACTGGAATGCCAGAACTGGAAATGCACATGCAGACGCTGCTGCAATGCACAGACCAACGACAGAGGCTTAAGGCTCCTTGAATTTGCCAGCTCAAATGATCTAAAGCTGATGAACACGTTTGGCCCACACAAAGCATCCAGAAGATGGACATGGCACAGCCTAAACAGAAAGCATCATAACCAAATTGACTACATCGTGGTGAAGAGACGCTTCCAATCCAGTGTGAACATTGCGAAGACAAGAAGTTTTCTAGGAGCAGACATTGGAAGCGACCATGACTTAGTGATGATGATCTTCCGACTCCGCTTAAAGAAGGTCAACAAGTAGGGTGCCACCAGAATCAAGTTTGACCTCGAGAAGCTGAAATCCCAGAGGTAGCGGAAGCCTTCCAGGCAAAAATAGGCGAAAACTGTGCACCACTGCTACTTGTAGGTGCAGAAGACACGATATGGACACACTGATCGACACATTTAACACTGCTATAACACAAACAGCCAGTGAGATCCTTGGCAAACACCGACAAGCAAAGAATCCTTCGGTCACAGCTGACATCTTTGTACTATGTGACAAGCGTCGAGAATTAAAGAAAAAGAAATCAGAGGTAGAACGACCTAAACAATACATTGAAATTAACCAGGATAGCAAGAAAAGCATGAACAAGGCAAAGAATAAGTGGAATGAGGATCAGTGTAAACACGCAGAAGAAAATCTGAACAAAAATAATAGCAAAAAGCATACCAGCTGGTAAAATACCTAACCTGTGTAAAACAAGGACACTCCTCGATCATTCAAGATAGTAAAGGGAACTGCGTTACGGATTTGTACAACCACCGAACTACAGGGGACCAAGGCATACTTGTCAACCTACCCGTGACCAACAATGGCAACTACCCCATCCTCCGAGAAGAAGTAGAGGCTGCAGTGAATTCGCTGAAAAAAGGGAAGGCAGCAGGAGCAGACAACACACCTGCAGAGCTAGTCCAAGAAGGGGGAGAAGACATGATAAGCGCCTTACTAACAATCTGCAGTAAGATCTCGCAGTCGGGGATTGGCCCACACCATCACTTATAATAACTCTCATGAAAAGGGCAACTTACAACAATGCCAGAATTATCGCACGATCAGTAGTATATGCCACCAAAGCAAAGTCATGTTAAAGATCCTACTAAACAGGCTGAAGCCACAGGCAGAGGCAATCATAGCTGAGGAACAGGCAGGCTTCAGAACAGGGCGCAGCACAATTGAGCAGATCTTCAACCTGAGAGTTCTGTGTGAGAGCTACCTCCAGCACCAGCAAGACATCTAACATGTCTTTGTGGATTTTAAGAAAGCGTTTGACAGGGTGTGACATGCAGCCATTTGGTCCACCATGAAGCTATACAACATCAATGCCAATCTGATCAAAGTCATAGTCTGCTTCAACGGCAAAATAGAAAACAGGTTTAAGACAACAGTCAGAGTCAGACACGGCTGCTTGCTCTCACCTTCTCTTTTCAACATCTTCCTGGAAAGAATCATGACAGATGCTCTGAAAGATCATGAAGAAACTGTCAGTTTTGGAAGCAGAACAGTCACGAACTTGCGCTTTGAGGACGCCATTGATGGCCTTGCAGGAACAGAAAAGGAGCTAGCTCAGCTGGTGGAAAAGCTGGACAGTACAGCCATTGCGTATGGGATGGAAATCAGTGCAGAGAAGACCAAACTGATCACTAATAACACCAGTGGCATTGGCACTGACGTCATGATTGAAAGTCAAAAACTGGAATCGGTTAATAAATTCAAATACTTAGGAGCCATTGTGATAGATGAGGGATCAAAACCAGAAATACTGTCCAGAATTGCGCAGACAACAACAGCACTGAGATATGGAAGGACACAAACATTACACTCTGCTCCAAGATCAGACTGATGCGCTCCTTAGTCATCTCAGTAATCGGATGTGCCTGCGAGTCATGGACCCTCACAGCAGAGCTTGAAAGGAGAATACAAGCCACTGAAATGAGATGTTTTCGAAGGCTGCTTGGCATTTCAAACAGTGATCACATCACGAACGAGGAAGTGGAAAGCAGAATCAGGCAAGCCATCGTGCCCTATGAAGACCTATTAGCCATTGTGAAAAAAACGCAAACTGAAGTGGTATGGGCATGTCACGCGTTCAGCAGGGCTTGCCAAAACAATCCTGCAAGGCACTGTGCAAGGGGGACGAAGGAGAGGAAGACAGAGGAAAAGATGGGAAGACAATATCTCAGAGTGGACAGGACTGAAGCTGGGCAAAACGCTAAGAATGGCATCGAAAGGAGTGGAATGGAGGGAGCTGGTTGCCAAGACATCAATTGTGCCCCAACGGTCGGCAGGACTACGGGACATAGAAAAATAGAGATAGACCCGTCCTAAAAAGTCCCTTCTATGAATAGAAGGGACCTAAAAATCCAACACCGCAGCACCATATTAGGAATACTTCCGATTTACTAGCCTTCTCTAGCCAATATAGCGGGGAGACGAACCAGCAGCATCACAGGACATAACATTTTCAGCTGTTAACCCTTTCGTTGTCAGTTGCGCTTTCAGTCGCGCTGATTCCTGTAGTAATCACCGCGACTAACAGCGCTTCGGACAGCCAAAGGGTTAAGCATATCTGAATTTGGTGGAGAGGGCCATTATGTGGTCTGTGATTTTAGTCTGTGCCTGGCCTGTGAATTCAACATTACGGCCTACAGCTGTAAGGTTCACATTTACATAGCGGCATATAATGTGTGTGTGACAGACAGTGTTGAGGGGGATTCGGTGTCGGGATTGAGGATCTCTGCATCATATATCATATCAAACAATGAAACAAGATGGGATGAACCATAACCCACAAAGTCGCTTCTACATGAGAGCTATCCTCGCTGTCAAGGGTTTCTCTAACTTGTGTCTTTGATTCTGATGTTGAAAGATCTCCTATTGAACAAGATAAGGATTTCATCACAAAGTCTACCGTCTATCACATGCTCTTTCAGGAACATTAAGAGTTGTTCATATTCTTAAGCTTATCCTTCTGATCTATTTCCAACCTCTCTAAGTCAACCTCTGATAAACACACATGCCCGCACACACAAATGAAGACGGACACACGGCGCTTCCCGCATTAGTAAGCTCTGTTGGCTGGAGTAGCGACAGGAATTCTGAAGAAGATTAGCAGGAGCAGCAAAATGACGTAACTATAAACCTGACGCCAAGCCATCGCTTGTCTCACGACGCCGTGTACACAATGACCACATTGATGTTTCACGTCACTGTGTTGGAAAAAAAAGATGCTCAGATTGCACACATAAATGTTTCAGCCTGATTCTAGCTTGGCCGTATACACACAGTTTTGTGACACAGGTCTCGATTTTGTTGTTATTTCTTTGCGTATTTCGAACAAGTTTCACTTTAAACAGTCAGATACTGCTCTCGTCAGCGGACCAACTTGAACCTGACCATAAAGGTGTAATATACTTATCACATCCGTCCTTCTGTTCACAGGAATGTCTGTGGATTTCTTTGTTGAGCTTAGGTTGTTTGACGGTATTTTGTATCCGTTCATTGTGAGTTGGTCGGGTTCATTGCGTTTCCTCGCGGAGTAATTCAACGCACTGTGCGAGGTTTCCCGGTGCTACGTTATTGTACGTCATCAACTTCAAATAGTGCGATTTACTTCGTCTATATTAGGTTTACTGCGTTTTCGCAGCATTGTTTCGATAGCGTCATTTTGGGTTGTTTAGTGCCATGCTTATATACGTCACCAATGAAGTCTGGTTCGATTTCAGTTCGTTGTTGGATTCCTCTATCCACGGCACTCCGGTTTATGCCAGCGCCTTGTGGTGAGGCTATAGCTCTTACTACAACATTATTGTACGTCTGCAGTTCCAGTGACGTGTTCGGCTTCTGCCGCGTCAAATGATGTTTGTGGCGGATTGCGGTGCAGTCCGGTCACGTGGTCTCGCACAGCGCGCTTCGCGCGTTCCTGATGTTAGGCTGACGGTTCTCCGTTGACTGTTTAGCTTTCGAGCGTAGTGTCATTCCGTTTGTTTTTGTTGTTTATTTGTTGTTGCTTTTAGTCACAAATTGCCGTTTTGTTTATTGGGTACTCAGTTATTCTTGTGTTTCCTCTCGCTTTTTTATTTTTTATTTTTTTCATTCATCGGTCTGTCACTGAAGTTGGTTTAGACTGGTTTTAGTTTTGACGACATTAACACGATTGGAGGTGTTGTGAAGAGGCTGTTGCAGTCAGGGTCCCGTGAGATACTGGGCCAGTGTTTTCTCAGGGCTTTGGCTAAGCCTCTGGTTCTTAGGTTGAACTTCCGGAGTGGTGAAAACCAACGGTGGGGATGTGTTTCCGTTTCCCCTGGTTTTGTTCTTGCAGTAGTGTTGTTCGAGGGATGTCCGGCACCACAGTATCTGACTGGGCTGTTAGCTCAGTATGTTGGTAGCCACCTACTGATAGTTTTCCGTGGAACAGGTCCAGCGGCCTGTCTCTTTGTGTTGTGTCAGAACAGTTGCGTATTATCCTGACTTCCCCTTTCAACAAGCCGTTGAAAACCGCTTGTGGGTAGGCCGATTGTCGGTGCAAGAATTGAAAGGTTTCAGCTGGCTTTCTGTACATTTTCACATCAAAGTGTCCTGTTGCCGTTTCAAAGTTGGAAGAAATGAAAAAAAATTGTCCTTGCTTGCTGTTGATAAAATAAGATAAACTTTAATGCCATATAATAAACATTAGAAATATTTTGCGGCATAACTGACGAGCGTCCATGTTAGATCAACACATAAAACATACATACATCACAATCAAGCAGTCTCTGAAATACCAAACCACACATATGAATAGCAGTCATTCTACTACATATGAGAAAATCATTAATCCGCCAATCTGTACCGTCCGTGATAATGGTCTTGACGGTGTTTTTGTGATAGTTAATGTTCACTTCGCTGAGAGTTTTGGCCATCAACATTTCGCTGCATGAGGGGGAGGAAACTTGTTTTATTACGCATCCTACGATTTGTGTGTAGAATGCTCCGTCGAACTCGAAAATATTGTTTTTCAGCATCATGGCGAGTAGACTGACGATTGTTTCCCGTTTTTCCTTCGGAAGAGGTGCGAAGTTAAGTACAGCTGGCAGTTGTTCTCTTGAGGCTTTCACCAGTTCACCCTGTTGTAGTACTGTGTACACGTTTGACACATTTTGGCTTCCGCACGGAAAGCTGTGCTTTCTAGCATTCTTATGAATGCGGATGTTTCTTTGATGTACGTTTGTAGTTATTTTCACAAATGGAAGGAGATAAAAAATCAACCAGGTGCCCCAGGGATATGTTGGTGTTGCCACTTGGGATATAATGGGCCTCCCTGGCACTCGTATTAGTCCGTTCAGACCAAGTGCATTTGAGTCAGGAACCTGCAGCTGCGCATTCGTGAGTTCACTTGTGAGTTACTGGAAGAATGTACAGATTAGCCGGATTCCGTTTGATGGCGGATTGTTGTAGGAATCTGTAGGTTGTGAAGTAAATTTCCTTTTCATAGTACATCGCTGAATGAGTTGCATCACTGTACTGTGTAGGTCGTTCATGTTAGGTACAGGGATTTTGGTGTAATGAATCCCTTTCAACTGTAGTTCAGCTTCTTTGGTATAGTTATCTCGATTCATGATGATAATAGTTGCGCATTTGTCAGCTTTTTTATTACGATGCCACGGTTGTTTTTCAGTTCTTTGAGAGCCGTCCTGTCTTCTTTAGACATTTTGGGACGTATCTAGTCTGTTAACGCGGTTTGTCGCTTGTGTACAGCGTGGCCTTCTTTGAGACTGGGAAGTCATAGGCTGGCCTTTTGGTGCCTTTAGTCTGTGTTACATGGCATCTTATATGCATGCTCCAAAACATAAACAGCATAGTGAACGCCACAACGACGCGCAACACATAACGGGCCATAACATACAGATGCAAAAAAACTAGACCGAAAGGGTTGACTGCCAGTGCTTGTAATTTAGAAAAAAAACTACCAAGTGAGTAGGAAAAAGCACTGTCAAGGGAGAGAAGTGTGCATGATAGACCAATGATCATAGGTCTACTTTGGTCCAAGCACACACACACACACACACACACACACACACACACACACACAAAAGATAGGAAAGAGGGAGTGCTCTAAGTAAGAGACTGAAAGCAATGCATATGGATACCCGAAGGGGGGCGTATCACATATCCCACTGTTCCAGCCCCTAGGTGCATGGAAATTTTAATTTAAGTACAGATGCAGCAACATTGAATGGTGTCACTTTGGGTTTGACTTAGCTAGTGTCTATGGATTGCACTGATGGCAGATTGAATGCGTGTTCAGGTGGGAGAGTTTCTCTTACAGGTCACGTTACATATTTAAATGAGGTAGGTGAGGCAGTAAGAGGACCGGTGTTTTTGTTTGTTTGTTTGTTTTTTAAATCATCTGCCTTCTTTGTCATTTTGTACAGAGGCAGCTTGCTGGAATTTGCTTGAAATCTCTTGACCGATGAAAAGTTACATGTTTGGTGCTTTGATTCATACCAGCCTTGCCTTAACCAGCGGACTCTTTTTGGCCTAGTTTGAGTTGCCAAGCGGATGGTGATTTGAGGTGTGCCAGTTTTGGCTGCGTTTTGGTGTACCGTTGGTACACAATCATGTTCATAGCAAGGAAATGAGACGGCTGATATTTATTTATTTATTTATTTATTTGTTATTTTTATTTATTTTTTATTTTATTTATTTATTTTTATATATCTTTAAATGTTGTTTTTTTTTTGTTTGTTTGTTTGTTTGTTTTTTTTTTTTTTTTTTTTTTTGGGGGGGGGGGGCGGGGGTGGGTGGGTGGGGAGGGAATTTGTGCATGGTACATGTAAGGGTTATTTAGGAGATTCAAAAGTTAGAGGGTGACTGGGACAGAGTAAGGCAAAGGCATTTTAACAGATGGGACTGCAGTGCAGGCTAATTGAAGTCTTTGACCTGCCATCGCCTGTGTGCTGCGAGCTGTTTCCGTTTCTGCGAAGCGGCTGGGCAGGGTAATAATGGGGGGGGGGGGGGGGGGCCTCTGCGATTGCGTTGATTCGTGTTTCTTTACAATCACCCTTGTTTGAACATAGTTCTATACGTGCGTGGCTTTTAGATCTATGACCTACATCAACAATCACAGAGTGTTCACAGCGGGTTTATGGGGTTTGCCTCAGAGTTTGACACAGGGCCAGGCTATTGCGTCGCTTTCAAAGACTGTACCCTCCTTTTGATGCTTACTCTGTACAGTTGCATAACGTTTAGTGAAGGGTCTTCGAGTGGCTGAGCCCCAGCGCCAACTGTTAGCATGTTCACTTTGCAGGTTCAAAGAGTAGGGCTTGAGAAAGTACATGCGTGTACGTGCGTGCCATCAGTGTCGGCACAAAATGCTGTATATGTACTATTTGGGTTTTACGAACGACACACGTAGTTATGTGTCAGCCTTTCAATATTGGTTTGATATTTGTACACACGCGTAGGTATCGCAACCATTTTTAAAAATCGATTTACAGGGTACAAGACTGCGCGGTGACGTAGCTGACAGTGAATGAAGCAACACACAAAAAGAATTATGTTGATCCGATAAACCGTTCTTGAGATATAGCGTAAAACGCGCCAATTAAACTGTCCACGTTTTGACCCAAAATCGTCAAATTGGGGAAAATGGCAATTTTAGGCTCCTGTATGACTCAGAATATAAGCCGCACAGAGTCCAAAATAGGTACACACATTCCGACCACTGAGTATGATTGTGCCTAATTTTTATCTACCGTATTGAAAATACGGTAGACGGCTTTATGATGGGGCTTGTCGGAGCGCGTGACGTAGAATTTAAAGGACATAACAGGCGGGAGGGGTTCATGGTCTGGCAAAGAAGTAACACGATAAAAATGACGTCACGTCTAGCCACTCTAACCTTGCTGTTGAACGTCCCTTTGCGTATGTATGTGCGTATGCATGTAAACAAGAGAATCTCCTAAATTACTTTACGCACAAACTTTAAACTTGACGAAATACTGTAATAAGTGGGTGGCTAAGAGAGCCTCCGAGCATATTGTACTTGGATGTTTTATTGAAGACACAAAAGACCGTTTATAGAAAGTCAGTTGACCCAGATTAGAGTCCGCAATTTTGATTATATGCACTTGAAATTCTGGATATAGCTAGTTTGTAGAAAGACATTGGATGAGTTCGTTAGTCAGCTTTGTACCTCAACTTCAACTTTTGCACACAAAAAAGTTCAATGCGGAAAACAATGTCAGACGTAAGACTCCTTGATTTCACCAGGAAGAATCACTGAAACTGAAGCACAAAACGCCCCTGTGTTTTATATAATGTTCCTAATTGAAGGCAAATCACCAGCACATCAGTGTTTTACATGTGTATGAGCTGGCGCGATGTTCTCCTTTATTTATTTGTGTATGATATTTGCGAACGTAGTTGTGGAAAGGTGGAATATGCTTGAAAGCTCAAACAGAAGAGGCTTTGTGAGCATGGGCCATTCCACCTTATTCTTTAAATTGGCTGTGGCGCCAGCCCACAGAACGTCAGTATAACCGGTTGGAAGCGCCGTGTGCCTGCCGTCTGTGTTTGTGTGTGCCATTCTGCCGTTTGTGTTTGTGTGTGCCACTGCCGTGCGGATCAGGCGGCGGGGGTGGGTGGGTGGGGGATTAAAGGGAGATAATGAACGAGTTCGTAATCCAGCGTTATACCTCTTCAACTTTTTCAACAATAATTATTCATTTTTGCAAGTTTTGGAGCCACTATTTACTCCCATCAAACAGTCAGCCTTGGAAGAGGCTGTGTGGAGCAAAACAGTCAGCTCTGGAAGAGCGTGTCTTTCAGGGGAGTGACGTGAAACATCAATTTCGTCAGTGTACAAGGCGTCGTGAGACCAGCGATGCCATGATGTGAAGCTTATAGTGACGTCATTTTGCTGCTCGTGCTATTCTTCTTCTTCTGAATTCCTGTCGCTATTCCAGCCCACATAGCGTACTAACGGCGGGAAACGCCGTGTGTCCGTCTTTAATTATGTGCGCCGGCGTGTGTGTTTATCAGAGGGTGGCTTACAGATAAGGGAAATGGATCAGAAACATAAGCTTACAAATTTAAACAACTCTAATCGTTCCCTAAAGTGGTGTTCACATGGCCGATTTCTCACCGATTTTTGTCTGGCAACAATTGACCGACGAAAGTTTCCACCTGTTCACATGGGCGTCTTTTGTCGTTTTGGAGTTGGCCGACAATTGCCAGATGTCGGTGGGGAGTTGGCAGCGAGTAGAGCAATGCTCGACTTTCCACCGATTTCCCACCAACTCCAAGCAAGCGGGTTGATTCCTGATACTAGCCAATCAAATATGATTTTGTTTTCAATATTCAGTCAACCTGTTGTCGAGTTCATGGGGTGATGCCCCTTTGACCGAGGTGTGTCGAGTGTCGACGGAACAGCACGAAGTAGCAAAAGTTGGTGGCATGTCGCTGGAAAGTCGTCGCAAAATTGGTGAGCGTTCACATGGGCAACGTCGTGTTGGCCAATAATCGCCAGACAAAAATCGTTGAGAAATCGGCCATGTGGACACCACTTAAAAGAAAAACGCACGTGAGCTCCAACTAATACTGTAGACTTTGGGATAAAATCTTTATCTTGTTTCTGGGCTTGTACTAACTGTAAACGCCCATCCTGTGGCAGGCTGTTTAAAACGCCGAATTTTGAAAATCTACCAACGTCTTTTTAGCTTGAGTGCTGGGTTTCAATCTTCAAAGGTTAATAGCTCCTAGACTACTTAACCCTCTAATTGATTGATCAATCCAGACCAAAAAGGTGACTGCCAAGCGTGTAATATGCAAAGAAGTACCCAACGGCGAAAGAAACACGCTAAGAAAAGACGGGTACAACACAATTTATTAATATTTCTGGTAAATACCCTTTGTCAAAATAGACAAACAAACAAACAGAGAGATTAGCCGCTACTTATCTTCATTGGCAGAAGGAATGTGGCAACTGAAGAGGTGACGTAAAACAAAAGAGAAGGAAAAACAAAAGTGCGGAAAAAGTAAAATTGACGTCAACAAAAAATCATAAGAGAGAGACTCGGAGAGAACCTGAACACGAGAGACAAGAGTGTATGCAAGCACGTGCAGGAGCGAGCAAAAGTAAATGCGTGTAGGTAAGGCCAGAGAAAGAGATAGAGAGAAAGAGAGAGAGAGAGAGAGAGAGAGAGAGAGAGAGAGAGAGAGAGAGAGAGAGAGAGAGAGAGAGAGAGAGAGAGACGGAGAGAGAGAAAGAGAGAGAGAACGAACGGGGAGTACCCTTGGGCACGAAGTAGGCTGAGTGTCTAATACACAAAGGCTGCTAAACACCAACCCGAAGGCAAACTTTATATCACCTTCAAGTTGAGGACTACCTCGGGGAAAAACGGGAGGATCCCGGGAAAAAAAAAACCAGCATTTAGCACGGTACACAAGTAATAAGTCATTGAAACAAAGCAAATAATCAAATTCAGTAAGAGAATATTGGTATAAGTGGAGAGTAGGTAGTTGTGAAACCGTCTTCAAAAGTAACTCAAAAAAAAAAAAAAAAAAAAAAAAAAAAAAAAAAAAATTAAGGGGGGGGGGGAAAGAAAGAGAGAGAGAGAGAGAGAGAGAGAGAGAGAGAGAGAGAGAGAGAGAGAGAGAGAGAGAGAGAGAGAGTTAGTTAGTTATTTGGGTTTAACGCCGAGCAGGCGACTAAGGCCATCTCACGGCGGAGAGAGAGAGAGAGAGAGAGAGAGAGAGAGAGAGAGAGAGAGAGAGAGAGAGAGAGAGAGAGAGAGTTGAAGAAGGGGGCGGGGGGGGGGGGGAGGGGGGGGGGGAAGAAGGAAAAAGGGTAAAGAGAGAAAGAGGGCTACAGATGATGATGATGATGAAACTTTATTACATAACGGTAGAAGTTTTGACAGATACAAATACGTCATTTTTCAAACTTGCCGTTTCTAACGTACTACAACATGAAATATAATGAAGACAAACAAAAAAATATTTAATGCAAACAAAAAAACATATCTAAATAAGTACAGACACAGTACAGAAAATGATACTACTAAGATAGCAATAAACAAATACAAAAAAGGAAGTAACACTCCTCAGCACAAATTACATAGGGGGAAAAAAAATCATAGCACAGCAAAAACAAGCACAAAGTACCAAGACTCAAACATACATACACACACCTTTACAGCCGTATAAATGCACGCACTAACATATATACATTTACATAACCTTTCATCAGAATGACAGGATACAAATAATATATCTAAGCAGTTTCCATCAGGTATATGTGTAGTTTTGTTTTAAAGGAGGAAAGGTGGGTTAGTGTTTTTAAATGTTGGGAAAGTGAATTCCATAAAAGTGGTCCCGAAAAGGCTAGGCTTGATTTGAATAAGTCAATGCGAGGTAGTGGTAATCGAAGAGTACAGTTCCTCGAGGACCTTTCACACTGTCGTTGTGGAGTAAATTTAGCTGTTAGATACTGTGGAGCTTTCTTGTGGAGATTTTAAACATAAGTATGCACTTGTTGTAAACGAGTTGTTGACGAAGGCCAAGAAGTTTGAGATTTTGCAGTTTTACAGCGGTAGGAAAGGGTCTTATATCTACATTTTTAATGGCTCTTTTGTACAGTGAATTTAGTTTTTTGATATGCACATCACCGCTACCATCCCAAACAGTGGAGATGTAATCAACATGAGATTTAATGTGCGCATGAAAAGACATTTTTTGTGTATTTATGTCACTCACATGTCATGTCAGAGAGAAGTGTTGAGGGGGGTGGGGGGGGGGCGGGAGAGAAAGAGGGAGAGAGAAAGAAAGAAAAAAAAAACAAGGGGGGGGGGGGGGGCGGACGACATCCAGCCAGAGCCACCAGCCCCACCCAACAGGCACCCACCAGCCCACAGAAAAACACACAGGCACGCAACAAGACGACCACATACATCCCCAAGGGATGCGCACGATCGCCCCGCCCCAAAACCGCGTATCACTCCGTGGGCCGGAGACCGGGCGCCCGACAGGGAAGGGCAAGGGATCCAACTAAACGTTCGGCCAGCGCGGAGAAAGTCCCCAAGGGTTGTGTACATATCAACCACGCCAGCCTCACCTAACTGGTTAGTGAGTAGTAAAACAGAAGCGACACAGTGAGGTAAAGGTACAGTTAGCAGATACAAGCATGCTAAGAAAAGTTAATCTTTCATATTCATCCCGAGTGGCGCCACAGTGCCCAGTTTATTAATCAGAAAATTTTCAGTCTTTCCTGGCCCAGATATTACTGGCTTGCATACGCCAGAGGCCTTTAACCCGAATGTCCGAGACGGAGTGGTCGGCCTGATTGAAATGTCGTCCGACCGGTCTGTTGCATTGGTACTTGACAGGCTGAAGATGTTCTTTGAAACGGTCGTTGATGGTTCTTTCCGTCTCTCCAACATAGAGTTGGCCGCATTTCATACAGGAGATGACATAAATCACGTTGGTGGTGTGACACGTGAAGTATCTGTCTATGTTGAATTTGTAACGTGGACCATTCACCAGGGTGGAAGGGCAAATAAAAGGACACGTCTTGCAATTAGGAACATTGAACGGAGTGGAGCCGGATGTTCTGGTGGTATGACGAGGCTTGAGAGTAGAGCGAACAAGCATGTTCCGCAAATTAATATCCCTCTTGAAAGCTACCAACGGAGGTTCAGAAAAGATAGCAGCAGATTCTTAACTGGATGACAAAAGACTCCAGTTAGAAAGAAGGATTTTACGAACGCGATTTGTGTGGGGATGGTAGATCATGGCAACAATAGGCCTGTCACTATCAGCGGTAGGTTTAGTCTGCAATGTACTCGCGCGACTAAGTTTTTGTACCGTTTGGAGAGATCCTTGAACAACAGTATGTGGGTAATGTCTGTCGATGAAAAATCCAGCCATTTCTTTGGATTGAACATCAAAATCTGATTCTTCGGAACATATTCTCTTTAGCCGAAGAAACTGGGAATATGGGATACTGTTTTTAGTTTTGGGGTTGTGCGAAGATCTGTAGTCGAGGTAGGAATGTGAGTCGGTAGGTTTATAATGTATTGAAGTTTTCAACATTCCGCAGTCAATCCTGATGTTCATGTCCAGAAAGTCGACTGAAGTAGCTGATATAGTGTATGTGAACTTGATGGATGGGTGGAAGTCCTGCACGAAGTGTATGAAGTCTAAAAGTGCAGCTTGGGTCATGTGTGTAGCTCCTTAATGATGAATATGAAAGATTAACTTTTTTTTTAACCATGCTTGTATCTGCTAACTGTACCTTTACCTCACTGTGTCGCTTCTGTTTTACTACTCACTAACCAGATAGGTGAGGCTGGCGTTGGTTGATATGTACACAACCCTTGGGGACTTTCTCCGCGCTGGCCGAACGTTTAGTTGGATCCCTTGCCCTTCCCTGTCGGGCGTCCGGTCTCCGTCCCATGGAGTGATACGCGGTTTTGGGGCGGGGCGATCGTGTGCATCCCTTGGGGATGTATGTGGTCCTCTTGTTGCGTGCCTATGTGTTTTTATGTGGGCTGGTGGGTGCCTGTTGGGTGGGGCTGGTGGCTCTGGCTGGTTGTCTTCCGCCCCCCCCCCCCTCCTTTTTTTTTTCTCTCTCCCTCTTTCTCTCCCGCCCCCCCCCCACCCCCCTCAACACTTCTCTCAAGCCCTCTTTCTCTCTTTACGCTTTTTCCTTCTCCCCCCCCCCCCGCCCCCTTCTCTCTCTCTCTCTCTCTTCTTTCTCTATCTCTCTCTCTCTCTCTCTCTCTCCCCGCCCCCCTTATTTTTTTTTTTTTTTTTTGAGTTACCGTTGAAGACTGTTTCACAACTACCTACTCTTCACTTATACCAATATTCTCTTACTGTATTTGATTATTTGCTTTGTTTCAATGACCTATTACTTGTGTTCCATGCTAAATGCTGGTTTTTTTCCTCGGGGTCCTCCCGTTTTTCCCCGAGGTAGTCCTTAACTTGAAGGTCATATAAAGTTTGCCTTCGGGTTGGTGTTTAGCAGGCTTTGAGTATTAGACACTCAGTCTATTTTGTGCCCAAGGGTACACCCCGTTCGTTCTCTCTCTCTCTTTCTCTCTCTCTCCGTCTCGCTCTCTCTCTCTCTTTCTCTCTCTCTCTCTCTCTCTCTCTCTCTCTCTCTCTCTCTCTCTCTCTCTCTCTCTCTCTCTCTCCGCCGTGAGATGGCCTTAGTCGCCTGCTCGGCGTTAAACCCAAATAACTAACTAAATCTCTCTCTCTCTCTCTTTCTCTGGCCTCACTTACACGCATTTACTTTTGCTCGCTCCTGCACGTGCTTGCATACACTCTTGTCTCTCGTGTTTAGGTTCTCTCCGAGTCTCTCTCTCTAATGATTTTTCGTTGACGTCATTTTTACTTTTTCACCGCACTTTTGTTCTTCCTTCTCTTTTATTTTACGTCACCTCCTTCAGTTGCCACATTCCTTCTGCCAATGAAGATAAGTAGCGGCTAATCTCTCTGTTTGTTTGTTTGTCTATTTTGACAAAGGGTATTTACCCGAAATATTAATAAATTGTGTTGTACCCGTCTTTTCTAAGCGTGTTTTTTTCTCCTTTGGGTACTTCTTCTCTAATTGATTGATTGATTGATAATTGGTGTTTAACGCCGAGCAGGCGACTAAGGCCATCTCACGGCGGGGTGGGTAAAAATTTGGTCAGCCAGACTAAAAGCAAGGTCTTAAGACAAGATGTAAATACACCTTAAAATTATGGCAGGCTAAAATGTCACACGAGTCTTTAAAAGAAACGTCTACAGACTCTCAAGAAAAGCAAAGTAGTGAAGTTCACATAGTCCATGCATGCTCAGATCTTGTTAAAAATATTGCATTCTCTCAAATAATTGAAGATTTTGTCCGGGGAAACATCCCGGAACAAAACCTTCAAGGAGTCTGCTGTGAAGTGTTTATATCTGGTGTCAATGATAGCGGCACAATACAGCAAAAAATGACGAAAAGAAAACTGCTCGTCACAGGCAAAACACCATGGACGCTCATCCTGTTTTAGTAAGTAAGAATGCGTAACATACGTGTGCCCGATGTGGAGCCGAGTAAGGACAGTCTCCTCACGGCGGCTGCCGCAACGATGAGGTAGACTGTCGGACACCGTAGGAAGAGACTCATGCAGCTTGTTCCCTTCCTCTTTGTCCCACTCGGACTGCCACTGGCGGGCTATGTATGCACTAATCACAGGTTTAAAATCCACTATGAACAGTCTGTGTGTCATGGACAGGGTCATTACGGGCACTGTTGGCAGCAGAATCTGCGATCCTGTTGCCTTCGATGCCCACATGTCCTGGGACCCAAATAAAAATGATGTCATAATATTCCTTCATCAAGTCCGCGTAAAACTCTCTAATCTGCATCAGCAGGGGGTGGTCTGTTCCCGCGCCCTGAAGGGCCTGTTGGACAAATAGAGGGTCAGACAGAATCAGGAAGTTCCTTTCCCGATACTGATAGGCATGCTTGAGTGCCAGCAGATTTGCCTGCAGTTCTGCACAAAATACAGAGGAATGGTCAGAGAGGCGAAACTTAAATGGGCATCTAGGATGGCGAGAAGACACTGCAGCCGCAGCCACTCTCCAATCCTCAGACTTGGACCCATCCGTATAAATACGACAGTAGCCATGAAAAATTGAAAGGAGTTCACTGAGGTTCTGTTGGTATATGGCTAGTGGAGTACAATCCTTCTTGTGGGCGGTCAATTCCAGCAAGATGTCAGGAGCTGGTAAAGGTCAGGGTGGAGTGATGTGTTGCAGAGATTCCGAAACTTTGTCCAGGTCCACTCCAGCCGCCTGCAGATGAGGTCGGACACGGAAGGAAAGTGGACGGACAGATCCCGGATGGGCATCGTAAATCTCTGCAAACGACGGGTTAAAAACACAATCATAGGCAGGATTGTCTGGATGGGCCTTTAGCTTCAGAACGTAGTTGAGCATTAGGCGGATGCGGCGCAGCTTGAGAGAAGGCTCCTCTGCCTCAGCATACAGACTAGGAACTGGAGACGTCCTGAAGGCCTCCAGACGTATGCGCAGACTTTGATGGTGGATTGTGTTCAGACGCTGTAGAACAGACTTGGAAGCCGAGCCATATACCACAGAGCCGTAATCCAGTTTGGACCGAACAAGGGCCCTGTACAGTCGAAGTAAGACAATGCGGTCTGCACCCCAGTCAGTACGACACGAAGAACGTCGAGGGCCTTCTGATAAGAGGTTATAAGGTAATTACTATGTTTGCAGAAGGTCAGTCTTTTGTCAAAGATGACCCACAGAAACTTTGCCTCCTCGGCCACCTTAAGTGGCACTCCAGCAATGCTCAGGCTAGGTTCTGGAAAAAGATTCGACTGGTTAGTAAAATGCACACAGACTGCCTTGGAGGGCGAGAACCTCAATCTGTTGAGAGACACCCATCCCTGGATGCGATCAACGCACAGCAGCAAGCGCCTTTCAAGGGACGCAAGCCCTCGACCTCGTGCACACAAAGCAAAGTCGTCCACAAACAAAGAGCATTCAGAATCATCCTTGACGGCATTTACAATGTTATTAATTTTAATGCTAAATAAAACAGGAGATAAAATACTGCCCTGCGGGACACACATCTCCTGTTCAAAGGAGTCGGAGAGGGTGGAGCCCACACGGATAAGGAACGACCGGTTAGACAAATAATTGTGAATAAAAACGCGCAGGTGCCCTTTAAAACCCATGTCCGACAAATCAGACATTATACCATACTACCAGGTAGTGTCATATGCCGTCTCAAGATCGAAGAAAATTGCATAGACATGCTGCTTGTTGACAAATGCATCTCGGATAAACGACTCAAAGCGGACTAGATAGTCAGTTGTACTACGGAAGCGCCGGAAACCACACTGGAGATCTGTGATGCGACCCTGTGACTCAAGATGCCACACCAGGTGGGCGTTGACCAAGCGTTCCATAGTTTTGCATAAACATAATGTCAAAGCGATTGGCCGGTAGTTGCCCGGGTCGGAAGAATCCTTACCCGGCTTGGGGATTGGCACAACCACAGCCTGACGCCAAGATGGCGAAAAATGACCAGTTATCCAGATATGGTTAAAGGCCTTGAGAAATATACGGAGTGAATCCTCAGGCAGATGTGGTAGGAGCTGATAATGGATGGTATATAATCCAGCAGCAGAGTCAGTACATTTCTGCATGGCTTGCTGCAATTCTGAAAACGTATAAGGGGCATTATAGTCTTCCGAGTTATCCGATATAAAATCACAAGTACAAGACTCTCGCTTCTTCTTCTCTCTCTGGAAGAAAGGTGAATAATGCTCTGTTGAAGAATTATGGGCAATGGTGGAGGCAAGCAAACTGGCCACAGCCATTTTATCCGTGACCAAACTGGCACCATCTCTAAGATGGCCGACAGAAGCCGAGCCACCCCTGCCCCTAATTCTTCGAACAGCCTTCCAGAATTTTGGGGATGGAGTCCTAGAAGACAAAGATGAGACGAAGCGTCTCCAGGAAGCACGGCTTTCACGTTTAAAAATGTAACGGGTTTTCGCCCTCTGTCTTGTAAATGTTAAAATATTCGCTTGCGACAGATTACGAAAAGCATGTCGCTGAGCAGATTTGCGCATTTTTGGGGCCTTGCGGCACTCTTCATTTAAACATGGTACTCTCGGCTTCCGAGGGAGTGATGTGGAAGTTCTAGGGATGGTTTCACCTGCTACGTCCAACAAAATAGAAGTAAAACAAGAAACAGGTTCTTCAGCTGACATGACCACCTCCTCTGTAAGACGAGACTGACATAGGGAGGCGAACAGAGGCCAGTTAGCTTTCTTAAGATTCCAGCGCCCCGATGGCGAATCCTCCTCACAGCTGACCGATGACAGGACTACTGGGAAGTGGTCACTACCACACAGGTCGTCGTGAACCTTACAGTCAAAGTCCAGCATGAGAGAAGGATCACATACAGTGAGGTCTAGATCCTGAACCTGGGTTAGATTACGTAGGTGAGCCATCGTTAAAGACACATAGGTTAAGGTGAGAAAAAACATCTTCTAACATCTGACGTCTGCCATCATAGTGGTCACTACCCCAAAGGTGAGCGTGACCGTTAAAATCCCCCATGAGAATAAAGGGAGGGGGTAGTTGATCTACTAAGTTAAAAATATCATTACTACAGACCCGCAGGGATGGTGGCAGGTAAATACTGCATATGGTTATGGTCTTCTTTAAGGTGACTCGAGCTGCGACAGCCTGAAGACAGGTGTCGATGCTATCGGGGCTACATAAATTCTGGCTACTAATGAAAAGAGCCACTCCACCTGAGCGCCTCTCCGAATCAGAGCCTTTATGTATAACGTTAAAACCATTAAGAGACACAGGGTCAGAAGTCTTCAGGTAAGTCTCCTGAAGAGAGATTACTGAGGGGTTATAGAACTTAACTAAAAGACGTAATTTCTCAAAGTTAGCTTGAAAACCAGGACAGTTGCACTGAAGCAGAGAGTACATAATTATGTCTTATCTAGGGGTGAAGAGTTTTTTCCCACTTTTTCCTTTGCCTTGGAAGGAGGTGAAGAAACAGAGGGGGGGGGGGGGGGAGGGGCGGCTACCGTGCCTCCTCTGGTTCTTCGGAGATAAAGGGGGTGGAGCAGTCACAGCATCAGCAACGACAACTTCCACTCCCTCCATCCGCTCTTCCAATGCAACATATTTATTTTAAAGGGGGACATCAGTGTTTCCTTTCTGGGCCCGTTCGCACAGCGGTCCCATAGATTTCTTAGACTTCTGGTCCTGCCGCTAGAGTTAGCGGACTTAGAAGGCTGACCAGAGCCAGAAGCCTTTGGAGGTGACAAACCAACAGGTCTTGGTGGGGGCTGAGGCTTAGGGGCAACAGAAGGCGACATTACCGGACCGGCAGTGTCCGTCCTCTGCGTTCCCTGGCTCCTCTTCACAATCGGAGGAGGGTTAGTCTTCAGGGGCGAGAGGAGCCGAGGCTCCGCCCCCAACCAAGAAGTTGGGGTTTGACATGAGAAGTCTTTGGTGAGGCGCTTGCCTGCCACGCTGCACTGAAAGTATACGCAGCTGCACCAGGGCCTTCAACCAGTTTTTTGGCATCCAAAAGGGACAGCCCCTTCTCCACACGCACCTGCTGAATCTTGCACTCGGATATCCATATGCACCCCCCCCCCCACCCTGGCAATTCACACACAGGGGGAGTGTCTGTGCAGGACTCAGCAGAGTGTCCGGGCTTAGTGCAACGGGCGCATGAAGCCTCTGCCTGGCGGCATGTCTTCTGCCCATGGCCATACTTTTGGCACTTGAAGCACCGGAGGGGGAGAGGGACGTACTTTTTCACTTTCAAGGAGTAGTAACCTCCCCAGATGGTAGTACCAGGGATGGGGGTGCCAAACGTCAGGATGATATAAGGGAGACGGATCTCCCCACCACCTCGCTTGGAAGCGAAGCGCCTGACGTTAGTCACCCCCTGAGACTTAAGGTTCCGTACAAGTTCATCTTCTGACAGTTCTGCCAAAGCTTGATTTTTGATTACGCCTCTTGACGAATTCATAGTTTTGTGGGGTGTGACCTCCACTGGAGTATCTCCGATGGAAGAGAGCCCCAGCAACCCGCTGGAGTGTGGCCGGGTACGGCACTCTACCAGCAAGTCACCAGACCTGTGGCGCTGGGTATCAGGCCTGCCAACATGGCTCCTGAGGGTCTCCTCCACCAGTAAAGAATGTAGCTTGGAAACAGGTTTCTCCTTCACCTTGCTATGGACACTGAGGAAGCGAGGCCATACGGCCGACGCTTGAGGCGTCGCTTCCTCACAGTCCGAGTCACTTTCATGTTCAAAGTCGGTGGCTATGTGCCGCTTCTGTGCAAGTTGTTTCCCCCCATATTATAATAGTAGAGATATTCATCCCCCGGGGGTCCCCGCCCGCCACCGAGCCCAACAAAGGAATGTGCAACTGTCGGCGGGTCTCCAGCCGACGCACAATGCAGACTGCATGAAAGATATACTCAAGGGGGTAAGCCCGATTGAACCGTCTGAGCCACCGCCTTCTATCATAATGTTGAATGTAAGGGAATACTGGCGTAAAGCACCTAATCAGCAGCTGAGGCTATAGCATAGTGCTCCGCATGTCAACAGTGGGATAGTGCTCAACGTGACAAAAACCGATTGACTAGGCCGGTACGACTAGCCTCCCGTTTAGGTAGAAGTCAAGGCCAAAGTGGAGTGTTGGCACCAGTGAGCCACAACCCAAAGGGAACCTCAGCCACCAGGATCCTCTTCTCCCCCGACACGGGTCTCCAAGCACGGCAAACACTTGGAATCCAAAGGACCAAAAGCTCACGAGTATTTCTAAGGGCCAATCCGAGCACAGCTCCTCAAAAACAGGACCAGTGAAAAAGACTGAACAACATATTTGCTGACATCAAGTCCTAATCCTGGACAAAGATGGCACCCCTTTGCTAGCCCACTCAGTGACTGAGGGGACTACCCACCCACGCCACGTGGAGGCCGGTGCCTAGTGGGCACTTAACCCTCTAACTTCAAATTTGTCCATACTAAAGTATATATAAAAAACTCTATGCACATGAGTGTTTGTGTGACTTTTCCAAAGGTCAAGGTCACACAAGGTCAAATATATAAAGAAATATATGTTTTCCTCAAGATGTTAGCACTGATTTGGTAGCTTAACATGAATGCTTTATAATACAACACAACATTATGCTTCCAAGTCAACCTTTGAAAACATTTTACAATGACGAAGGTCACTGGAGGTCATCCAACACTTGAAAAGTGGTCAAGGTGTGTCAAACTTTGAGACTATGCATTTGCACCTCCTGACATGCATGTTAATTCAGCTTGGAGCGTGAAATGCATTTCTGTATGTTCCAATTTGGTTGACATCTGGCAGCTCAAGTTCACAAAGGTCAAGCAGTTTGCGAGAAGCAGTTATAGTCTGTCTGTGATTGCATTTCTGAAAGGCTTTGTGGTCAGATAAAGCTTAACATGATATACTCTTTGTTTATGAATGGGGCTTTTTTTGCATACTGATCGATTTGACCCCAAGTGCAGGCCTAGGTCCCAGATTACCAAAGTTATCAAAATGAACATGAGTTTTGAGTGTTCCAGTGTATTTTGTTAGTTTCCTGTGTTGGTGACTATATACGATAAAAGTTTATATACACATCTGTTACAGTGACCTTGAGATGGGATCTCGGTGACAGTTAATGTTATTCGTATTGAATAGTCTTAGAGTATCTAGTTTGATGCTGGTTGTGTTTCAGTGCAGGCGTTGATCAAAAACGGTACGTTAGAAAAACTAGCAACACATTCATGACAACTTTACAAGTGTAGTCAAGAATATTATGTTTGATCCCATCAAAGATCACATCGTCCCACCTTGAAAGTTAAGGGAGCGATGGTGAAGTCACTCTAGTTGATACGTTGGTTTGTTGCGTTTGTCATTCGATTTTGTGTGGAATTTAGGTGGTGACATTTTACAATAAAACTTTGATGAAGAGGAAGGTTTGTCCTACCTTCAAGAACAAGGTCGCGGCTACATGTTTTGGGGTTGCTATTGTTGTAAATCAGTTTGCACAAAGCATATCTTTAACAAGACTGGGCCGATATCATCCACGTTTGACAGGATGATAGTTCATTATTCAAGCGCAAGGTCAAAACACAGCAGTGATATTTGTTGCAATAAGTCTGTAAACGCTTGATCGATTTGCTCCAATTTTAAATTATATTATTCATTATCAAGAAGAACATTTGACGTAATAAACAAGGTGTGTGTGTGGGGGGGGGGGGAGGGGGGCGGTTGAGGAGGACTGGGACTACGGGACTAGATGTTCATGATGGAAGGACCCAGTTTGCACAACCTTCTGAAACTGGTCGGAGAAAGGTTTCTAACGCAGACTTTACATTGTGGTTACAGACATTTCACGTTTTCGCTTACGCTACTGAATCACCAACGTACAGCGCAGGGGGCTGTTTTAAATCGCGTAGAGTGCCAGCTCAGCTATGTGTTTTTTTTTTTACAGACCTACTGGAAACTGAAACTGAACGACATTTTTGGGCCCCAGAACGTACTGTTGGTGACTATTAGGGATATACTCGTTCTGATCTAGCTAGAGTCACGGACTTTGACCCAGTCTTAATTGTTTTGTAGAATTTATTCTCATGATGTACAAAGAAACAGCGAAGGAAGATAAGTTATAAATTTTACTCTTGTGGTTCGCGTGGATCATTAAAGTGTGTGAAAAAATCCACAGGTAACACAAAAGTAGAAAGGAATAGGTACCCAAACAAACATAAACAAACAAACAAGACGTGCATTACACATAGTGTTACACACTCAAACACTGCAAGATTTACAGCAAGAAGACGATAAAAAGACCTTTAAAATACTTCCTGCTGGAGACAGTGTAGCCTCACACGGGATATTTGTGAGTTTGTCTCTCAATTTTTAAAAGAGAAAAAAATGATTTTGTCAAAATATGGCTATTTTACCTATTTCCTGATCCCCTATGACCTTGGCCTTTGAGAGAGGTTACTGAAATTTGGTATATTTAAAAAGATCTTGCTACAATGTATCATTGGGGCAAGTTTGAAGGCTGTGGTTTTAATAGTTTCGATAAAATACCAACGTTAAAGTTTACCCTGGAGGACGGACAACCTTGCCCAGAATACAGTCTCACATTAACTTTGTACGTGAGCCAACAAAATAAATAACATTCTTAAAAGAGGCGAAGATACAAAAACGATTTAAATGTATATTTTATTTTAAATTTCGCATCAGATTTCAGACATGCCGGACGACTGACGCGACTTTTTAATTTATTGAGTCAGACGACGAACAACACAGTGACTGTTTCTCATCACAGAGGACGTCTACGCCATTTTCTCTAGATCCATGCAGTTCAGACATACCTACTGGAAATTGAATGGCATTTGATTGGAGCCCGGAACGCATCAGTGTTGTTTTCCGGACTTTATTTTAATCGCCAACAAGTCAGAAACAAATTCTACAAACGTACATCTTGCAGAATATCCCCCCCCCCCCACACACACACACACAATATATATATATATATATATATATATATATATATATATATATATATATATATATATATATATAATATATATATATATATATATATATATATATATATATAATATATATATATATATATATATATATATATATATATATATATATATATATATATATATATATATATATATATATATATATATGTTTGTTTGTGTGTGTGTGTGTGTGTGTATGGGGTGACGAATGGGATATTTTAAAATATTGATGGAACATTGGATATTGGCACAAAGACGCGTTTATGTTGATTAAACTTTTATTGCTACCAGAAACAGAAAGCAGTACCTGTGGAATAAACAAACAGGTATTCAGTAATGGTGCCAAGAATACAATGAACGAGGCACATAACTAAACTAAGGCATATATCATTATGCAGTGAACGTACAACACTTTGCTTTTAAACACTCTGATAAAATCAAAGTGATGGTCGTGTAACATATAGAATGTGTAATCAAATGCCTGACAACAAATAAAATGAAAATAAGTAAGTCACAATACGAACTACAAAGTCATGCAAAGCACAAGTCAGAGAATAAAGCAGAACACCAACACATAAGTCCGCTATGCAGTCAGACCTGGTAAGGCGAACACGCAAATGACTAACAAACGAGTAGTCACTCCAACTGGAGCCTTCCTAACAGGTCAGACAACATCGAAACGAATGCATAAGTGCTAAATGTAACATAGCAAAACTAAAATACAAAATTAATAAAATGCCATGTCAGCAGTAAGGTAACTATGTGACTAAGCACTAATGAATAGTAAATGGAAAAAAAAAATAATGTAAAGGCGTGTAACGCACGCAGACTTGCCCACAGTCGTACGCACAGACTCTCACGCAACAGACGCATACACCGCCACTGACTCAGACGGGCGCATTAATGCGATAAAACACAACACACGGGCTCCCTTTCTAAAGTAACCTTTATAAATGAAAAAGAACGACTTAAATGATTATCAACTATGTACACTGTTCTATTATCACACACACACGTATCACAATATCTTTGCCAGGCTAGGTCTTAGTCTCACATTGCCTCCAACCTGTTTGATGTTGTTGCCTGGTTACGTTGGTCCTTCTCACGTCTAGGCGTGAAAGTCCTTCGTCGTACGCTTATTGCCGTCCTGTCTCTTTGGCACGGACGTCCTCGTTCTCGTACGGTACTCAGTTCTCGTTTTGACTTGGGTGTCTTGGTCCCAGTCAGACTCACTCTCAGAAGAGCTGGAGGGATGACCTCACGTAGGTCCCATATGTGACTCGACGTCTCGGCGTCCGTCTTTTCCACTCTTTACAAGAACTCTGAATAGACAACAAAAGTCCCAACGTAACACTTGCTAAACACACAACATATTGGATCAATGAGAAACGTCACGTAACCTGGCTGATACAAATAACTCACACGTTCATTCACACACCCACACGTGCTTCATAAACTGTATTTTCGTATCACCCCCATATCTCTGTCACTATCTTGAAACAGACTATAGCCTAACACTCTTGCTATACATTACTCTATACACTGGAAAAGACTATGCTTAACCAACCACGTACTATCTTCATAGCGGCTTAGACATACACACTTCATATTCCTTTAGTCATCTAACTCGGTAAACAACTGTATACAAAAACACCGGTTACTTCACCGAATTCTAAACATACTATAACTAAACCAAACCGGAACACCGCTATACAACCACATTAATCTTACCACGCATACTGTCTTTAACTAAACAACTATCAATACTACGTTTATAGAAACATACCTGAAATCTAGGCTTCAGAGTCTTGGAATGCGGGCTAGGTAACTCAAACACAACCGTTCCATACGACAAGACAGCCCGCACTACCGATTTAGACCTCTGACAGTCACAGCTTCCGCCTAGAACTCACTAAACAGAACTCACTAAAAATCCCGCGCTAACCATGTCTTACATGTTTCACGTGCGTCTAGTGCCACACGGACTATTGGCACCAACAAACCGTTAACAGAAACCGTACCGTACTAATCCTACTGTGCGAGCACTATGCACAAGCATAGAGCTTCATCACAAGGCGAAAGAAGTAATGTGTGAACATGACACAAAATGAACTCACAATACAACCAACTTACCATCCACTGAATAAGGACATACACACAACCACATCATTCACTCCGTCTTTATTACATTTGCACCGCAGACACAAGCGCAAAGATTAAACGTCAACGAACAACACAAACATGTACACGCAATGCAGTCATTCATGACGAAGAGGAAAGACAGACAGAAAGCATGTGTACATGAAAGGGAATTATGTGCATGTAACCTATGATAGCCTAAAATAAAGCAGATCTACTAAAATATAACCTAATGAATGTCACCATGAAATAAATAAATGCATGGTCCATTAAATATGACGACAAAGTACCTTTAAGTTTTATATACATAGTAGTGAACAGTGACCCTTGAGGTCGCATAACAGAGAAGTCCCGTATTTCTTGCAGTCACTCAAAGGCTACACTTAGTACACATATATTACACATAGTAGTGAAAAATGACACTTGAGGTCGCATATCAAAGATGACCTGTATCGCTTGCTGTCACCCAGGCTCATGCCTGTCAGTGAAGTGAATCAAATCAAGTGAACTAACTAGTCATAAATAGGAAACAAATAATGACTAAAGTCAAATAAATAAAATAAAATAAAAAGACCTATGAACAAATGACTAAAGAAATGGAATGAGTGACTGTATGAATGAATGAATCAATCCATTAATCAGTCACTCAATCCGTGGCTAGGCATGGCATACGGTAAGACATAGCAACGCGTAAACAACTTAAGCGGAAGTTCATAATCAAAACACACATGGTGGCTGAGAGAGTCAGCCGTGAAGGACGTCACCAGCGCGGGAACATCACACAAAGGCTGCCCTCCCTAGCTAAGTAGTAGGCAAGGGAAAAATCAACAGAACATATAGCTAAATAAAAGAAAAAATATCCTAACCATGAAATAAACTTTAACTCTCTACCACAGCAACAACAACTAAACAATCAACAAGTAATGAATAGTATTAAATGAAGAAAAGAAAATGCGCACATTATGGTGCATCCACAATGGAAACAATGTAATGAATTGTCATGATTGCCATTCGTTTCAGCAAGACCAAACTTAGCGAATCATTTTAGAGGCATAATTGCACTCCATTTTACTACCACCGTGAGGCGCCAAAGCAAAACTATCGCCTAGTCACAACCGACCATATGCGGTCGTGAACGCTGAGCGCCGCATCATTTTAACATGCTACGGTTGTCTAAGCCCAAAATACATACGTTATCTCTTCCACATCAACATTGTTACAAAAGTTTGTGTACAAATTTCCACACTGCAGCATTACATGGAAATTTACTACCGAGTAGATAATCTTCTAGCAGAAAATAAATGGAATCAAGCTAGCCTCACAAGATGGCTAATGCCGACCGATCTAGCAATCATGTCAACTTCATGCTCAAGAAAATCATCAAAACCTCCAGCATCGCAATGTCATCAGATAGTACCAAAAAAATAATAATGCACAAAATACGATATAAAAACTGAGTACTTACAGGGTCTCCAAAACCCGCGAAGTTTAGGCGAATTAGAAAACTTTTTCCTCCATGGCACCGGTGCCAGAAATTAACACTTGGTCAATTGTGATGGTACTGTGAGTCCCTCATATTGGGTATAGAAAAGAAAGCGCGCCACGCAGGCGATCCTATTTATAGACGCATGCCGGCCCCCGCCGTATCCGCGTTGGTGCCAAAGTCCCCGGGGGGTCTGGGATGGTAAGCTAGAATAGCTTCTGAACTACATAATGCAAAAATATTAATTTAAATAGAAAAATTAGGAAACTTTTACCCGCTTTACTCTAGATTAAATTTGGGGTTACGGGCTGTTAGCGAAAAATTTATATTCATTGTTAGAGGGGTCTCAGAAGGGCCGCAGAAAATCGAAAAGGCTATCGAAATCACAATTATCACGCTGATAGGTTACAATCAACCAAAAGACATATACCTCATTAAAACTATTACCTTGGGCCAAATCTAACCATGCTAAATACTGAGCAAATGGTGTTGAAATATGGCTACAATACACAGTCAAATATATCAAATAAACACAACACTACACTGCTCTATCGCGTACACAACACATAACGCTGCTTTTGGCAAGACACCGCGAGCTGTGCACGTCATAGCTAGCAGTCGACACGAGTGAAATCTGAGAAGCAATGGTCATAAGTGCTATCGGCCTATGTACACAGAGGAACATCTGGTTCGCTCTGTTGCACACACACACACACACACACACACACACACACACACACACACACACACACACACACACACACACACACACACACACACACATTATATTATGTCAACACAATGCTTATAGACAAGATTATGATCTTTCCAGTGATTCTGAAACAAAATTTGTAGACACACCGGCAGGGACCATAAAGAGAAGAACATATTACCATCGTGTAGGCGATCGCCCGGGATAAAAAAAATAAAATCGCGACTTGAACAACAAGAAAGGCAAAGTCATTATGGCTTACGTGTATGACCATATGTGTTCATCACCACAACCCGATTAAACTACGTAAACATAGCAACATTATGGTAACTCGACTCAGAAATACACATAGCTACTGACAATCCCCCGCACTCTGAGCGGAACTCATGAAGATCAATGTCTCTTGAAGGTCAAAGTAACCCCCTGTAGAAGTGTGTGTTTCGCTAAAGCATGCCGTTTATCAAAGAGGTTTTATACTGCTTTCAAAATTTCTCGAACAACACAATGGAACAGTCAAAACCAGAGAAATAAAAGACAAGTTATGTGAGTGGTCACATCTAAGAGCACGTTTTTGGTCCTTTTTCTCCAACGTCCGACATGTGCCACAGCGAATTTTCTGACGATTAGGCGTATTCAGCAGTATCAGATCCGCTCAGTTCTGTATGGTTCGAACATTTATTTGGTAATTTGGTATGTGTGTGTAAAATGTATTTCTTTGTAATTCTGTGCACATTCCAAGTGGTCGGTTTTCTATTAGTTCTCAGCATACTTTTCAATTCTGAGAATGCTCTGCTGTGTTAATGGCAACGAATTCCAGGTTGGTGAGCTTCATTTGCGTCATCTGGACATTAGCTGCCCGTTGTGTAACTGTAAGGTTCACCAGATCTAGACGTCGATACTAGTCTACCGTCCTAGTATCGTGAATTCAGTCACAAATCACTGCAAACAGGGACACGATAATTTACTTTCTTCAAGATGTGTGATATGCCATGAGGGATACCCTCCAGCGAAGTTTTTTTTTTCAAGGGAAACAAAAGCGAGTAAGTGCCGTTTGCCGAAGTGCTCCCTAGATAGACCCACTTAACATCTCATTTGAATAAAAGTGTAATTGTGGCTTACTCGAACTCGAGATGCCAGACTTGCTTGCCACCGCCCAAAATAGAACTCAGTGGAGAGCACTGTCTGTTGCTGCTGCCTTTCAGTCCCCCCAACGCCCAGTTCGGGCAAGGGACTGATGATGATGATGATGATGATGTGGCTTACTCACCAAGTACTAAGAGTTTTATCTGAGGAGTTCTCCCCAAAACGTACAGGTGTTCTTACAACAGTCACCTTTAACACTGACCATAAACAACAACTAAACATGTTCCTTCTTACCGGTGGCACATCTAAGGCCGGTATAACCAGCGGCACAGATGCAGGTGAAACTGTTTATCCCGTCGATGCACGTTGCCCCATTGATGCATCTATAAGTACCCTTGTATATACAGTCGTCTATATCTGCAAATACACAACAATATGATAACAAAAAATCCACCATAACACCATATTAAGAATACTTCCGCTTTACTAGCCTTCTCTAGCCAATATAGCCACGTGGCCAGATGTACAAACAGCATCACAGGCCATAACATTTTCAGCTGTTAATCCTTTTATTGTCGGTAACGCTTTCAGTTGCGGTGATTCCTGCTGTAATCACCGCGACTAACAGCGCTTGCGACAGCTAAAGGGTTAAGCATATCTGAACGTAGTGGAGAGGGCCATTATGTGGTCTGTGATTTTAGTCTGTGCCTGGCCTGTGAATTCAACATTATGGCCTACGGTTGTAAGGTTCAAATTCACATAATGGCATATATGTGTGTATGACGGATATTGTTCAGGGGGATTCGGTGTCGGGATTGAGAACCTAACCCACAAAGTCCCATCTATATGAGAGCTGTCAAACCCTTGACAGCTCTCATATAGAAGGGGCTTTGTGGGTTAGGTTCTCAATCCCAACATCGAGATTTGTGTTCAGTTGAAGGCTCAAAAAGATAGGTCTGTCATTCCTTCGCTCCCATTACTCTTTCTTTGCTGATGTCTTGATGACACATTGCAAGCTTACCAGTCTGGAATTCCATGGCATTAGCACAGCAAGAGCATTTTCAGAATTGAAATGAAAAATTACGTCCTTTAGAGCTAATCTGATTGAGTGCATTTTGGCTTTGGGCGACGCCTTTGTTTAAAAGTAATGAATATATATATATATATATATATATATATATATATATATATATATATATATATATATATATATATATATATATATATATATATATATATATATATATATTATATATATATATATATATATATATATATATATATATATATATATATATCACAGCTACCCGCATCTGTACCACGTGTCTAGTTGCTACTAGCCGTATCTATCAACATTATTTAGAACTTCTTTTCACTGAAGCAATTACCACCTAGTTCTAATTCTAAACAATAAGAGGGGACATTGAATGTGTTATTTTTCATGTTGCAAGCTGTGTGGTTCGCGCGGACCGTGAGCACAATTTCTTACTGTTTGACAACTCCGCCGCCATCTTACCGTAGTACGTTTTTCAGCCTTTTTCAGAGCTACATATAATTGTATTGGTTGTATCAAAACAGCTTGTGTCTGGACTGTCGTGTGACCGGCTCGGAATGGTCAAACTGTATAATTCATGTACTTGCTCTACATTATTACTTCATAATTATATAGATCGTTACTGTTACCTATTTATTTATCACGATGCCAGTGACAATCATTTATTTATTTTATTTATTTATTTATTTATTACTTATTTATTTATTTATTTATTTATTTATTTATTTATTTATTTATTTATTTATTATTTGGACATTTGAAGCCACAATGACTTAGTAATGATGACCTTCCGACTCCGCCTAAAGAAAGTCAACAAACAGGGTCCCACCAGAATCAAGTTCGACCTCGAGAAGCTAAAAGACCCAGAGGTAGCGGAAGCCTTCATGGCAAAGATAGGAGGAGAATTCGCACCACTGTTACTTCTAGGTGCAGAAGACACTGGTGTGGACACACTGATCAACACATTTAACACTGCTGTAACACAAACAGCTAGTGAGATCATTGGCAAACACCGACAAGCAAAGAAACCTTATGTTACAGGTGACATCCTTGATCTCTGTGACAAGCGTCGAGATAAAAGAAAAAGAAGTCAGAGGTAGAAAGAGCTAAACAATACAGGGAAATTAACCGGATATTAAGAAAGGCATAAAAAAGGCTAAGGAGAGGTGTATTGAAGACCAGTGCAAACACGTAGAAGAAAATCTGAACAAAAATAATAGCGAAAACGCATACCAGCTGGTGAAAGACCTGACCAGTGCAAAACAAGGACGCTCCTCTATCATTCAAGATAGCTAAGGGAACTGTCTTACGGAAGACCAAGACATTCTGAAGAGAAGGACAGAGTACAGTTCAGATTTGTACAACCACCGAGCTACAAGGGACCCAGGCATACTTGTCACCCCATCAGTGACCAACAGTGACAACTATCCCATCCTCCAAGAAGAAGTAGAGGCTGCAGTGAAGTCGCGGAAAAAAAGGGAAGGCAGCAGGAGCAGACAACATACGTGCAGAGCAAGTCCAAGAAGGGGGAGAAGACATGATAAGCGCCTTACTAACAATCTGCAGTAAGATCTCGCAGTCAGGGCCGACGCCATGGACCCAATCACTTATAATAACTCTCCCAAAAAAAGGCAACTTACAACAATGCCAGAATTATCGCAGGATCAGTCTTATATGCCACCCAAGCAAAGTCATGTTAAAGATTCTACTGAACAGGCTGAAGCCACAGGCAGAGGAAATCGTATCTGAGGAACAGACCAGGCGCAGCACAACTGAGCAGATCTTCAACCTGAGAGTTCTTAGTGATAGGTACCTCCAGCACCTGCAAGACCTCTATCATGTCTTTGTGGACTTTAAGAAGATGTTTGACAGAGTGTGGCATGCAGCCCTTTGGTCCACCATGGAGCTGTACAACATCAATAAAACCTGATCAAAGTAATAGAAAACCTTTACCACAAGGCCACTAACGCAGTCTGCTTCAACGGCAAAATAGGAAATTGGTTTAAGACAACAGTCAGAGTCAGACACGGCTGCTTGCTCTCACCTACTCTTTCAACATTATCCTGGAAAGAATCATGACGGACGCTCTGAAAGATCATGCAGAAACTGTCAGTATTGGAGGCAGAACAATCAAGAACTTACGCTTCGTGGACAACATTGGTGGTCTTGAAGGAACAGAAGAGGAGCTAGCTCAGCTGGTGGTAAATCTGGACTGTACCGTCAATGCGTTTGGAATGGAAATTAGCGCAGAGAAGACCAAACTGATGTCCAATAACGCCAGTGGCATTGACACTGAAATCATGTTTGGAGGCCAAAAACTGGAATTGTTAAGAAATTGAAATACTTAGGAGCCATTGTGTCAGATGAGGGATCAAAACCAGAAATACTATTCAGGATTGCGCGGACATCAACATCGCTGACAAGACTGAAGACCATATGAAGGACAGAAACATCACACTCTGCTTCAAGATCATACTGATGCGCTCCTTAGTTATCTCAGTGTTCTTATATGCCTGTGAGTCATGGACCCTCACAGCAGACCTCGAAAGGAGGATACAAGCCACTGAAGTGAGATGTTTTCGAAGGCTGCTTGGCATTTCGTACAGAGATCACATCACGAACGAGGAAGTGGGAAGCAGAATCAGGCAAGCCATCGGGCCCTATGAAGACCTATTAGCCATTGTGAAAAAAACGCAAACTAAAGTGGGATGGGCATGTCACGCGATCAGCAGGGCTTTCCGAGACAATCCTACAAGGAACTATGCAAGGAGGGCGAAGGAGAGGAAGACAAAGAAAAAGATGGGAGGGCAACATCTCAGAGTGGACAGGACTGAAGCTGAGCGACACACTAAGAATGGCAGAGAACGGAGTGGAATGGAGGGAGTTGGTTGCCAAGTCATCAGTGGTACCCCAACGGTCGGCAAGACTACGGGATATAGATAGATAGATATAGATTATTTATTTATTTATTTATTGCCTCTCTAAAAGAATTGTTTTATCAAACTCTGGCTATTACAACTTCAATGTTTGTATAATTAAATAGTTCATTACAATTCTCTAAAATGTGAAAGAAAACAAAAACAAAAACAACAAAAAAACAACAACAAAAAACAACAACAAAACCCATACAGTATGCACCCATTTATTTAATATAGTCAGTACAGTATGCTCCGTCTGCCCTACTCAGCGGCATCAGTTTCAGCAAGCAGCACAGATTCTCCAGAGCCTTTGCAGGCTCCGACACATTTAGAAGGCAACATCGTTCTTGCTAGAATAAATGTATGCCTGTTGACCACTGCACGACACATTTTATTGTGGCTGGCAACATGAGCTTGGTGAAGCTACACAGATTCTAATGCGTCTGTGCAAGTTCCGAAAATCTTCGGTGGTCAACATCTCTCGTGAATTACATTTTAACTCTTCCTCCCGCACCAAAAGGGTAGGTTTCGCCAACCTGTAAACCCCGTCGTATTTGTACGTTATCAAACCTCTTTAAATATGTGTTCATTCTCTGCGGAGGAGCTATTACTGCCAGCCAGCGACGCCCAGATTTCGCAAACGAATGCAGGTGCTACCAGGTACGTTAGAAGTCTAGTTGCCTGGCTAAGTTTTAAAATGAATGGTCCCGCATATGCTTACTTTCATTGTGCAGAATAAGGTTTAATATGGAATCTAAAGCTCGCGGCACGTGAGGTCAACAAAATACACTCAAACGAAAGTAATTTATCAATAGCTGACCATTTAAAGCATTCTAAATAAAACATGTGATTTTAAACACGTCGAAATATTCTTACAAGTTTACTTGAATATAACAATAGATTATCAATTTCCTCAGTATCACATAAAAAAACCAAGCGAAGAGAGTAATACCAAGATGTCGGACCGTGTCGTTAGCAATGGAATCAGGATCGCTTTGCCGACTTGGAAACGGCTGAAATTTTTAGAAAGGGCGGCGGTTCTAAATTCCACCTACATCATATTTACTACTTCTAGTTGTCACCGGTCGCGTTTACAGCCCCTAGCGATCAGTGATTCAAGTTTTCGGCTAGCGACAGTACCTTCGAAGACATCAGTCTCTCTCTCTCTCTCTCTCTCTCTCTCTCTCTCTCTCTCTCTCTCTCTCTCTCTCTCTCTCTCTCTCTCTCTCTCTCTCTCTCTAGTCGCCCCACTAGGAGAGAGAGAGAGAGAGAGAGAGAGAGAGAGAGAGAGAGAGAGAGAGGAATGACAATGACAATGACAATGATTCTTTATTTTACAACGGTGAAAGTTTTGGTGAAACCATTTTTCGAACTTGCCGTTGCTAATCTACTTTACATATAATGCACAAATCACAAAAATACTATCATTAAAATGGGAAAAACTAAATATATAACTAATAAAAAGTGAAATATAAAGTTTTTAAAAAAAGAAATCATTGAAAAAGTGGAAATAAACATAACAAATCTCACACATGCACACAATTATAAAGGTATAAATCTTCATACATACATTCATAAACACAAGCACAAGCACAAAACACACACACACACACACACACACACACACACACACACACACACACACACACACACACACACACACACACACACACACAATACATGCAGCATTAGCATTTTGTATTAACTGAAGATATAACTGAATTGAAGAGTTAGAAAGGGGGAAAATCGTACACTGCAAGTGCAGGTTGCTGTGAAAATCTTACGATGCTGAGGTGAGGTACTTGAAGAGAGCGGTTTTAAAAGACGAAAGCGTTGTTGATGTTGTAACATGTTTGGGCAATGTGTTCCACATGCTAGCACCTGAGAACGCTAAACTTGTCTTATAGAGATCGATTCTAGGTCGTGGCACAGTAATGGACTGCCTTGATCTGGAGTATGTTGATGCCGGGAGGGAAAACATTTTTTTTTATATACTCGGGGAGTCTGTTATTCAATACTTTGAACATCGTTATTCCCTTATTGTATAATAAATGTTTTTTCAAAGGGGAGAATTTCTAAGGTTTTCAGTTTATTATCCGTTGTTGAGTTAGGGTCTGAAAGGATAAGCTTCGCGGCTCTACGATGAAGAGAGTTCAGTCTCTTTAACTGGACCTCGCTTGCGCCATTCCACACCGTAGAAGCATAATCTATATGTGACCTGATGTGGGCGTTGAAGAACAGTTTTCGTGTTTCTACATTAGCTATATGTTTTAACTTGGATAAAATAAACAGTTTCTTTGATATTGTCTTACATATATTACTAAGATGGCATTGCCATTTAAACTGGTTATCTACAGTAACGCCGAGAAGACGATGTTCCGTTACCTGGCTGATAGATTTGCCTTGAAGGGAAAAGCTGAGTGAGAGAGTGCCGAGCTGGTGCTTTTGGCGGGTACTTACAACCATACATTCAGTCTTTGCAGGGTTTAAGATCATGGAATTGTTACTGCACCAGCTGTTAATGTCCTGTAATGTGTTTTGTAAGCGCGTGTCAATTACTGACAAATCCTTATCGGGAGTGTGTATCGCAGCATCATCAGCGAACATATCGCATGCAACACTATCATCACTAATTGTGAGTGGAAGGTCGTTAATGAACAAACAGAATAAAAGAGGGCCTAAAATAGAGCCCTGGGGCACGCCATGCTTTACATTGCAGTGCCTGTGGTGCTCATTAAGATTTTTTAAAAACTAAATTCCCCGGTAGATTCTAAAAGTTCTTACCAAGTTGCCACCAAGCACAAAGTCGAAGATAGGAGAGCATTTCAAGCATTAGTTACTGAAAAACTTCACAATCGCACCCTGTGAAAAAAAGTGAATCACTCAGTGCTATGATCTGTACACTACGTGGGCGGCAGTTGGCTGTCCTTACCCCTTGTAACAAAACCAGGACCAAAATTATGAGTGTCACGCGTATGAAATGCAAAGAAAATCCCAACAAAGTGTAACCGACTGACGCGATCCCTCCAGCTGAGACGTAATGATGGTTTTTTCCCCCCTTTTTCTTCTGGCCACCCGAGTCCCAAAACCTTGGCGCTACCCACGCTTAAACAGGGGCCGCAACCCAGACTTGTAGAGTCAGTCGGCTAGTAGCTTTGCACTACTCCAGAGGCTGTGCTAGTTAGTCCGTCGTGTTTTAGCCTCATTAACTTTTAAACGGCTTCACCGATCGAGAATCCGTAACTTGCATCAGTTTCATCATGAATTTTTCCCTTTTTATTTATAACCGTTGTGTTTGATGATGTGCCTCCATCGCGGGCGATGAGGACCACTGAAATCCCTAGCCATGTTGTGTCTAATAATGATGTGTCGGAGATGACTGGTGAGGCCAATCCGGGCACGGAGGTGCCTCCCACAAGTGGGACACACGTGAGATGATGCAGCATTGAAAGTGCTTGCCGCTCGTTCTTTTCTCTGGAGGCGCTTTCTCTCTGCTTCGGTTGTGCGTCTGTCCTCAGCGCTTGTGGATCCCCTGTTGATAAGACTGCGCCATGAGGTGCGATCCAGGGCTGATTTCTCCTTGGAGTTGGTATCTATCTCAAGGGCGTTCAGGGAAACATTGAGAGTGTCTTTGAAACGTTTGCGCTGGCCGCCATGACAACGCTTGCCTGATGACAGTTCGCCGAAGAGCAGCTGCTTGGGGATGCGTTCATCTTTCATCCTTACGACGTAGCCCGCCCATCTGACGTGATGCATCATCAGCATGGTGTGGACAGAAGGCACACCCGCAGAAATGAGCACTTCAGTATCTGGGGTCTTGGCCTGCCACCTTATCTTCTGGATCTTGCGCAGGCATGTTAGGTGAAAGTGGTTCAGTCTGCGTGCATGCCTCCTGTACACAGTCCAGGTTTCGCAAGCGTACAAGAGGGTGGGCAAGATACTGTACGGTATACCTTGAGTTTCGTCTCCAGGCTGATTCCCCTGCGCTCCCAGAAGTCTCCCGCAGCCTCCCGAAGTTGGCGCTGGCTTTTGCAATCCTGCAATTAATTTCGTCGTCAATGTGGACTGCTCTGGAGAGGGTGCTGCTGAGGTATGTGAACTTGTCAACTGCCTGGAGCTTTTGTCCATTCACCGAGATGGAGGGTTCAACATAGGGTTGGTCTGGTGCTGGCTGGTGCATGATTTCGGTCTTCTTGGTGTTGATGGTTAGGTCGAAGTTGTCGCATGCTGAGGAGACCTGGTTCATGCTGGCTTGCATCTCAGTCATCAGCAAAAAGAATGTCTCTCAACACAGTTTCCTTAACGTTTGTTATGGCCTTAAGTCTGCGCAGGTTGATCAGCTTCCCGTCAGCTCTGTACTTGATACGGATTCCCTGGTGGCTATCCTTAAGGGCATCAGTCAGCATAGCAGAAAACATCATGCTGAAGAGGGTGGGAGCTAAAACACAGCCCTGCTTGACCCTATTTGAGACAGGGAAGGCTTCGGAGCAGTCGCCGTCATGAAGGACACGGGCCGTCATACCATCATGAAACTGCCTGACAATGGTGATGAACTTGTCAGGACAACCAAACTTCGCCATGATCTTCCAGAGGCCCTCTCGGTTTACGGTGTCAAAGGCCTTGGCGAGGTCGATGAACGTTGTGTACAGCTGGCTGTTCTGCTCCTGACACCTTTCCCGGAGTTGGCGAGCAGCAAATATCATGTCTACAGTTCCTCTTCCCTTCCGGAAACCACACTGGCACTCTGGGAGATGGCCCTTCTCTAGGTGGTCATTTAACCGGTTCAGTAGGACTCTAGCAAAGATTTTGCCTGCTATGGAGAGTAGTGAGATGCCTCTGTGGTTACCTTTCCTCTTGTATAGGTGAATAATGTACGCGTATTTGAGCTCTTGGGGGATCTCGCCCTTGTTCCAGAACGTCGTGAAGAGTTCAGTCAGTTTACCGATGACCACCAATCCACCAGTCTTGTAGATCTCTGCTGGAATGGCATCAGCTTCAGGAGCTTTGCCGCTTGACTGCTGGTCAACAGCTTTTTGCACTTCCCTTTCGAGGAGAGGATAGTCCATCTCTAGATGTAAGTCTACTTGATCGAGGCGGTCAATCGCCTCATCGCTTGTCCTGGACGGTCTGTTCAGCACAGCTTCAAAATGTTCTGCCCATCTGTCCAGGATCATGGCCTTCTCAGTTATGAGCGTGTTTCCGTCAGAGCTCAGGAGGGGGGAGGTCCTAGAAGAAAGAGGGCCGTAGTGAGTCTTGAGAGCATCGAAAAATCTCTTGGAGTCGTGATTTTCCGCGTAACTCTGGAGATCATCTGCATTCTTACTGAGCCACGAGTCTTGCAACTTCCTAAGCTTGGCTTGAACCATTCTGCGGGTGCTTGTGAAGGCTGCCTTTTTGGAGACGGAGGAAGGATCATTCTGGTGGGCTCTGTATAGCCGGTGCTTTTCATGGAGAAGGGCTTTTATTTCCTCATCGTTATCGTCGAACCAGTCATGACTTTTCTTTGAAGTGGTCCCGAGAATCTCAGAAGACACAGAATGGATGGTGTCTCTGAACGTGGCCCAGTCATCTTCGGCATTGCCGCTGAGGTGGCTGTCCACAAGCTTGGATTTGAGAACTTCAGCAAGACGGTCTGCGGTAGAGCTAGTCTTCAGCTTGCCCACGTCGAGTCTTATTGTTATTTTCTGAGCCTGTGGTCGTCGTTTGTACTTTACGCAGATGCTGAGCTTGCTCACAATCAGTCGGTGGTCCGTCCAGCAGTCAGGCCTTGGTCACTCTGACGTCACGCCTGTCACATCTCCTGGCGATGACGTAGTCGATAAGATGCCAGTGCTTTGAGCGGGGATACATCCACGACGTCTTGTTATGGTTTGGTAGGCGGAAGACTGTGTTAGTGATAAGAAGGTCATGCATGGCACAGTTTTTCAGCAAGAGTAGACCATTGCTGTTGCACTTGCCCACTCCATGGTGACCGATGACACCTCCCAGGCTTCGTAATCCCTTTCAACTCGGGCATTGAAGTCTCCAAGTACAAATAGCTTGTCTGACTTTGATACAGCTGAGATCAGAGAGTCAAGTTCTTCATAGAAATCTTTGGCTTCCTCTGAGTTGGTCATGGTGGGGGCATAGGCACTGATCAGCGTGATGCTGCGCTTGCCTCTCAAGAGGAGCTGCAGCGTCATCAGACGGTCGTTGAGAGAATATATATAGGAGAATACAACGACACCCATTTAAGAAACAATTAATTTATTTGATCCTTTCCGTAAATAAACAAACACACTTGACCAAATACATTTAACAGCATTATCTGCCCAGTCAGGTCCCCCAACCCCTTGGAAACAAAAGGCTAGTTAAAATATCTTCCCGAGAAATACTGACTACCGTACACGCCACCCACCACTCAATGCTGTCAGAGTTGGCCTTCCTGAGAATACTTCCTGTTCATGGTAAACAATAGTCCTCTATGCCCAAATAGTGTGTGTGTGTGTGTCTCTCTCTCTCTCTCTCTCTCTCTGCACACACAAAACAAATTAGCATTCGGCCCCAATTATGCTGCACACAGAAACTTCTCAGGCTGTTTTCTCAAAATGGCCGCCGGAGGCTTTAACCAGACAAGCTTTTCGTAGTCATTATTATAAGGCTTGCGGTGTGAGTGGTTAGTTTGAAACCCCTTTTATAACCAGAAAGGCAAGCATAGTGTTTTTGTACAAACAGATTATATTGTGTTTTTAAAATGGACTTAATGACGCATGACCCACATTGCTGCTTATTTGCCGGTGCCACGGGCTGTGGAAAAACTCAATTTGTTCTTAATCTCTTACAAACAAGATACATCTATCATTTCGAAAACATTGTCATATTTTGTCCTACAATCAAACACAACAAAGCTTATCACAACCGTTTATTCATTTGGACTGACAGCAACATATACTTAGTCGACCCTGAGAAAAAACTGAATGACTACCTACAATATTTTTACAAGCAATTTGAAGGACAGTCAACGTTGTTTATTGTTGATGACTGTTCTGCAGAGAAAGACATTGTCAAGAAGAGAAACACTCTATCAGAACTTGCCTTCAGTGGTAGACATGCAAATGTAAGTGTATGGATTCTCACTCAAAAATATAATGCTGTACTAAAAGATTTTCGAGAACAGTTAAAGTTTATCTGTTTGTTTTACTGTAAGGATCGTGACAGCTTCGAAGACTGTCTCAGAGAAAATGATGTAATTCCCAATAAACATGAACGAGACTGTGTAAAAAATAAACTGAAATCAACTAAGCACCTAAAGCTCATTTTAAAGACAGATCAGCCCACAGGGTATGGGTTAATAAATTAATTTATCTTTTTGGTTTGTCTATAAAAACTGACAGACAGACAAGAAAATCAAAATTGGCCTATTGGTAAATACATAGATATTACATCGAGTTTCAGGGGTTTTATGCTTATTAGTGACTTAAAAACACAAGTTAGACACCCTTTTTCAACACTTCCAACACCAATGAAAATATATATGACATATAGTTTTTATCTTGGATATTCTAATAATTTTCCATGTTATAATAATAGGACAAAAGATTTTTTAGTTTATGATGCTAAATCTGACTGGTTTAAGATTATGTGTTTATTCATATACAATCAAATAAAAAAAGAAAATAAAAATGTTAAATTTATTACTGTTAATAAAACAATATTACACATGCAAAAGATTGAACATGATACAACAGAAGACATATCTATGAAGTGGCTTATTAGTTGGTAATTAATTTTGTCTATTATATAGGTTTTAGTCAATAAAGTGCCATTTTCATTATATAATTTTCTATTTATTTTTTTGTCGGACAAATAAAAAAGATGGACAACCATCAAAGATTAAGAAACGTGTTTCACACAACTGACTTACCTATATCTAATATTTACAATGTCTATGAATCAATAGAAAGATCTTTTTTAGTCATACAAAATAACCTTCTTTCTGATAGTGTAAAGATTCAGATTGTTGCAAAAATAGAATTTGTCAGAGATGTTGGTGAAGTTATTGTAACGTATATCTCGACAAGGCAGCACACAGTTAATTCGAGAAGAGAACTAGAGAAAGAGTTTAGAGAAAGATTGTTACCAGACTTCCATGAAGCAATTGACAGAGCAGAAATGCAAGGGTCTGGCTGGCATGAAGGCCTTGTACATGAACTACAACTAAAGCAGTCAAGATATCATCCTATTTTAGGCAAATCATGGATACCACTACCAAAAGAGGTTGTAGACAAAAAGGGTGTGGTCAATATTCAGAACAATGATAATTTCTGTTTTATGTGGTGTGTGCTTGCCAAACTGCATTTTGTAAAAACAAAACCTGAACGTGTATCTAACTATACCAATTTTATAAATGAACTCAACTTCAGTGGCATTGAGTTCCCTGTTAAAATAGAGGACATAGACTTGTTTGAAAAACTAAATCCTGGTATATCCGTGAATGTGTTTGTATGGGATAATGAATCTGAGAATAAGTTACAGCCAATTAGAGTATCTCCAATTGCCCCAACCTATGGGCAGCCAGAAGATAAACATGTTGATATGTTACTAATAAGCTCTGGTGATAACTTTCACTACACAATTATTAGGAGTATGTCACGACTAATTCATAATCATGTATCAAAACACAATGGCAAACAGGAAATATGTAAAAGATGCTTACAAAGGTTCTCCTGTATAAAAGTGGCACATAAGCATACCCAGCACTGTAGGTCGGCTGATGACATTCAAACAATACTTAGGTATCCAGATCCTGGCAGCAAGGTTTATTTCAAGAACTATGTTAATCAACAAAAGCTGCCATTTGTAGTATACGCAGATTTTGAATCACTCGTTGTTCCATATGAGGGTCCAGTTCCAGAGTCATTACCAAAGACTATAAAATTGAGTGACCAAGTGGTGTGTTCTTTTGGATACATTATTGTTAGGTCAGACGGTCTTCATTCAGAGCCTGTTATCTACAGAGGTGAAAATGCAGCATGTCTGTTTTTAACAGAAATGAGACATCTGTATAGTCAGGTAGTACAGTATCTCACAACATGTCAGATGCCTTTAGTGATGACAGAAGAAGACAAACTAAAATTTGATACAGCTGAGACGTGTTGGATTTGTGAACAGCCTCTGGGGGGTGATAAAGTTCGTGACCATGATCACATAACTGGATGTTACAGAGGTGCTGCACATAGCAATTGTAACTTGTTATTAAAAATAGATCCTAAGACATACAAGTTACCAATCTTTTTCCACAATCTGAAGGGATATGATTCACACATTATCATGCAGGCTGTGGATGAGTCTTACAGAAACATAAGTTGTATTGCTCAGACAACTGAGAAATACTTGACTTTTAGGTTAGACAAATTATCATTTTATGACTCCATGCAACATCTGTCTTTAGGGTTGGCTAGTCTAGCAGAAGGACTGACTGAGTATCCAATAACAAGTAAATATTTTGAGCCAGACTTGATTAAAAAAGGTGTTTATCCATATGAGTACATCAGTGACTGGGTAGTGTTTGAAGAAAGGAGACTGCCTCCAAAAGAGAAATGTTATTCTACACTAACTGGCAAAGGTATTTCTGACTCTGATTACCAGCACGCACTTGATGCATGGGATAAATTAGGATGTCAGACAATTGGTGACTACCACGATCAGTACTTAAAGGCAGATGTTTGCTTGCTAGCAGATGTATTTGAAAGTTACCGTGAAAAGGGTTTGTTGCACTACAAGCTTGACCCTGCTTGTTACATAACTAGTCCTGGCATGACATGGGATGCATTTTTGAAATCCAGTAAGATATTTATAGACCTGTTGTCTGATCGTACGATGGGTGAAATGGTGGAACGTGGATTGAGGGGAGGGATTAGTTTAGCAGCAAATAATTATGCCAAGGCAAATAATAAATATCTTGACGACTTTGACCCCTCAATGTCAAGGTCATTTATTACGTACGTGGACGCTAACAATTTGTACGGATTCGCGATGTGTGAATTATTACCATTAAAAAACTTTTGTTTGTATGATTTGTCACAGTATGGCATAAAAAAATTAACAAAATATATTATGGCTCGAGGTCAAAATGATGAAAAGGGTTGGATCTTTGAAGTAGACCTGGAGTACCCACACCACCTACATGATTACCACAATGATTATCCGTTGGCTGTTGAGAAAATGAGTATGACAGGGAAAAAAGAAGACACCAAACTAGTGCCAAATTTAAATGATAAATTCAATTACGTGTGTCACTATCGCTTGTTACAGTTTTACATCAGACATGGGTTAGTACTAAAGAAAGTTCACAGAGGTATTCAATTTGATCAGAGTGCTTTCATGAAAGATTACATAATGAAGAACACCACATTGCGTGCCAGAGACGGCAACACTGCATTTGACAAAGACTTCTTTAAGCTTATGAACAATGCTTGTTTTGGTAAGACTATGGAAAATCCTCATCACCGCAAAGATGTGAGACTGGTTACAACTGAATCAGGTGCAATTAAACTTACAGGTAAGCCCCAGTACACAGGGTATAAAGAATTTCATTCATCATTGTATGCAGTGTCACTCAAAAAAAAAGATTGTTAAACTAGACAAGCCAGTATTCATTGGTATGGCAATTCTTGAATTGTCAAAACTGTTGATGCTTGAATTTTATTATGATTACTTCAAACCAAAGTATCCTGAGTGTCGTCTGCTATACACTGACACTGACTCTATGATCATAGACGTTCCTACTGAAGACTTTTATGAAGACATGAAAACAGAGTTACACATGTATGACACATCTGACTATCCTAAAGATCATCCACTGTACAGCACACAAAACAAGAAAGTACCTGGTAAGTTTAAGGATGAACTAAATGGTGTGCCAATAGTTGAGTATGTTGGACTGAGATCAAAAATGTATTCTATACTGCATCAAAAGGGAAGTCAATCCAAAGCCAAAGGTATCAAAAAAACAGCGATAAAAAATAAAGACATTCGACATGAACATTATAAGCAAGTATTAGATGGAGAACTGATGCCTGATTATCCAAACAAGTCACTGAGATCAAATAGACACAATATTGAAATGATCCAAACACATAAGAAGTCACTTGCAGTTGGGGACACAAAACGCGTGTTTCACACTAAGGAAAAGGCTTATGCACCTGGACATTACAGGCTCAAGTTATCTGAAGAAATAGCTGATGAACTGGTTGATGAACTAATCAATGAGTTAGTTGATGAAATGATTAAAAATGCGTAACGGTGTCTGGGGGAATAATCTGTAATTCTTCTCTGACAAATGCCCTCTGAGGCGCAGGCTCATACAGATAATATATTGTTGCGTCTGGACCAGGGATTATTTTTTTTATATTATGAACAGATGTTGGCCAGATGGGGTCTGTCGCCCTGCGTCTTATGTCATTTTCAGCTTCCCCTGGTTGATATAAATATCTCACCTGTTTGGTAAATAAACTTGTGTCTTGAGGTGGGGTTGGCCCTGCTGACCGTGGAAGCCACTAAAACACTAGTTTGTGCATTTGTGCTGTCCAAGCTAGATTATTGTAACTCTTTGCTTTGTGGCTGCCCTCAGTATCTCATTGATCGCCTCCAAAAAATTCAGAACAATGCAGCCCGGCTTGTTGTGAGAGTCCGTAAGACTGAGCATGTCACACCCATCTTGAAGTCCCTTCACTGGCTACCTGTGTCCTCACGTATTCAATACAAAGTTATGTCAATCTGTTTTAACTGCCTTTCAGGCACCAGCCCAGAATACTTGTCCTCTTTGCTGCATGTGTATACACCCTCTCGTGAGCTCCGCTCCTCTTCTGATAAACGGAAGCTGTGTGTACCTTCTGTCAAAACTAAAACATTTGGTCAGCGCACTTTTGTTTATCAAGCCCCAGTGTTATGGAATACACTTCCTCTTGAGGTCAGAAACAGTGAGTCTGTCTCTGACTTTAGGAGGTCGTTGAAAACTCACCTCTTCAAGCTTTACTTTGAATGACTGCCAGTGTTTGATGCCTTAGTTGTAGTTCTGCAATCCTCCTTGTTTAGACTGAATGTTAATTAGAATATAAATTATTATGTATGTATTGTTGTTTAGTTTATTGTAAAAGTGGTGTGTTCGGGCATTGTGCTTTGTTTGTTATGTGCATATGTCATTGTATTTTATTTTTGTGTACAGATTGTAAAGCGCTTAGAGCTTTTGAGTAAGATTAAGCGCTATATAAGTACCCATTATTATTATTATTATTATTATTATTTTTTGGCTCTGCAATTGTTTTCAATTTAATAGCATCAGCAGGCTTAGGGTGTCCTTCATTATTCATTGCTTTTATCACATGTGGTAATCTCTTTACCCACTCAGTGTTACGGGTGTCATGCATGAGTTCCTTAGAATACTGGTAACTGAAAAGTCTCTCTGACAACTGTTTATTGAAATTTTCTACAATTGCCTGTGATCTGTGTACACCTGGAATACCGCGTCTGACCAGTACGCCATGCTTAGCAAATAACTGATTAACAGCACCTTTGAATTCTGATCCATCATCAACCTGCACTAGTCTGGGGTATCTTAAAGGGCCTCGACCATATATTTTTGTTAAAGAAGTAGCAACTGTACTGGCAGTTTTGTCAGATATGGGTTCAGCGTCTTTGTACCTTGAAGCTATGTCTACGACAGTTAATGCATACTTGTATCGTTTCTTTCTTATTGTGTCATGTGGTAAGAACAAAAGGTCCATTTGGTGTGTGTCATTAGGTGTTGTGTTTTCAAAATGAGGCCTTGTTATTTTTCTTGGAGCAGGTAGATATATCTGCCAAATTGCCTGTCTCTGTAACCATTGCTTGACTTGATTGAGTGTTATATCTCCGCCCACAGCGGCATGTAATTTTTCAATAGCTGTTGCTCCTTTCCAATAGCCTGATGGAGAGTAATATATTTTTGATAGTTTATTTTCGGCTGCCATTTTTTCTAGCAATGAAAACTCCTGTAAAATAAACAAATGTCATTCCCACTAGAACAAAGATTATCTCCCCGTTTCTTTGTTGTGTGCTTGGTTTGTAATAGTCACTTAGTTTTGGTTTTGGGATAGACATGTCTTCACCTGTGACAAGAAAATATTCCCTGATTGCTTCGTCTGTATTTGAAAACGTATGCTGTGCGTGACCTTCAAGCCTGAGTTTTTCTTTGATGAAATCAAGTTTCTCAATTCTATTCTTTTCATAATCTTGCTGGGCTTGAGCAAGTTTTTCAGATGCTTCATTATGACGTTTTAATTCTTCTGCAGATTCTTCTCTACCCATTTTTGAAAAGAGATAATTAGAGCCACTGAATGCCAATGCGTTAACCATCGCTCCACCAATCATAATAGCTATCGTCGCCATTTTATTTTTATTTACATAGAAACATTTTCGGGAATAATTCCCTGCTTGACAAGAAAGTCTTTTGTCGCAATCGACGCTGTAACAACTACAATTAGCTTAGTGCTGTCTTCGAAATCAAGTCTACTGAGGTCTGCTGATTTCATTTTGAGTAGACTTTTTCCCAGCATAGAATAAGCTACTGCTAATCCGCTGATTACGGCAGAGTGATACACAAGGTTCATTAAATTTTTTGAGTCGTTCATTTCTTAGGCAAGAAAAAATAAAATAATATTTTTATTTACTGCATAAAAAATGGGTCAACGGCTTTGGGTGTTACTGGTAATGTGGCGACTTCTGGTTTTGTTTTTGGAGTGTCTGATTTTTTGGTCACTGTACGAGTCTGTGGTTTGTATTTTTTGTATAATTGATAACCTACATAACCAAATCCGACAACAAATCCGGCAACTACATATTTTGTTGTTTGAGGGTCAGACTTAGTTGTTTGTCTCTCACTTTCATGAAGGTGTGACGGTACTGACACAGGTCCTGACGATCCTGACGGTGGATCAGTTACATGAGTCTTTTTTTTTGTGCCGTAAGCTGTAATTATTTTTGCCTATTATATTCAGCTAATCTTTTTCCAGCCTCAACCCTGCCTGGACTTTTAGTCTTCATCACAGTTTGAACCTGTGTCAAAACAGGGTTCAGTTGTGGAGTCGCCTGGGTTTCGTCCATTTTCTTCTGCAGTAAAATTTATTTTTGAAAAATCAATATGGCTACCAGTAACTAGTAATGTTACCACAGGTGCAAGGTAATTTCCAAACTTGTAAAACATGACACATGCTAATTTGCCAATTGAACTTGAAACAATAGGATTGCTTTCAAGGTCGTGTGATAGACTGTCAGTGTCTACAGGTAGGAAATGACTTACAGCTTTTGTATATAGGAATATTATAGACCTGCTTAAATCACGTGTCATTAGTGAGGCAATGTGGTTTTCATATTTAGAATGAAGCTTGATTAGCTCGTCAGCGGTGAGAGATTCAATATCCTCTGTCATGTATTGTTTTCCGAGATAAGTCTTTGATTTGCCTGAGACAATCACAGACAAAAGACGCTGTTTTTTCGAGTCTAAGTCTTTGTTTTCTACAGCATTAATATCGTTTAGAAGAAGTAATTCGTCTTGATTCATTTTTATAATGAAAAATAAATAAATAAAAAAAACTTTGCTTGGACCTGTGAATAACTTATGATCTTACTTGATAACTAATTTCAAAGTTACCTACAACTTACAAGTAACTTTGACGTTAGTTATCATAAGTTCTTAACCCAAGTCATAAGACACTCGGACAGATTTCTCAAGTTAGAAGGACAACAAGAAAACTTTTTTTTAGTAATAATCTGGTGGTGGAGCTGATGGCGTCAAATGAGCAGGCATGACATCTCTTTGCGAAGTGTACGACAAAAATAATGGATTACCAAAACCTATCGTTACTTGCTTGTAAGTTCTCGAACTTTTTTCATAGTTTCTTCTACGCCTATCTTTTTTCCTTGTTCTAAAAAAGATTTCTTTAGCTCTTCAACATTTACAGCCTGACTACGCATCTTATTCTGTATTTCAGATTTTTGTTGTTTATAGTTAGCCAAATCATCCTGGACTCTCTTAAATTCATTATCATCAATTTCATTATCATTTAAAGCCTTACTAATAATAAGTTTCATACTCGTCAGCTTAGCTGCTGCGAGCGTACTTAATGCTTCATGCTTTTGCAACTTTGTATAAATTTTTTTGTTAATGGCTTCCATACCAAAGCATGCCAGGCTTGTGGCAAGGCCAACAGCTTCAACAGCAATTCCTACGACACTTCCCACCCCCGTTGCAAACAGAGTTATACCTCCTACAGATAATCCGGCCGAAACCACCCCCATGGCCATTGATGTGTTGTGTACAGAATTGAAAACCGTATTGTAACGGCGTTTACACCTCGAGTATTTTGCTTGTTCTTCTTCCAAATACTTCAACGCTTCTGTAATATTCATTAAATGGAATGAATCTGCCTTTAATGTTTTATCACGCTCAATAGGCTCAAGCTGCTCAGGTGGTATTTGTGGATACAAGTTCACCATTTTTTATGACAAATATTTTTTTAATCAGCAATTACATTTTGCAACTCTTCAAAAGTATACAATTTGCTGGCATAATAAAATGCAACAAGATCAATGTGTTCAAGGTTTATATAAGTTAGACGAACAAAAGTTGTTTTGTCAACCACCACCTTGACAGCTGGAATACTGCTCAAAACATTAATAACATCATTATTTTTTTGTAATGGCAATAAAGACCTTTGATGATTCTGTTACTGTTTCATTCCATGTAAGTTTAATTCCTTGTGCAATTTGAGCCTCTTTAGCAAAAGCAACAGATTTCATGATAATTTCAAATACTATTGTCACTTCTCTAGCCACGACTAAGCTTGCTGGCATAAACACAACAGAAGTATCTGATCTACCCTTTCTAGTTGTAAGAAGATATCTCCGTCTCTCATAATTTTCAACTTTCAGTTTTTCTCTGCTATTGTTGTCTAGGGCAAAACTTGGAACAAGGCTTACAATAAGCGGCCCAGAATTAACAACCTTCCTAAACACTAAGGCGCCTTCATCATCAGTGTATACATAAGGACTAATAAATTCAATCTTTATGTCCCAGTCAATTGTGGGTGGTGGTGCCGGTACAGGTGAAACAACCCACTTACTACCCACATGTATTAAGTTGTAAGGCGCATTATTTACAGGTGGAGTAGGTACAGTAACATCACGAAGCTGACCAAGTTTAGGAATCTGTTTTTCACCATCTTTCATGTCAACAATTACTTTCCTCTTGTACATGCCATTTGAATCAAGTTCAAAACCATATATTTCTCCAATTTCCCCTTCCTTCTCAAAATCCTGGACGTCTGCCAAATCTTTCAACTCTGTAACCGGACACGCAACTGGTATGATTGTTCGCTTTGGACCAAGACCACTCATTTTTATAAACAAAAATAAAATTATTTAACTTCCAAAACAACATAAAAATCATGCATTACAACTGGTTTACCATTCTGATTAGTTACAAATAAGCACAATGATTCAAACAAACTAGAACCTAATTTTTTAAACTGCAAATTAGCAAATCTAGCAACCACACTTTCACAATATGGGGCAGTTCCAGTTGGCAAGCATCTTAACAAAGTTGAAGGCTTTCCATTGTGTACATTTTCAGTAGTGTTCAGTTCTTTCAAATGAACATTTAGCACTGTGTGTACTGACAAATGAACAGGATATCTTCCAGTTATTCTTGGTTTTTTTGGTGATAGTAGACTACCAACTGATTGTGACCAATCTTCATCTAGATGTGTTATTTTTTTTAAAAATCCAAGTAATAATAAAAGACTATTTGATAAAGAAAACTGACCACTTTTCGGAAATTCAATTGTAACAAGTAAATTAGCCGGGTTTACAGTTGCTTTAATTTTAAATTCATTTTGAAGCCATTCAGCTAAAGTACAAAAGTCATAATACCCAGCTCGTAAAGTATCACCCTTCTCAATACCATCAAGAGTTCCACTTACAGAATAATTTTCATCATCCGTTACATTAAACCACTTTACTGTGTAGAACATTTCATGGATAGCTACAGCCTTGCTACCATCACGATTATCGATTCCATTAGTTAGCCACACTGGTTTGCTTGTGTCAATATTTGTTAGGGTAATAAACATTTTTATTATCACATAAAAAAAGGATGGAATTTAAATCACCAACCATTACCACTACAAACGCATTTCAATTTAATGTAGATGCTAAATATAATGTCGCCCCTACTTATGAACAGAAAATAATTCAACTAAATCAACTCGACATAGCTGTAAGCGAACAAGATTTATTTCAAGTCAAAGTACCCAACCCTTTTGATCATTACCTAAACCCTCCAATAACAGACGATGCTACTGCAAGAAAGTGGTCTTCAAGCCCACTACAGATGTTTCAAAACCAACTTAACTTTGCTATACTGTGTAGTACTACAGGCTGTGGTGTTTCATTTACAGATCACTTGAATCACTCAAACAAACTGATTAGGTCTGTGTATCATTTCCACACGTATTACCAGCTTAGACGTATTCTGTCAGAACTGCATACACCATTACCAACTGAATCCAGTTTTAATCAGTTTAATAATCCCATGGATATGAAAGCATTTGAACGCATCTGTAATGAGTTTAACATAAGCCCCCGGTATAACTTCACACAAAAACTTGATGATCACCACGGCAGGGGTACACTGTATTATGCTATGAGTCACAGACAATACCCTCAAGATTATTACCCTGGTTACACTTCATTCTCATCAAAATCTGAAGTGTGGTTAGGCTCAATTGAGCAGAAGCAGACTAATGCCTGGACTACATTTATTTTAGACAGGAGTGACGGGTTTACTCAAGCAGGAGTCGAACGCATCAATGAGTCTATCAGAACATATGTCTGGTGTATACTAGGTGCACAATCATTAACAAAATCGAATATTTTGAATGGAAGTGGTAAATTTGAAGCACAAAAACAGTTTCTTGCAAATCTTGAAGATTCAATTAACTCAACAGTTGATCTCCCATCAAGCATACAGCGTTACCAAGACGTTTTAAGATATGCTAGATCAAAAGTTGACTTTGTAGTTGGTATTGGGTTATACATGTTTCCATCAGACCTTCAACTTCAAATGGGGACAATAACAAATTATAATAATGAAATAGTTGTTGCAGGTGTTGGTCAGAAATTAGGACTCAATCAATCTGTAAACTTGGGGGTCACAACCACACATGTACAGACATTAAAACCATTAATGACACCAGCACCAGTAACGTCATCACCCGTACAGACAATAACAACCCCGGTCCCAACACCAACACCAACACCAATCCTTGACACACATGAGTCAGAGAGAACAGCATTGGTAATAGGTCTCACTGGATTAGGGGTATTACTTCTTTACCTGTTTCATTAAATAACCCACTATTAACCCTCCTACTGTCACCAAAAAGACCCACACATGTTCTGCCATAAACCCTACTGCCTTCGCTGCAGTACTAATCAACCAACTGACAACCGTGCCTATAATGCCAGGCAACGCGTCTACTGCTTTCAGAGCCAATTTCTTAAGCAAGTCTGATATGTGAGACAGTTGTTTCTTTACCCACGACTGTAAGTCTTTTGGATCTGTGGGGACTGGGGTTGGTGGTGCTGGAGGTGGAGAACCACCTCCGGAGACAGCCAACACAACTGTACTGATAATAAACCCCAGAGCTGTAATTAAACTGGCAATTGTGATACCCTGTTCTCTGAAAAGTGTTTTTAGTCTCTCAGCCAGAGTAGTGTCTTCGTGAAGTATTTTTTGAATAGTTTCTCTAATCCTGTTGACCTGTGATTTCAGTTTTTGTCTTCCAATACTAATCGTTTCTAACCGTCCTGATCTTTCTATCTGCAAATCATTTAATCTGTGTTGGAGTCTTTCTTTCATTTCTGTGTCAAGATTCCCATTGTCTGCGGTAGCCAGTTTCTCTTTTTCACGTTCTATGTGTTTATCAAGCTCTCCCAGTTTGGCAAGATTATTAACCATCTCACCTCTTATTGTCTGCAGTGATTTATCCAACCCTATAATCTCCCGCATTGACAAAGGTGGATCATCTATTGTTTTCAAAGCGTCATTTATTTGTCCTTAAGTAAATGAGGTTTCTTGTATCACTGTGTTTGCTATTTCTGGTAGGCTTGTTACTGGTGCCATTTCAATTTCTTGCCCTGTTGGTAACTTTGTTTGCGTGTCTTGAAGCACACTAACCAGTCTTGGCGTGACAGGAGACCCACCAATACCAAGTTGACGCAAGGCACTAACACCACCTTCATTTTTTATTGTACTTAAAGCCCTAAACCTACTAGGGTCTTTTTTGTTAGTCAATAGTACTTTTCCTTTGTCAACAGTATTTAAATATAAATGACCCTTGCCATCAAGTTCAAACTGGTTAGGGTCTATGTTGTCTGGGCGGCCACCAACATGATCATAAAATGAGTTCACTTTGGTTTCTAAAAGTTCGTGACGTAAACTGTAAATATTTCTTGTACCAGTCATATCTGTCATATCTGTTGTATTACCAAAATCATACGTGTCATCCATTTCAAAATCTTCATGATTAAATCCTCCCGCTGCCATTGTTTTATTAATTTAATTTTTTTTGTGCATAATAAAAATGACACAGTCCTACGGATCAAAGTTAGACCCACACAGAAAACTATGTGAACCTTTCGGTGTTAAAGCAGTTAGACAATCAATTGTCATCACAAACAATCCTAGTACTATAGACCAAAACCAGACTCTTACTGTCAAGTTTCCAAACCTAGGCCCCAGTGACGTTATTGTTCCTGGTACTGCTCGCCTTGCTTTTAATATTGAACTTTCATCGGACGCAGATGACAAAAGAACACTAGTTAACAATCTAGGTAGAGCAATTATTAAGAATATTAAAGTTAAACTTGAAGGACAGGAAGTGTTTAGTCTTGACGATGCTGATGTGTTCTACTGCTACACGGATTTGTGGCTTACACAACCAGAACGAGAGGATCGTATTTATCAAGGCATACAGTCAGATAGCATTATGAAAATTCGAATAAATGCATCAGACAAAACAACCACAGAAGCAAAGGACGTTATTGTGGCCGAAACATATGGAAATAGGTTTTGCATTCCACTCGAATTTGAAATCCTAACAGGACATTCGCCTTATTACCAAGGGGCACTAAATGACCGCCTGAGTTTTGAACTAACCTTCAATGATTACTCCAAAGTTATCAAATCAACGGATCTCAATGCATCATATAAGATCTCTAACATTTCCTTGGAATATGAGATTGTCACGCATACTGAACTAGCCAGACTCATACAAAATCAGTACCAGTCAAGACTTCCGATTTATTATGACAGAGTGATTAGACACAGTTTATTACCCAAAGACAAGAGCGACCAGATTTGGAATATAAACCTAAACACACCTGCTAGGTCACTGAAAGGCATTCTTATGTTATTTGTTGAACCAAAAAGTCCTTACCAAGGAGATTCAGAAAAATTCTATAATCCGAAAATTACACATTTATCCTGCACAATCGAAGGCCGACCTAATCAAATTTTTGCGTCTGGAATGATGGGATATCAGCACTATGATGAGATCACAAAGTATTTTGCTGGGGGAAGACTTAGAGAAAAATCAGCAAATATTGCGTGCAAAGATCTGCATCTGTATGACGTAAGAATCGGTGAATACCTGACAGACAAGTACGCACTGTGGCTAGATCTGCGTTCTACGGACGATCATTTCCTTCATGGTTCTGGCCGTATTATCGAAAACGGTAGTGACGGAATCTCAATTCAAATTCAGAAAAAAACTGAAAAATCTGAAGCAATCAATATATATTTGTATCTGATTTATGATGCGCAACTTAACATTTCTGAGTGCAGGCTAAGTAGTCACATATATTAAAAGTATTCACTTAGCTTTTAAGTTGTTTTGGTTTTAATCCTTCACAGCCCATTTTGAATACCGAAATCACTATAAAATCTGAACGTATTAGTAGGCACGTCACGCTTGTGCTGAAACACGGACTAAACTGAAAATAAAAGGCGTCGTTTCACTGAGGTAACAGTTTCACTACCGATTTCAACATTCCCAATTTTCACCTCGAGTGATCTAAAAACACTCGTAAAAACAGGGAGGGGTGTACTAGTAACTTGAATCATTTAGGTCTATCACTGGGATTAGAGTTATTGGGTTTTGTCTTTCAATTTAAATGCATCACGCGACAGTGACTACGCAATAGCTTAAGCATAAAGACCTATTGTTCAGAAATGTCACCCGCTGGAGCGAAAACAGGAAACCGTTTCACAACCATTTTTCAAGCCCAACTTTCTGGTTATGAAAGAGATGCAATCTTGTAAACTCACATGACTACACAACAGCTGTCTCTACCTACAGGTTATGACGACAATAACTGCACGCAACAGGAATCCGGTTTCATCACGCGACAGGGTTGAGTATAAAGGCCGATTGTTCAACAGCGCAATGTCCGGAAAAGCTGACGCAATGCTTGTTTGGGCCCGGTTGTTGTAACCAGTCACAACTCTTTCATTGGTGTATGTTGACCAATGCACATAAAACAGGGCAGGAACGCGGAAGTTGTGGCTATTGACTGTGAACAGTTGCCGCAAGCCACGCTAGCGGGTCAATGCAGGGCAGAACTCGTGAGGGCTCCGAATTTTATGCATAAAATTGACGTGAAGTGGGTCAAAAGTTTTTTCATCGTCGTACTGACCTGCCCTGTCTCGTCATGATGACTGCGCATTTATCCTCCGACACGCAGTTTGTTTTTGCGTATTCACTATTTCTCAGAAACACCAGAGAGAGAGAGAGAGAGAGAGAGAGAGAGACACACACACACTATTTGGGCATAGAGGACTATTGTTTACCATGAACAGGAAGTATTCTCAGGAAGGCCAACTCTGACAGCATTGAGTGGTGGGGTGTGGGGGTGGGTGGCGTGTACGGTAGTCATTATTTCTCGGGAAGATATTTTAACTAGCCTTTTGTTTCCAAGGGGTTGGGGGACCTGACTGGGCAGATAAAGCTGTTAAATGTATTTGGTCAAGTGTGTTTGTTTATTTACGGAAAGGATCAAATAAATTAATTGTTTCTTAAATGGGTGTCGTTGTATTCTCCTATATATATTCTCTCGTTGAGGCCCCTAGGGAAACTCCGAGTTTCCGAAGAAAGTATTTAGATCAGTAGCTTAGACTCTAACCAGGGCAAAACAACATGACAGCTATTTTTATGCTAGCTTGATTGTTGTACTGATCGAAGATGCTTTGCTTTGTTTGCTTGTTGTTTTGCTTGCTTTATTAGTTTGTTTGATTTGCCATCGATTGCTTGCCTTGATCTTCGGTTTCGATACTGTACTTGCTTGTGTGCTTTTGATGCATTTTACTTCGTATTTTACTAGGCTTCCTTGCCTCTCCTACCCTTCCTTAATGTGACACACTGAGTTCCACGCGCTATCCATTGTCAGGCAATCATGCGGGATGTCACGAGGTGTTAAAATTAGTAATAGGCAGCCATCTTGGTTTGACCCGTTGACCTACTTTCGTCGTCTGCTTGTTTTCATTGGGTCGAGCAGAGTAACGCGACTGATGTTTACCTTTTCAGGTTAGTGTATGATCGGCAGTGTTTGATTATAACGTTAAAGACATTCAACTAACTAGCCACGGCTGTTTGGTCGGTTACAACCAGTAGCAACATTGCTGATTTTCTGGGTAGTCGGTTGCCCACTTTTGGAAATAGTTCTTTTCTCTGTGGCCTTTGTGCATAGTAGTCATTAGTGAATTTGACATATGCGCACATGGCGCCCCTTATACGTATACTATGCGACTGGGATTAAAGGCACCGGCAACCTATTTTAGTAAAAGTTCTTAAAGTCCGGATCCACGCTCGTGATGTCACGATAATTATTTATGTTTTAGGATGCAGTTTCTCTCTCTCTCTCTGTCTCTCTCTCTGTCTCTCTGTCTCTGTCTCTGTCTCTGTCTCTGTCTCTCTCTCTCTCTCTCTCTCTCTCTCTCTCTCTCTCTCTCTCTCTCTCTCTCTCTCTCTCTCTCTCTCTCTCTCTCTACATTTGCTGTAGTATAGTTTTAAGTGATAGCAATGTATGTGTACATGTGTACATGATATATGTGTGCGTGTGTGTGTGTGCGTGTGTGTGTGTGTGTGTGTGTGTGTGTGTGTGTGTGTGTGTGTGTGTGTGTGTGTGTGTAGGGTTGTGCAGGCTTGGCTTGGCGCCTGTAGGCTACAAGCTAATTTGGCACAAACCTGTGCACGCGGCAATAGCACACCGGCGCGCGTGTGTGTGTGGGTAAGAGAGTGATTTTATGTACGTTATTTTATTTTGTAGTGTGTAGCAAGGACAAGAATGAAACAGGTCTGCGCACCTATTCTTTTATCCTTGGAAAATAAAGTTTCATTTCATTTCATTTCATTTCTCTCTCGTTCGCATGTTTGTGTCGGTTTGGGATTATGCATCATCATTTGGTCCAGGATTGTAGATTGACACCGTCGTTGGTCATTATGCATCACTTACTAATTCCAGTGTATTGTTGGTCTGTGATTTTGCATATTGCGGGCTGGTGTCGCTGGGTCCGGGATCACAGATCGACATAGTGCTCTGGTTTAAGGTGTTGCTTATCAGTTTTAACTGGTGTAGTCTGTGATTTGGCATCCTGCGGCCTGGTGTCGTTGGGTCCGGATCACAGATGGACATAGTGCTTTGGTTCAAGGTGTTGCTTACCGGTTTTAACTGGTGTACGTTTGTGATTTTGAATCCTGTCGCCTGTTGTCGTTGGATCCGGAATGTCAGGTTGACCATGAGCTTATTGTGTGCTTGGTTGTATGACATCTGTGCTGGTCGGGGATTTTGCATCTTGTGTCCTGGTGCCGTGGGATCCGGAATCGAACACACTATCTTGCCCATTGTGCTATCTGATAACCGTGAGGCAAGGTTGGTCTGTGATACTGCATTCTATGGCCTGGTGCCATTGGGTCCGGGATCGCAGGAACAACACATTGTAACTCAATGCCATGTGGGCCACTAATTGTGTATGACGCATTATTCTTTCTCTTTCCTTTTCACTCTTCCTGCTTTGAACTATTTGTTTGTCTATAATATATCGCTTGACGTATACTTTTGATTTGCTTTTTGAGGGTGCTTTGCTCTGTATGTTGATGTCTGTTTGAATTATGTCTATTTTGTTGCATTTTGCATAGACTTAGGTCATTACTTTTGTACATGCAAGTAGGCCTCAACGTACCCTTAAGTTTTATGTCTACCTCCAAGAGGAATCACTCATTACCTGACCACATATGGTAGTGCACCTTCGTGTTTGTGTATGTATGTTTCCCCTGCCTACTTCCTAAGTTCCGGAGAAAGACATGGGTCATATAAGAGACATGATGCATCATTTTTGAAGATGCAAATGATCGTCTTATTCTATACCTGCCTATTTCTCTGTGGGCTGGCGATTGGGTGCCTGATAGGCGGGGGCAGGGATCTAACTGTTTGTCTGTCCGGCGCTGAGTGATTCCTCTTGGTTTGTGTACAATTCTGCCAGCGCTAGCCTCACCTATCTGGTTTGTGAGTATATATAACTCGAGGCAAAATTTGTATCGCTATATCGTTACATTGTTGTGTAATGTTCTGTGCATCTACTGTGGGAAATTAGGGTATTTACCTGACCACATTATGGTAGTGCACCTTCGTGTTTCTGTATGTATGTTTCCCCTGCCTACTTCCTAAGTTCCGGAGAAAGACATGGGTTATATAAGAGACCTGATGCATCTTTTTTGAAGATGCAAATGATCGTCTTATTCTATACCTGCGTATTTCTCTGTGGGCTGGCGATTGGGTGCCTGATAGGCGGGGGCAGGGGATCTAACTGAAAGGACTGTTGTGTGTATGTTACACTATATATACTGATCAACAAAAGAAACGCGAAATTCGAGTGTATGTTATATTTGTATGATAAATCCACGAAAATAAAAGTTACTATTTTTGAAAGCCAGTGAACGAGCAACAACAAGTAAACGTGCAGTCACCGTACTGTAGTAACCGTGTTACCCTCCCTGTGCACGAGGCACCCGTATTAGTTAGGACGCACGGCGTATGCTTACCACGCACGTGCATACACCGCAGAGTGATGTTGGGTCACGAACTGTGTTCAGCTATGCAAGACAATAAAAAATCAGCAGTGTTACGCCTTCTGTTACTTTTGCCGTTGCCACATCAACCATGCCAAGACTTAGTGCTCCCCAACGAGAAAGAACTCTTGGGCGTTTTGAAGCCGGCGAAGATCCGGTTATCCACAAGCTGTGGCAGTGGCCTTTAGATGTCACATTTCGACCATTTACAGGCTGCAGCAACGCTATCATGCCAACGGGTCTTCTGCTCACGCTCACCAAAGCGGACGGCCACGTGTGACAACTCTACGGCAAGACCGCCACATTTTCCGGGCTCACGTGCAAAATCGCTTTCAGCCGGCCGAGGAAACAGCAAGAGAAGTTATCGGCAACCACCAGGCACCCATCAGTGGCCAGACAGTGCGACGACGGCTAGAGGAGCATAATCTGCACAAACGCCTTCCAATCCGTGGACCTGTTCTTACTGTCCGTCATCGCCGTGCACGCCTGCAGTGGTCACAGCCTCATGTCGACTGGACCTGGCGACAGTGGCAGAACGTCCTGTTCACGGATGAGAGCCGCTACTGCATCTGCCATGCAGATGGGCGCATAAGAGTGTGGCGGAGAAGGGGTGAATGCTATGCTGATGGATGTGTCCTGGAGAAAAATGCCTGGGGCGGGCCATACGTGATGATTTGGAGTGGGATTACCTTGAACCAGACAGTAGGACCTGTGTTCTTCCGTGGACTCGTACCAGGTCGCGGAAATGGCATCGCAGCTCAGCGCTACATTGACCAAGTACTACACCCATATGTGACCTGTTCCCACAAAAGGGACCTTAAGTCGCTTTTGGCCGAATGGAGCTACAGGCCAAAAAGTGTGCAGGGGGTCATCTTGGGTCAGTTTAAGTGATCAACTTTAAATGCATGTTTCTCGCTTCATAACAGGTCTACAACAATAGTTTTTGCATCAAATTAATTTGTATTACTAGTAGATTGTAATGGTGTAAATATCTCAAAACTCAAAATTTCCGACTTATGGTCCCTTTCGTGGGAACAGGTCACATATGTCCTGCCATTTTCTTAGGGACGCAGAAACGGCATCTTGCACCAAGATAAAGCGCGTACACACACTGCACGTATCACCCAGCACTTCTAGCAGCAGCACAACATCCCAGTCATGCCCTGGCCTGCCCTCAACCCGGACCTCAATCCCATCGAACATCTCTGGGACCAACTGCAAAGGGAGGTCAACGCTGTACGCCCCAGACCAACGACAGCCACAGAACTGGAGAATACCATTGTCACGGCCTGGAACAACATCCCCAGGGCAGATTTTAACCGCCTGATGCACTCTATGCGTCGACGCTGCCAAGCCGTCATCAACGCCAATGGGGGTCACACGCCATATTAACTTTTGTGCTGTGCCATGCTTGCTCCAAATACAGAATAAACTTCCACAGTGATTACGCTGGTATCCATGATTTCATTCCTAAAATGTCGATAACATCCGTTGTATGGTTTGTCCGAAATCGACTCTCAAATGTTGGATTAAATGTGATTTGAAGGGGCTACTTCGCGTTTCTTTTTTTGATAAGTATATTTAGGGAGGTAAGTGGTTGCACCTATTATATGCTGTGGTTTAGTCATTTCCCTTTTCACCACACATTCTTCAAAACTTCAATTAAAAAAATCTTTATTGTCCATTAAATATATGAAATATAAATGAAATAGAAATTTGTCTTCGGCTCACAAACATAAAAATGCAAATAAACACATATTTAAATAAAAACTCCCTCCCCACGCCCTTTAAAATCTATAATCGTTGCCGAATCACATTCTATTGATCAGTTTGAATCACTTTATCACCACCCCTTTCTATCACAGTACCATCCCTTGCTATCACAACTTATCACAGCTTATGATTTGTGTCAGCAAAAAGGACCATCACCAGCCTCCCTAATAGGGATGCTCATGAGGGTCCAAATCCCTGGTCACACACACACACACACACACACACACACACACACACACACACACACACACACACACACACACACACACACACACACACACAATATAATGCGATGGATTTAAAATAATCAATAAATCTTTTACCGTTAGCGTTCATATGATTTGCTTATGCTATGATCATTATACTTTGAATACCTTCATTTGCATGCTGATTTCATGCTTCGTTGCCATTTATTATCGTGATGGTGTGTGATATGTTTGATCATGTGCATCTTTGATGATTGTGTGATTGATCTTTTGGTTTACATGCAATTTGGTGACAGCCATAGTTCTGACTCTAATTAATAAATTGGTTCATTTAGTGAATATGGTATTTGTATGATGCAATTTTTCTGATATGTTTTGTTGTATTTGTCCTAGGTGCTGTTTTCGACCTATTTTACAACCGCAAAAAGTAGGTCAACGTGACCTCTGCTTCTGCTTCTTATTTTGCCAACCTTATTCACCCACCAACACCGGGTGCACAAGTTTACATAAGCAACAAACTTGATTTGATTTCAAATCATGATATGTTTCTTTCCTTGTTTAAAAGCAGTGAATAGAAGTTGTTTTCCTGAATCAAAAGTTCGTTCAAATTTGCACGTGTTTAACGAAAACTCGCTCCATAGTAATTCCTTATGTGCTTGTTTTCGCCACCATACTGAGAAAGGCTTTACGGACGAATTTTCAGTAAATGTCCTCAGTATGACATCTTTTTCGTCCCTAATTTCACCGAAACTAGTATGTCCATTACTTGTGACTAGGGATCTTTTTCACTGTATTACAACACAACCCCTCTTTACAAAATAAATAAATAAATAAATAAATAAAAAATCAATAAATAAACGGACATACAAACTAGTTGTGTTCTACGGTAACTTGAACAGTCTCCAACATTTTCACTGTCGAGCGCTGTATCGAGAGGGCATACTGTCCTCAGACCAACAGCGGTCACAGTTGGTTGTGCGTGGGCTAACTTATGCAGACACCGCCACAAAGACTTGTGTCTATTGCGTAACAGTTCTGTCGAGACTTGGCAAAAGCCAAGTCCCAGCAGAACTGCTCCGCAATGGACACACATTCGCTTTACCAGTTTGTCTATTTGTTTATACAATAAAAATCACGTTCCTCTCAAACATGGAAATGCTTACTTTAGGAAACGCTTTTTCATACTCACTTATACATGTTTTCCTGTCCGACGCTAAGTAGTAGCCATATATGCACGAGCATTTGTAGGATCCTTTGATGTTTGCACAATTTTGATCACATTCATCCTCTTCGTTCTTACACTCGTCAATGTCTGCACAGAAACAAAGGTAGATGAGGCACGAGACAAAACGACAATGAGATGAAATGAAACGAGATGCCAAGAGACGAAACGAGATGAAACGGGATGAAATAATTTGATATTCATCGTTCACCGAGGCAGCTCAAAATTAGATATAAGAAATCTGACAATAAAACGCTATTTTCAAAAGGGATAGTAATAATAAGGTAAATTATGACTGGATTAGAATAGATTACGCGTACGAAGATTAGGATACGCGTGCGAACGGGCGTATTGTGTGTATTACACAGTGACAGGACGCGTCGTGCTCACGCGAGCTTACCCTTTCATTCACGCGCGTGCTCTTGTGTGTGGGTACGGTTGAGTACTTCCCTAGTTACCTAGGTATTCACCTGGTAAAGCCCTCCAAATGATGGCGAAAATTTGGAAGAAAAAAATAAAACCTAAAACTCTATCTGTCAAAATCATGGTCTATTTGGATTCGTCTTAGTTTTATTTCTTTAAATAAATATTATAAGTTATTGTGATTTAGGAGTCCGAGATCAGAATTTATAACAATGTGGAGATGATCTGTCTGATAAAAGCCGGAGACACGAAGCGTCGAGGCTTTTATCAGCCATCATGTGTGTGTGTGTGTGTGTGTATGTGTATGTGTGTGTGTGTGTGTGTGTGTGTGTGTGTGTGTGTGTGTGTGTGTGTGTGTGTGTGTGTGTATGTGTGTGTGTGTGTGTGTAGACACGGGTATCTTCGGTGTTTGTGTACGTACAGGCCTGAAACTTTAGGAAATGATTTAATCAAGATGTATTTCGGAGATCCTCCGCGCATATTTTAGATGGCAGACTCGTTTAAGAGAAAAAAATCTGTTTATAAAAAGTCTGTTGACCCGCATTTGAGTCCGTAATTTTTGTTCTATTCACTCGGAGCTTGGAAACAGACATTGGATGAGTTCGTTAGCCAGCTTTATAGCTTTTTTTTTTTTTTTTTTTTTTTTTTTTTTTTTTTTTTTTTTTTGTAAAAATAATTCATTGCAGAACTAAATTGAAAAGTAAGAATTATCGACTCTCGAGAAGGATCGGACAGTGAATTTGACGTCAATAAAGGTGCCAAACACGACAGTGTTACACGATGTTCCTAAATTGCCGCAATGCACCAGATGCCAGTGTTAATACAATGTTTCTGAATTGACATCAAATTCGTCACTGTGTATTCGGCGTCGCGGGACTAGCGATGCCATGACGTGAAGCGTATAGTGACGTCATTTTGCTGCTCGTGCTATTCGTCCTCTTCAGAATTTCTGTCGCTAACGAGTCCAGTCACAAAGCGATCTAATGGCGGGAAGCGCCATGTGTCCGTCTTTATTTGTGTGGTCCGGTGTGCTTTGATCAGAGGTTGGGTTAGAGAGGAGGGAAATGGATCGGAGGGATAAGATTCAAAATATGAACATGAACTCGGAATGTTCCTTAGAAGAACAAGAAAGGCAAAGCCATTATGGCTCACGTGTATGTCGATTTACATATGTGTGACCTTATTGACAAGGGTAGGCTTCCGCAGCAGCAAAATCCATATTAAAAAAAAAAATGTAAGCATTTGTCACACATCTGTCAACCCCCCCCCCCCTCCCCCCGTGATCATTGACCTTTATGATGAGTCGACTGAATCTGTATGCATAGGAAGGTCTTATCGTCAGCTATCTTTGTGCCAAATCGGGTTGAAATTTTTGCAAAAATGTTGATAATACCTAAAACTGTAACAAAAATTGGCATTTTACAAACATTTGCCTGCCTTTTCAGACCCTTGATCTTTCCAAAGAATCATCCAAATTAGTATGTATAGATAAATCGTACCATCAGGTATCTCTGGACCAAATTTGGGTTTAAAGTGTGAAAAGTATTTGAAAAAAAAAAATCTTTAATTTTGTTAAAATACGACAATTATTTACCTACTTCCTTAGCTCTTGTGACCCTCGACCTTTCTGATGGATCGACCAAATTAGTGTGCATAGAAAGGTCTTCCCATCAGGTATCTCTGTAGCAAGTTTGGGTATAAAGTTGTGAACAGTATTTGAAAAAATAATCTGTTGACAAAATATGGCTATTTTGGACATATTTCCTGACCTCTTGTGACCCTTGACCTTTTCGAGGGATCAACCAAATTAGTATGCATAGATAGGTCTTACCATCAGGTACCTATGTTCAAGTTTGGGGTTGGAGTTGTGAATAATATTAATTGAGAAAAAAATAAAGTATGTCAAAAAATAGCTATTTTTAACATATTTCCTGATCCCCTGTGACCTTGACCTTTGTGAGGTCACTCAAATTAGTATGCTTAGAAAGAACTTGCCACAAGTATCCTTGGGCCAGGTTTGAAGACTGTGGCGTGAATAGTCTCCGAGAAAATGCCAACGGTAAAGTTTACCACGGACGACGGCCGACGGACGACGGCGGACGGCCGACCGACCAATAGCCCAAAACATAGACTCACTTTTGCGTCGCACGTGAGCCAAAAAGTGCATGTGAGCTCCAAACAATACGGTAGACTTTGGGGTGAAATCCTCATCTTGTTACTAAACTCTCGTCTTGCCTGTTTAAGTCTTGTCGGAATTTTCGTACGCGCATTATGACCGCTATCTGAATGCAGAGGGAGCCCCGAGGGAGGAAAGAAATTGGCAGGATAGCCAACATAACACATGTGTGCTAGACTGCAGTCGATGTTGATGTTGACTCGATGCAAGTCGTATGAGTAAAGAATGCATGGAGGCGTGGCGGCTAGCTCAAACTCGGTGCTGAAATTGCTGCTACGTCGTCCTCTAATAGTCCATAAATGAGGTGTGTGCTGCGGTAAGAGGTGTTTTTAGTGCGACTGACTGTAGAGACTGTAGCGCGTCCAAGGACGTAAATCTGCCTGTTATCTTTTTTACTTAAACAGATTTGTTTCCCAAATGCTGCGCCAAATACCTCCCCAGTATTTTACTTTTTATTAAAAGATAATATTCTCCTCAAAGTTTTGATATTTGTCTTCTAAATGGAAGCTTTGTCACTAAAAACAAATAATGTATATTTTGTTACCAAAACGAATAGTTTTTTTTTCTTTGATTTGTGTTAATGAAAAGTCTCATTTTGCACGGAAGTGATATCGGACTCGTACAGTCTGATATTACTTTGATAAATACTGTTGTTAGCCAATCACTGGCGTGCATGTGGGACAATAAAGGTATTCGTTACGTATATATATATATATATATATATATATATATATATATATATATATATATATATATATATATATATATATATATATATATATATATATATATATATATATATATATAAAACTATCTATATATATATAAAAAACTCCGCCATGTCCGGTCCAAAGCCCGGGTGAGAAAGGAGGAGGGTTGGGCGTGGGGCCAGCAACCCCACCCTGTAAAAACCCTAAAGCTACAGAAACCAAAGCAACAGAAAAAAACTGTTGCAGAGGCCCTTTGTTCCACGAGGAATCCAAGGAATTAAGCAGGTAAGTAAGCAATATATATATATTGACCTCCTGAAGGCCTACAAAGGTCCGTGTAGCGAACCCCTCCGACCAATAACGTAGTTGTTTTCCTTCCTCCGTTTATTGTTTAGAAAAAAATCCGGTGTATGAAGACGGCCGCTTCTGTGGCGGATAGGTGACACCATTGAATATACATGTTCTGCCGGGGATTCCCAGTCTTTACGAGACAGAGTGTGACGTAGCATGATTCCGTGTGAAGCGCAAGTTTTGCGAGTAAAAAGCTACTAATCTTGGCTTGTGTACAAAATGATTCAAGCTCCAATGTCTACAAAAGGTCGTTAAAGTATGACAGTGACAGTGCTTCTTGACTGCTGTGTGATTCAGAAAAATTAAGAACTTTTTGATGAAGCGATCGGCATTTCATCATTGTCCGATGTGACAGCTTGTGCAAGTTAGCATGGTGCTTTGTGCTTCAGTTTAGATTCAAGATGACTGAAGGGGATGCTTCGAGTGTGCAGCAGATTGTCGTCGTTATATTCTAAAGTGTCATGTGTGTTTAGATATCTGGAAAAAGGAATACCAAAAAAACGCTCGTTGTTAACAGCGGGACTAGTGCTGAGATGAATTTTAAGGTAAGATTTTATTTTACAGCGTTGACATGATGTCCGATACTGTCTTCGAAAATTTGTGAGATGCTTTTCTTCAGATAGTCCCGTATTGAGTGACATGAAGAGAGAACTTTAGCAATATCGTGCTTTGTGTATAGTGTTGCTGGGTGTGTATTTTCGTTATAGTTCTTGAATTTGTTGCTCTGTGCTTTGGTGAAATTGTGGCATGGTGGTGGGTGAGCAGACGACAGTGTTTTGCCGGTTTGCAAGGATTGCTGTCTCTGATTGGTTAAAAAAACAACAACTCGGAAGCTATTTTTGTTCCGTGGTTTCCCGAACTTAGAAAATGTCTTGTGCACGGCGATGAGCGGATGAATTTGGCGAAGGCTTTCAGTGCTGTTTGCGCTGTGTAATTAGTGGTGAAATATTGTTTAAGTTGGCTCCTCACGTCGTAAAAAATAAGGCACATGATGTGTATTACGTCAAATAGGACTACTGTAGTGCGTTTTTTCTGCTATTTTGTCGAACCGAGTTGCTGTCAAGACTCGAAATCGAGGTCCTAACGCGGTCACCAGGCAGACATTGACGCAATTCTAGATATGACGTAATTCTCTCTCTCTCTCTCTCTCTCTCTCTCTCTCTCTCTCTCTCTCTCTCTCTCTCTCTCTCTCTCTCTCTCTCTCTCTATTTTCTCTCTTCTCTCTCTCTCTCTCTCTCTCTCTCTCTCTCTCTCTCTCTCTCTCTCTCTCCTCTCTCTCTCTCTCTCTCTCTCTCTCTCTCTCTCTCTCAAGGACATGATTGAAAACAGGTCTATGGCCTAATCATTTATAATTGGAAAATAAAGTTTAATTTCATTTCATTTCATTTCTCTCTCTCTCTCTCTCTCTCTCTCTCTCTCTCTCTCTCTCTCTCTCTCTCTCTCTCTCTCTCTCTCTCTCACACACACACACACACACACACACACACACACACACACACACACACACATAAGCGCGCATCTCAAAGTGACACAGGTCACATGATGATCTATGCCCCGTGGAGATGTTTGGATTGCGCCCGCACGCACGCACGCACACGCACACACATCGACGCGCTTTCAGAAGACCATGCAGGTGTACTTAGTATATCATGTAGCTAAGTAAAGTCATACAAATTATAGCAAGAATGAAATTGTACCGTGAAATTCTAGTTTTGTCACCATTTTATCAAGTCTTGAAGCAAAAGTAAAGCTCAAGTCAAGTAAAACATAAAATTACTTAAAAACAAATACGTCATGACGCATGACGTTTGACAAATCAATGACGCGTATGCACTGCGCCCCTTATATTGACATACTTCCAGATCTGCGAGACTTTTTCAATAGCAGATATTTCAACAACAGAACCAGGTCAAAGATAAAGCTAAAGACCTTGACAGCGAGGACAGAAAGGGACTTTGTGCGTTATGGGTTATCCCATCTTGTATTTTTTTTATCATTATTATTATTTAGCGTTTTTTTTTTTTTAACTATGACGTCTCAAACATTTTCACTTTCAAGCGTATTAGAGCATAATGTCCTTGGACCGATAGTGTTCTCAGCTGATTGTGAACGTACCATCTAATGTGGACATCACCACAAAGACGTTGGCCTAATGCGTAGCAGGTTAGCCGGAACCTGTGTGTCACGACACGAGTTTTTTTCGTATAATTTTTAGGAGGGTAAGTTTAGAGGGGGGACAGGGTTTAGGTAGTCACCGGGTAACGATAGCTTAGGTGTGTAGTTTATGGCCTTTACACGAGGGTTTGTTGCTGTGCGAGGCTTGGGTGGACGGCGTGCAGCCACGTGGCCACCCAGTCTGAACGTCATCGGGTGGTACCTGCTTCACGTGAATTTTTATCACGTGAGGTAGTGAGCAGTTTTTTGCCAACCTAACGGTTTCGAAATTGTTAATCAGTCGCGATTACACCAGCGAACGAAAGCAGTCGTTTTTTTCAACATAGTCTCTGAGGGGGGTTTGTGCGGGCGTGGTTTTCCATTAGCCGCCGCCTCAAGAAGCTGTGTCGTCCCACCTGTGGCGGTCCCTACGATACGGCCCTGGTTCGAGCCCGGAGGTCGGTGTCCTGTGACGAGAAGAGAAGAGCTGCCACGACTGTACCCTTGGCTTGTCTTGTCTTGTTTGTCTGCGTCCTAGCCGGGGTGTCTCCACGGATGACAGTAAGTACACGTAACAATCCTTTAGTGGCCATTTGCTCGGGGGGGGGGGGGGGGGGGGGGTTGTGATTGCTTGTTCGGTATTATTATGTTGGCTAGTGTATTGGGGAAAAGGTATAGAGTGTAGAATAGAATGTAGATTGAATGTCGTTTGTTGTATGTTGTAGTTTCTAGGGTAGTTAGCGGTGTTTAGTTATTGGGGTTTAACGTCAAGCAGGCGACTAGCGCCATGGCACTATTTAGCATCGAAGGGCGTTTTCGGGAGCGAGTCACGGGGGGGCGTGTAAATATGTATTTTGTTAAATTTGAGAGAGCGCGAGCGAGCGGGCGGGCGAGCGAGCGAGAGCGGGAGCGGGGGAGGGGGCGGGGGCGAGGGCGCGGGCGCGGGCGCGGGCGAGGGGAGGGAGAGGGGGAGGGGGAGGGGGAGGAGAGGGAGGGAGGAGAGGGAGGGAGGAGAGGGAGAGGGAGAGGGAGGGAGCGAGAACGAGGGGGAGCGAGAGCGAGGGGGGGGCGGGAGCGAGGGAGGGGGGGAGCGGGGGCGAGGGAGGGGGAGCGAGGGCGAGGGAGGGGGGAGCGAGAGCGAGCGAGGGGGAGCGAGAGCGAGCGAGGGGGGAGCGAGAGCGAACGAGGGGGGGGGGGCGAGAGCGAGCGAGGGGGGAGCGAGAGCGAGCGAGGGGGGAGCGAGAGCGAGCGAGGGGGGAGCGAGAGCGAGCGAGGGGGGAGCGAGAGCGAGCGAGAGGGGGTGAGAGCGAGCGAGAGGGGGCGAGAGCGAGCGAGAGGGGGCGGGAGGGAGCGAGAGGGGGCGGGAGGGAGCGAGAGAGAGCGAGAGGGGGCGAGAGGGGCTGGGAGCGAGCGGGGAGCGAGCGAGAGCGAGCGGGGAGCGAGCGAGAGCGAGCGGGGAGCGAGTGAGAGCGAGCGGGGAGCGGGTGAGAGCGAGCGGGGAGCGAGCGAGCGGGAGAGCGAGAGAGCGAGCGAGAGCGAGCGAGAGAGAGAGGGTGAATATATTGAGGTTCAATTTATTGTTGCGGGAAGCGTGATGCGGTAGTAAATATGTATGGTGTGGAGGCTGATTTTTTGGTTGCGGGAAAGCGGTGAAGGGAGTATAAAAGACAGCAGTTAGAGTTGCGTGAAGGGTGATGTTATTATCTTTGTTTTTGGTGGCTAGTTATTTATGAATGTGGTTGCACCTGTGTTTTAGTGCATCTTTAAATCCGGAGAGCTTACGGGTTAATTCTGCCACCGTGTTGTGGTACTGAGAGCGGAGGCTGACTGCGTCGCTCTACCGTGTGGGCCACGACACCGGACCTGGGTGCCTTCGCGAGTGTCGCGGCACGTCTCGTATTTACACAGGTCGGGTCGTCCCATATAGATACTTCTAACCCGTTTAAGCAAAGTTTTGTATGTTTACGTTGTAATGAACGTTTAATTATTTCACCTCCTCGTGTCGATATTGTGAGAGGAGTTACTTTAGTGACCGGTTGAGATATTGTGTTAAAGCTTGAGATATTGTAGCGTTCTAAGTTTGAGCAATTGTCTTATTTGTGTTACGGCAGACTTTATCGCGGAAGCTAGAGCGTAGAGTCGAGTTGCGCTCAACGGTTGTGCTTCCGGCGAGTAGGTCCCGTGACGAAAGATATTGTTATTCAACATTCAGTTATATTGGATTAAGGACTTTGCTCCATTTGCCTACATGATATTTAGTCTCTATTTGCATATGCGTTATCTGTTCTGAACGTTGTTATAGGAGCCTTGTGCTACGAGTGTCTTTTGTGAAAGCGTTAGCTTAATTCGAACGTTTTGTTCGTGACCCCTGTGGGGGGATATAGTAGCGTACGGATTGTTTTGTTTTCGATCCTCGCTTGTGATAGTAAGCTGTTTGGTTCAGATTCAGTAGTTTACGTATTACTGTCATTCGGCTTGATCTCCCTTTGGGTTCGGTCGAACACATTTGGTTGATCGTTTATTTGACGTGCTATTTCTCATTACTAGATTAAGGAACCACGTACTGTAAGGTACTCCTCGCGGAGGCAGAGGCGTTGGTCTAACTGGAGTTAGCGCCTTACGCTTGTGCTTCCGTCGGGGTCCAGTGGTTGATTAGGTTTCTCAGTTTGGCTTATGTGGAAGTGATTTAATATATGTTAGTTTGCTTAATCTTTTGTATTAGAAATATTCAGCTATTTTAAATTTTGTTATTTTGTATTTATAGATATTCGGGGTGAGTGTGAATGTGACGGGTGAATGCGTGGTTAAGTTTGCGTGAGATTAGTAGTTAGGATTCTATTTAATAAACGTCGTTGTTATCGTTCCTCTGGTGTTTGTGTTAGGTTTTGTGTTAGTGTGGGTTGGGTGTGTCTCGAGCGGTAGCGCTCATAGTTCGCACCCCGGAAGCGGGGTCGTGACACTGTGCAAAAGTAAGTCTTTCCATTATGGAGAAAAGCGAGATTGCCATTGTCACACATTGAAAATATCGCTTTTCTCTGAAATGGAATACTTGCCTTGCCAAAGGGCAGACGTCCATTTTTGTGATGAACGAGATAATTATTGTTATAAATATCACGCTTTTCGTGCTTTTGTTATAAATGCAAATAATGCTATTACTGGCACAAGCCAGTGCGTCCATTATTACGCATGGACAGAGAAAAACCCAACGGAGAAAGAAACACGCTTAGAAAAGACAGTTACAACACAATTATTTATTGTTTTCAAAATAGACTAACAAACAAAATAGACAAACGAACAAATATAGCGATCAGTCGCTACTTATCTTCATTATCGCAGAAAAATGTAGCAACTGCCACATTCCTTCTGCGATAATGAAGATAAGTAGTGACTGATCTCTATATTTGTTTATTTTGAAAAAGGGTCTTTACCCGAAATATTAATAATTTGTCCTGTAACTGACTGTTCTAAGCGCGTTTCTTTCTCCTTTGGGTTCTTATCTGCATTTTAAACGCTTGGCATTCACCTTTTCGGTCTGGATTGCGCTTGAAAAGTCATGCTTGTGTGACATATCTGGGATTTCAGACTCACCTTCACAAGTTGTCTTGTCCGCCGTCAAGGTGAAGCCAATCAGACACGTGCATATGTAGGATCCTTTGATGTTTATACATTTTTGTTCACAATCATCATTATAGTTCGCACACTCGTCAACGTCTGCACAGAAACAAAAGGTAGATGAGACAGGAGGCGACACGACACGACAATGAGACGAAAAGAAACTAGGCAACAAGAGACGAAACGACATGAGAATAATACTTGTATTACGTGTTAGACTTTGCCAGTGATTCGTGTAGCCTCGAGGATCCGGTCAGGGGGTCAATGTCGAAGATAAAGAGTCGAGGCATTTAGCCCGGGACTCTCACCTCCGACACGGACCCTCCTGGCGGCACCCGATAGGCGACAAGAACCGCTGGCAAAGCCTAACTCGTAATACGATTGTATCTTCAACATAAAAAGTGTCTTAAGCACGATGTATAACATTGAAAAAAAAAAACAGCTGACTGAGCGTGACAAAGAAATACAGAGGACGCAAATCTCGATGCTTTCGACGGTCGGTCAACAACCTCGCGCAAACAACATTCGCCTGGAATTTATCTTGAACGTATTTTAGTTTAACGCATTTTCAGTCATCACTTTTTTTTTTTTTTTTTTTTTTTTTTTTTTTGGGGGGGGGGGGGGTATGAAAGGGGTAATATAAGCAAAACAAAACGCGTGCATATTCTTATTTGTCGCATACCCCCCACCTCCCCCCCCCAAAAAAAAAAAAAACACGCACACTCCCGCTCAATTTTTATTTATCTAGCTTTTTGTTTGTTCGCCGTTTTGATTACGGTTATGTTTCTTTTTTTTGTTGTTGTTGTTTCTCGTTGATATTATCGAGTTATTTATTTGGTTATTTGGGTTTAACTCCGAGCAAGCGATTAACGCCATCTCACGGTGGATTGCTATTATCGAATGTATTCAATTATTCAGTTATTGTTTGTATGGAACTCGTACCAGCGGTATCACAGAACACTTGCATATAGTTATTTTTGTTGTGCAACCCCTTAACTCATTCTACCCCAACACCGAAATCCCAAAATTTTGACGTCGTCCTCTGAAGACTTCATTGCAGTGCAGGACACAGATCGACCATGATAGTTCAAGGGTGATGCCAGAATAGCTTGGCGCCCATAGGCGGGGTGTCTGGGGTAGAATGAGTTAAATTGTTTATTTCTTGGCATCTTTTTGTATACGGGTTTCAATGAATAAAGATTAAGGTATGTTTGTACTGAGAAATGTGCTTGGCCAAAGATGTATTTGGGGGAGAACGCTTAGTCAGCGAATAACGTTGCCATCGATCGTAACCTGTAATAAGTGAGTCTACTTATCACATGTTACCTTGTAACATGTGACAAGAAGACTCCTGTTGCCTTTGCAAAGGTAATGTAAACAAGCCTAAAGAGAATGAAAGAAGACAAAAACGTGATATAGCGCATTTTATTTATTAAAATTATATATATATATATATTTCAACAAAATTGACGTTATGGTAGACATGCAGAAGGAGAGTAGTGGGGGATGTCTCACAGAAATGACCTATAGTCTATGTCTGCAACGCAAGACAGTGGGCATTTACCTTCAGACGATACCAGTTGCTTTCTCGATAGGCGGCAAAATTATGGCTATGATCTTCGCGGCTGACCTTCTCACATTTTCACTTGACGGTTGAGGTGTGTCTCCTGTCGAGTATTCTAGGTAAGTTAGTTAGTTTGGGTTTAACGTCCACAGCACCGAGGTGATCATGGACAGCCCTCACGGGCGGGTTATGGGGGACAGGGAAATCTATTGCCTATGGAGTACGACCTGAACACTGATCAACTCAGGCGCACTCCAACTGTGCCACTTTGATTTACCAGGATCTTTCAACGGAAATGCTATTAAACAAATCCGTTTTTCCCCCTGGATTGTGAGTCCAGCTACCGGGGCCGGGACGGGATTCGAACCCACGACCCGGCGAGATTCTAGGTAAGTGGAGAAGTGTCTATATAATATATACTTTCACAAGTTGACAACTAATCTCTTGTTGCTTAGCTCTGAGCGACATCCAAATCACAGTCATGTCACTGTCAAGCCCAAACCATTATTACAGCATAGACCAGTGGCGGATCTCGGACAATTTTTTTTTAATGTTTATTTGTGGAAGTTGTGTTTTACTATTCGATGGTTATTCTTTTCTTGTACGGTGTATTTTACAATTATCTCACGCCATCGGTGGGTGAGCATAGTGTGTTCATGGGCCTATAGTCAAATATCCTCACTTGGTACTCCTTACATGCATCTGTTGCAGTACTTCACCCAGATATAGAGTGCCGTTTGTCCCGCACTCACAGGAGCTCATGTAAATCAGTGCCTCTTGTGCGATACAATCCTCATTGCATCCTCAGACTGAGGCAGCCATCTGGCAATAAGCCACTGACTGCTGGTCAATCCCAGCAGTGGAAAAGTGTCCGATCATTGCTAAAATCAGTCCCTCAGCCGAGCATTGAGTTTCATATGCCCCTTTAATCACAGGGGATCATGAAAAGCATTACCTCTTTCTGTGCCATACGAATGGTATTGCATCCTCATACGTGGCAGTCATCTAGGTTTAAGTCTACGCCTGTGTACACACCAACTGTGATCAGAAATCGAGAAATCAACTGCGCTGTGAGTGTCTCCCCTGAGAGATAGATAATAAGAGATTTAAAAGACAATGAATTCAATAAAGCCGCATCGGTCATTAAATTACGTTATTTTTAATATTAAAATTTTTGACCCCAATTACACCCCCGTTATTTCCAAATCAACCCTTTGATTTTAAAAAAGTGACGAGCATGACCGATGCCGCCTTATTGATCTGATTATCTTTTAAATCTCTTATTATCTATCTCTATAACTATTGTCTCTATGAACACCTAATCATGTACCTGTCTAAGTGATTTAAGTAGAAATTTATACGTTACTAATAAGTTACAACTAACTTTTAAGAACCTGCAGAGGTAACCTTTAAGTTACTTATCATAAGAACTTATTAATTACTTACCATAAGAACTTATTAATTTTTTACTGTACGTTCTTATAAGTTCTTACAACAACTTGACTTAAGTCACAACTTACTCGGTCAGATTTGTCAAGATACAAGGACAATAAAAAAACTTTTTTTTTCTCAGTAGTACTCTGGCTGTGGTGCTGATGGGGCTAAATAATCAGGCACAAGTGGTGTAAATGACGTGTCATCTCTCTGCGAAGCATATGACAAAAATATTGATTGATTACCAAATCTGATTTTTATTTGGTTAAAAGATTGTATAGTTTTTCTGTGGTTTCCTGAACTCCAATCTGTTTTCCCATCTCTAAAAAACTAGCTTTTAGTTCTTCAACATTCACGGGAGATTGACTACGCATTTTATTCTGGATTTCAGACTTCAGTTATTTGTAATTATTCAAATCATCCTGGACTCGCTTAAATTCTTCGTCATCAATAAAATTATCATTTAATGCCTTACTGATAATAAGTTTCATACTGCTCAGCTTCGCACCAGCAAGCGTACTCAATGCTTCATGTTTTTGTAATTTCGTGTGAAACCTCTTGTTTAGGGCTTCCAAACCAAAGCATGCCAGGCATGTAGCAACGCTAACACCCTAAACTGCAGTGCCAATTATACTTCCAATTCCTGTGGCAAACAGAACAATACCCCCTACAGAACATCCAGCTGAAATGACACCAACAGCCATTGAAGTATTTTGTACAGAATTGAAAATGGTCTTATACCGTCTCTTACATCTGGAGTACCTCGCCTCTTCACTTTCCAAATATTTAATTGCTTCTGTAATATTCATTAAACGAACTGCGTCTGCCTGTAATGTTTTATCTGATGCAATTGGCACAGCTGTTGCATGTGGATCAGGTGCAAGCGTTATTTTAGTCATCACAATTGATTCAGTCGGCTCAAGTGTCGAAAGTATCAGATAGAATTTTGGCATTTTTTTAAATGACATATATTTTTTTAAAAATTTATTTAATCATCCATTGCATTTTGCAACTCAGCAAAAGTATATAATTTGCTAGCATAATAAAATGAAACAAGATCAATGTGTTCAAGGTTTATGTAACTTAAACGAACAAAAGTTAGTTTGTCGACCACCACCTTGGCAGCTGGAATACTGCTCGAAACATAAATAACATCAGCACTTTTTGTAATAGCAATAAAAACCTTTGTTGATTCTGATACTGTTTCATCCCAAGTTAGTTTTATTCCCTGTGCAATATTTGCCTCTTTCACAGAAGCTATAGATCTCAAGATAATTTCAAATACTATTGTCGCTTCTCTAGCCACGACTAAGCTTGCTGGCATAAACACAACAGAAGTATCTGATGTTCCCTTTCTAGTTGTAAGAAGATACCGCCGTTTGTCATAATTTTCAACTTTCAGTTTATCTCTGCTATTGTTGTCTGGGGCAAAGCTTGGAACAAGGCTTACAATCAGCGGCCCAGAATTAACAACTTTCCTAAACACTAAGGCGCCTTCATCATCAGTGTATACATAAGGACTAATAAATTCCAACTTTATGTCCCAATCAATTGTGGGCGCTGGCGTAGGTGCAGGCGGTACAGGTGAAACTACCCACTTATTTCCAACATGTATTAAGTTGTAGGGCGCATTATTTACAAGATTAGGCGCAACTGGTACAGTAACATCACGCAGGTGACCAAGTTTAGGAATCTGTCTTTCACCATCTTTCATGTCATCGATTACTTTTCTCTTGTACATGCCAGTCGAATCAAGTTCAAAACCATATACTTCTCCAATTTCTCCCTCCTTCTCAAAATCCTGTACGTCTGCCAAATCTTTTAACTCTGTTACTGGACATGCAACTGGTATGATTCTCGGCTTTGGACCGCCACTCAATTTTTATAAACAAAAATAAAATTATTTAACTTCTAACACAACACTAAAATCATGCATTACAACTGGTTTGTTATCTTGATTAGTTACAGATATACGCAGTGACTCAAAAAAACTGGAACCTAATTTCTTAAACTGTAAATTAGGAAATCTAGCAACCACACTTTCACAATAGGGTGCAGTTCCAGTTGGTAAGCATCTCAACAAAGTTGAAGGCTTACCATTGTGTACATTTTCAGTCATGTTCAGTTCTTTCAAATAAACATTTAGTACTGTATGTACTGACAAATGAACAGGATATCTTCCAGTTAATTTTCCATCAATCATCTCTTTTTTCCAAAGCTTTGTTTTAGCTTCAGTTTCATTTATTAAACCAAGTAATAATAGAAGATCATCTGAAAATGTTATCCTACGCTCAGAAGAAAATTCTAATGTAACAAGTAAGTTAGCTGGATTTAAAGTTGCTTTAATTTTTATTTTACTTTGAAACCAGTTAGCTAATGTACAAAAGTCATAATACCCAGATGTTATTTTATGGTTCTCAATAGGAGAGGAATCATCACTAACAGATACATAATAATTTATATCATCTGTTACATTAAACCATTTTACAGTGTAAAACATTTCATGGATAGCTACAGCCTTGCTACCACCTCGATTACCAATCCCATTAGTTAACCACACTGGTTTGCTTGTGTCAAGATTTGTTAAGGTAATAAACATTTTTATTATCTCATATAAAAAGAAGGATGGAATTTAAATCACCAACCATTACCACTACAAATGCATTTCAATTCAATGTGAATGCCAAATATAATGTTGCACCAACTTAAGAACAGAAAATAATACAACTAAACCAGCTTGATATTGCTGTAAGCGAACAAGATTTATTTCAAGTCAAAGTACCCAATCCGTTTGACCATTACCTAAACCCTCCAATTACAGACGATACTACTGCAAGAAAGTGGTCTACAAGTCCACTACAGATGTTTCAAAACCAACTTAACTTTGCTATACTGTGTTCAACTACAGGCTGTGGTGTTTCATTTACAGACCACTTGAATCACTCAAACAAACTGATTAGGTCTGTGTATCGTTTCCATGTTTATTACCAGCTTAGACGTATTTTGTCAGAACTGCATACCCCACTACCAACTGAATCCAATTTTAACAGGTTTAACAACCCCATGGATATGAAAGCGTTTGAACGCTTATGTAATGAATTTAACATCAGCCCCAGGTATGACTTTACACAAAAACTTGATGATCACAACGGCATGGGTACATTGTATTACGCTATGAGTCACAGACAATACCCTCAAGATTACTACCCTGGTTACACTTCATTCTCATCTAAATCACAAGTCTGGTTAGGATCAATAGAACAGAAACAGTCTAATGCCTGGACAACATTTATTTTAGACAAGAGTGATGGGTTTACTCAAGCGGGAGTCGAGCGCGTAAATGAGTCTATCAGAACATATGTCTGGTGTATCCTAGGTGCACAATCATTAACAAAATCAAATATTTTAAACGGGAGTGGAAAGTTTGAAGCACAAAAACAGTTTCTCGCAAACCTGGAAGATTCAATTAATTCAACAGTAGATCTCCTGTCAAGCATACAACGCTACCAAGATGTTCTCAGATATGCCAGATCAAAAGTTGACTTTGTAGTTGGTATCGGTTTATACATGTTACTATCTGACCTTCAACTCCAAATGGGGACAATAACAAATTATAATAATTAAATAATTGTTGTAGGTGTTGGTCAAAAACTCGGTCTTAATCAATCTGTAAACTTAGGAGCAACAACCACACATGTTCAGTCATTAAAATTATTACAGACGGTATCAACCCCGGCCCCGGCCCCAACACCGGCGCCCATACAACCAGTACAGTCAACCCCAGATCCACCACCAACCCCTGAGACACATGAGTCAGAGAGAACTGCATTGGTAATAGGCCTAACGGGATTAGGGGTATTACTTCTTTATCTGCTTCATTAAATATCCCACCATCAACCCACCTACTGTAACCAAAAAGATCCACACATGCTCTGCCATAAATCCTACTACCTTTGCTGCAGTAGTGATCAACCAACTGACAACTGTGCCTATTATACCAGGCAAAGCGTCCATTGCTTTCACAGCCAATTTCTTAAGCAAGTCTGATATGTGAGACAGTTGTTTCTTTACCCATGACTGTAAATCTTTTGGGTCTGTTGGAGCCGGTGGGCCTTGTGGACCTGGCGGTGCTGGACCCCCACCAACCCCGGAGACAGCTAACACAACAGTACTAATAATAAACCAAGAGCTGTAATTAAACTAGCAATTGTGATACCCTGTTCTCTGAAAAGTGTTTTAAGTCTCTCAGCCAGAGTTGTGTCTTCGTGAAGTATTTTCTGAATAGTTTCTCTAATCCTGTTGACCTATGTTTTCAGTTTTTGTCTTCCAATACTAATCACTTCTAACCTTTCTGATCTTTCTATCTGCAAATCATGTAATCTGTGTTGTATTCTTTCTTTCATTCTGTGTCAAGATTCCCATTGTCAGCGGTAGCCAGTTTCTCTTTTTCACGTTCTATGTGTTTATCAAGCTCACCCAGTTTGGCAACATTGTTTACCATCTCACCTCTTATTGTCTGAAGAGATTTATCCAAACCCATAATCTCTCTCATTGACAAAGGTGGGTCATCTATTGTTTTCATAGCGTCATTTATTTGACCTTCAGTAAATGAAGTTTCTTGCATTACTGTGTTTGCTATTTCTGGTAGGCTTGATACTGGTGCCATTTCAATATCTTGCCCTGTTGGCAACTTTGTTTGCATGTCGTGAAGCGCACTAACCAGTCTAGGCGCAAACGGTGCAAGTGGTGGCGCGGGAGACCCTCCAATACCAAGGTACCTTGCCAACCCAGAGTTACCACCGACTTCACCTTTAATTGTACTTAATGCTCTAAACTTAGCAGTGTTATTTTTATGTGTTAGATTTATTTTCCCTCTGTATTTACAAAGAAGTGTCCTTTATCATATTCAAACTGATTAGGATCTATTACATCTGGGCGCGCTCCAACACTGTCATAAAATGAGTTTACTTTGTCTTTTAACAGTTCGTGATACATACTAGAAGTAGTTACCATTCCAGTCATATCTGTGATACTAGTATCTGAGGCATTCATGTCATTCATTTCAAAATCTTCATGACCAAATCCTCCCACTGCCATTGTTTGATTAATTTAATATTTTTTATTGTGCATAATAAAAATGACACAGTCTTACGGATAAAAGTTAGACCCATACAGAAAACTACGTGAGCCTCTTGGTGTTAAGGGCATTTGACAAACAATCGTCATCACAAACAATCCAAGTACCGTAGACCAGAATCAAACACTTCCAGTCAAGTTTCCAAACCTAGGTCCCAGTGACGTTATTGTTCCTGGCACTGCACGCCTTGCATTTAATATTGAACTTTCATCAGACACAGATGTAAACAGAACACTAGTTAACAATCTTGGCAGAGCAATTGTTAAGACCATCAAAGTAAAACTTGAAGGACAGGAAGTGTTTAGTCTTGACGATGCTGATGTGTTCTACTCTTACAAAGATTTGTGGCTCACAAGAGAAGAACGAGAGGATCGTATTTACCAAGGCATACAGTCAGATAATTTTGGTAAACTTCGAATCGATGCTGGAGATAAGGTAACTACTGGGGTAGCCAAGGAAGTTATTATAGCAGAAACATATGGAACCAGATTCTACATGAACATGGACATACTGGGATTGTTGTTACTGAGTGTTTACCCACTAATTATTTTACTATGGTAGACTTAATTATGCAGCTTGTGTAATAATGTGTAATAATGTACTGAGATGTTTGTATAATAAGTAGTGAGGGTTAGGACTAGGTTGAAACACGCGTATTATGTATGCATATGTAGAGGTGGGTGTGAATGTATAAGTGCCGCTCAGTTCAGTCCATAAAAGATGTTTGTGTGAGATGTGTAAGAGTTATGTGTAAAGATTTTGTAGTGTTTACTTTATATCCATTTGGAATTTGTAGCTGTGCAAGTGCAGGGAGAAAATGTTCATAATTATGTTATAATGTTTTTATGTCTTGTTTGTACTATTTGTTACTGATAAATGTACCACAAGCGAATTTCTCTTTTCGAGATAATAAAGTACTCTTATTCTTATTCTTATTCTTATTCTTACATTCCACTTGAGTTTGAAATCCTAACAGCTCATTTGCCTTATTACCAAGGAGCACTGAATGACCATCTGAGTTTTGAACTAACCTTCAATGACGACTCCAAAATTATAAAATCATCTGATCTCAATGCAACATACAAGATCTCTAACATATCTTTGGAATATGAAATTGTCACACATACTGAACTAGCCATACTCATTCAAAATCGATACCAGTCAAGACTTCCAATTTATTATGAGCGTGTGATTAGACATAGTTTAATACCCAAAGACAAGAGTGACCTAATGTGGAACATAAACTTGAACACACCTGCCAGGTCACTGAAAGGTATTTTTATGTTGTTTGTTGAACCAGCAGGCCCATACAAAAGGGATTCAGAAAAATTCTACAATCCTAAAATTACACATTTGTCTTGTACAATCGAAGGCCGCCCTAATCAAGTGTACGCATCTGGAATGTTACCTTATCAACACTATGATGAGATCACAAAGTATTTTGCGGGTGGAAGAATTAGAGATAAACCAGCAAACATTGTGTGTAAAGATTTACATCTGTATGACGTTAGGATCGGACAATACCTGACAAATAAGTATGCACTTTGGTTAGATCTTCGCAGTACAGATGATGATTACCTTCATGGGTCAGGTCAAACTGTTGAGAATGGCAGTGATGGAATAACAATTCAGATACAAAAGAAGGTTGAAAACTGCTGCAGCAATAAATATATATTTGTACCTGATATATGACGCACAACTGAACATACAAGAGTGCAGACTGAGTGGACACATATATTAAAATTATATTGTGTATTAAAATGAACCGTAGCTTAATGACACTTGACCCACACTGTGGATTATTTTGTGGTGCCACAGGGTGTGGTAAAACGGAATTTGTACTTAACCTCTTACAAACAAGATACATCCATCATTTTGAAAACATTGTGATATTTTGTCCTACAATCAAACACAACAAAGCTTATCACAACCGTTTATTCATTTGGACTGACAGCAACATTTACTTAGTTGACCCTGAGAAAAAACTGAATGACTAAGTACAATATTTTTACAAGAAATTTGAAGGACAGTCAACATTGTTTATTGTTGATGACTGTTCTGCTGAGAAAGACATTGTCAAGAAGAGAAACACACTAGCAGAACTTGCTTTCAGTGGCAGACACACAAATATCAGTGTATGGATTCTAACTCAAAAATATAATGCAGTACTGAAAGATTTTCGAGAACAGTTAAATTTTATCTGTTTGTTTTACTGTAAGGATTGTGACAGCTTTGAAGACTGCCTCAGAGAGAATGACGTCATACCAAATAAGCATGAACGTGATGATGTAAAAAATAAACTGAAATCAACTAAGCATCTAAAGCTTATTTTAAAGACAGATCAGCCCACAGGGTATGGGTTGTTGAATTAATTTATACATTTGTTTGTCCAATAAAAAATGACAGACGGACAAACCCAAGTGTTTGATGTTACAGAATGCGTCAAAGATGTTAAGTGTTTTACTGACTTAAAATCAAGTGTGTTTGAACCCAGCTTTAAACTCTCAACACCGACAATAAGGATATACATGTCATATAATATTACTTTGGAATATTCAGATGGATTACCACGTTATGATTATGAGACTGTTTATCTTAAGACAAATTCTTTTAAAGTTTATAATGCTAACAGTGGCCACTTGCGTTCGTTTGAGGAACTGTGTAAAGACATATTTGATCAATTAAGAAAACTACATTGTTACATTGAAAGTGTTACATTCAATAAAGTGATATTACACCTGCAAGACAAGACTTCAAGACAAACACCAGGAAAGTGGTTGACTTGTTTACCATAACTACAGATAATACAGTATTACATATGGTGTGTCAGTGGCATTATTTTTTATTTATTATTTTGTCGGACAAATAAAAATGACGGACAATGCTCAAAGCTCATCAGGCCCATCTGGTTTAAGAAACGTGTTTCACACAACAGACTTGCCTATATCTAATACTAATAATGTCTATAAATCAATAGAAAACTCTTTTTCTGTCATACAAGATAATCTTGTTACAGGCAGTGTGAAGATTCAGATTGTTGCTAAAATAGAATTTACTAGAGTAGACGGTGACGTGATTGTATTGTATATATCAACAAGACAACACACAGTTAACACAAGAAGATAATTGGAGAACGTGTTTAGAGACAGACTATTACCAGACTTCCTCCAAGCAATTGAGAGTGCAAAAATGAAGGGGTCTGGTTGGCACGAAGGACATGTACATGAACTACAATTAAAACAGTCAAGGTATCATCCTATATTAGGTAAATCGTGGTTGCCACTGCCAACAGAGGTTGCAAACAAAAAGGCTGTTGTTAATATACAGAACAATGACAACCATTGTTTCATGTGGTGTGTGCTTGCTAAACTACACTTTATAAAATCAAAACCTGAACATGTATCTAACTACTTTAAATTTGTAAATGAACTCAACTTCAGTGGTATTGAGTTCCCTGTTAAAATAGAGGACATAGATTTGTTTGAAAAACTAAATCCTGGTATATCTGTAAATGTATATGTGTGGGATAATGAGTCTGTTGACAAGTTACAACCCCATTAGAGTATCACCACTTGCTCCAACATATGGGCAGTCAGAAGATAAACATGTTGACATGTTATTAATAGGAGATAATGATAACTTTCACTACTCAATTATCAGAAATATGTCACGACTAATTCATGGGCATACAACAAAACACAATGGCAAACAGGAAGTGTGTAAAAGATGTTTACAAAGGTTCTACTCTATTGCAGTGGCACATAAACACGTCCTGCATTGTAGATCAGCTGATGACATACAAACTGTACTTAAGTATCCAGAGCCTGGTAGTCAAGTATATTTTAAGAACTATGGGAATCAACAAAAGCTGCCGTTTGTAGTGTATGCTGATTTTGAATCACTAGTTGTACCGTATGAGGGTCCTGTTCCAGAGTCATTACCAAAGACTATAAAACTAAGTGACCATGTGGTGTGTTCTTTTGGATACATTATTGTTAGGTCAGACGGACAGCATACAGAGCCTGTTGTCTACAGGGGGGAAAATGCAGCTTGTCTGTTTTTAACAGAAATGAGACATCTGTATAGTCAGGTAGTACAATATCTCACAACATATCAGATGCCTTTGGTGATGACAGAAGAAGACAAACTGAAATTTGATAGAGCTGAGACGTGTTGGATTTGTGAACAACCCCTCCAGGGTGATAAAGTTCGTGACCATGATCACATAACTGGATGTTACAGAGGTGCTGCACATAACAATTGTAACTTACTATTAAAAACAGATCCTAAGACATATAAGTTACCTATCTTTTTTCACAATCTCAAAGGATATGATTCACACATTATCATGCAGGCTGTAGACGAGTCTTACAAAAACATAAGTTGTATTGCCCAGACAACTGAGAAATACTTGACTTTTAGGTTAGATAAATTAGCGTTTTATGACTCCATGCAACATTTGTCTTTAGGATTGGCTAGTCTTGCAGAAGGACTGACTGAGTATCCAATAACGAGTAAATATTTTGAACCAGACTTGATTAAGAAAGGTGTGTATCCGTACGAGTACATTGATCACTGGGTTGTGTTTGAGGAAAGGAGACTGCCACCAAAAGAGAAATTTTATTCTACACTAAATGGAAAAGGTATTTCTGACTCTGATTACCAACATGCACTTGATGCATGGAATAAATTAGGGTGTCAAACAATTGGTGACTATCATGACCAGTATTTGAAAGCTGATGTTTGTTTGCTAGCAGACGTATTTAAAAGTTATCGTGAAAAGTGTTTGTTACACTACAGTCTTGACCCTGCGTGTTACATAACTAGTCCTGGCATGACATGGGATGCATTTTTGAAATCCAGCAAGATATTTATAGACCTGTTGTCTGATCGTACGATGGGTGAAATGGTAGAACGTGGATTGAGGGGAGGGATTAGTATTGCAGCAAACAATTACACCAGAGCCAACAATAAATATCTGGACGGCCTGGGTCATGGTGACCTTGGGTTTGACCCCTCAAGGTCAAGGTCATTCATTACGTACCTTGACGCTAATAACCTTTACGGATACGCGATGTGTGAGTTATTGCCCTTGAAAAACTTTTGTCTGTATCATTTGTCACAGTATGATGTAACAGAGTCAGGGTTAACAAACAATATTATGAATTTTGACCGAAACGATGCGAAGGGTTGGATCTTTGAAGTTGACCTAGAGTACCCACACCATCTACACGATTACCATAATGATTATCCATTAGCTGTTGAGAAAATGAGCATGACAGGGAAAAAAGAAGACACTAAACTTGTGCCAAATCTGAGTGACAAATTCAATTACGTTTGTCACTATCGTTTGTTACAGTTTTACATCAGACATGGGTTAGTACTAAAGAAAGTTCACAGAGGAATTCAATTTGATCAGAGTGCTTTCATGAAAGATTACATAATGAAGAACACAACCCTTCATGCCAGGGACGGCAACACTGCATTTGACAAAGACTTCTTTAAGCTTATGAACAATGCCTGTTTTGGCAAGACTATGGAAAATCCTCATCACAGAAAAGATGTGAGATTAGTAACAACTGAATTAGGTGCAATTAAACTTACAGGTAAGCCACAGTACACAGGGTATAAAGAGTTTCATTCGTCATTGTATGCTGTGTCACTCAAAAAAAAAAAGATTGTCAAACTGGACAAGCCAGTATTCATTGGTATGGCAATTCTTGAGTTATCAAAATTGCTGATGCTTGAATTTTATTATGATTACTTCTTCTTCTTCTCGAACGCCGTCACACTTGGAGTTTGGCTCTCAAAATGAAATCTGTGGTCTTCTGTAGTGCCTCCACAGGCCCGTACAGTTTCTCTTGTAGAGTGGCGGGCTTCGGCCATATCTCCTCCCTCAGCGGCTGGTGGTTCCCACAGTCCTGGAGGATGTGCTCTGCGGTCTGCTCTGCTTCTCCACAAGGGCACAGGGGAAATGGCACGAGGTGGAAGCGTCTGTGCAGGTGGAAATTGAGTCGGTTGTGCCCGGTCCTCAGACGAAAGATGGTCACCTGCTCTTGTCTGGACAGCTGATGGTAACTGTCTAGGGGCCGTTGTGGTGGTCTGTACGCAGACTTAATGATGGTCTTCATCTCTGTGAAGCTGACTCCATTTTCATCTTGTTCTTTCTCTGCGCCCACTTTTGCCATTCTGTCAGCTTCTTCATTGCCACAGTGTGAAGGGATCCACTGCAGCACCAGTCTGGTGCACTTGATGTTTTGCAGTGCCTCTTGTAGACGTGGCAGTTTGCTTGCTGTTGCTGCCTCAAGGACAGACATGGCATCAGTAAGGAAGACAATCTGGGCATCAGGGTCTGCAGTGCCACTAAGGGTGTTAGCTGCGCGGACTAGGGCTTCCACCTCAGCTCTGTAATTTGTGCAGTGAAGGCCTGTTGGTACTGCCTCTGCCTGCCATTTTCCGTTTGGGTACTGAATGTACACCCCAGCCCCTCCATCCTGAACTGCATCTGTGGCTGATCCATCGGTGTATGCCCGTATCCATGCTTCCTGGGGATACTTTTCTTCGAGCATGGCCAGTGTCAGGGCTTTCTTGCTCACAGTGCTGTGCTCATCTCTGGTGGTGATGTAGGGTACCGTGGAAGAGATGGTGATGTTTTCTGGCTTACTTTCCCAAGGTGGAAGGTCGCTAGCAGGATTCAGAGCCTCTACCTGCGCAGGCAGCTTTGCCTGGTGTTTTCTCTGCAGTGCTCTCGTCTCCTTCACAAAGCTTGATCTTTTCAGTCTCCCTGAGGTTGGTTGTTTCATCCTAGCGTTCATAGGATGGTCTTTGGAAGACTTGACCTTTGTGGACTGTATCAAGGCTTTGCAATCTCTTCTCATGCGCAGGGGTGGGATGCCTCTTGTCTCTTCCATCTTTTCAATTGGTGTGGATCTCATTGCGCCGGTGATGATACGCAGTGCCTGGTTCTGAACTCTGTCAATGGTCTGCTGGTGTGACTGGGCTGCCGTCAACCATGCATTAGATCCGTAGTCAAGGTGTGGTCTCACTGTGCCTTGATATACATTTTTGAGGATCTTTACATTGGCTCCCCATTGTGTTCCAGCCAGTTTTCTCATGATGTTCAGCTTTCTTCTAGCTTTCGCTTCTGCATTCCAAATGTGCGGCTTCCACATCAGCCTCTTGTCAAGGGTGACTCCCAGGTATGTCTGTTGGTCTTCATACCGCAGCAGGGTGTTGCCCAGTGTTAGGTTGCCAGCCTTTGCCTTGTTGGAGAGAGAGAAGAGTGTGGCTGATGATTTTTCTGTGTTGATGGTCACACACCAGTTGTTGGTCCAGTCTGTCAGCCATTATGATTACTTCAAACCAAATTATCCTGAGTGTCGTCTGTTATACACTGACACTGACTCTATGATCATTGATGTGCCAACTGAAGACTTTTATGAAGACATGAAAACAGAACTACATATGTATGACACATCTGATTACCCTAATGATCACCCACTGTACAGCACACAAAACAAAAAAGTGCCTGGAAAGTTTAAAGATGAACTAAATGGTGTGCCTATAGTTGAGTACGTTGGACTGAGATCGAAAATGTATTCTATACTGCATCAGAAAGGTAGTCAGTCAAAAGCCAAAGGTATAAAAAAACAGCAATAAAAAATAAAGACATACGTCATGAACATTATAAGGAAGTGTTAGATGGTGCATTAATGCCTGATTATCCAAACAAGTCACTGAGATCAAATAAACATAATCTTGAAATGATTCAAACACATAAGAAGTCACTTGCAGTTGGGGACACAAAACGTGTGTTTCACAGTAAGGAAAAGGATTATGCGCCTGGGCATTATGCACTTAAATTATCTGAAGAAATAGCTGACGAACTGGTTGATGAATTAGTTTATGAAATGGTTAAAAATGTGTAACAGTGTCTGGAGGAATAATTTGTAATTCTTCCCTGACAAATGCCCTCTGGGGTGCAGGGTCATACAGGTAATATATTGTTGCGTCAGGACCGGGGACTATTTTTTTTATATTGTGTACAGACGTTGACCAGATGGGGTCTGTTGCTCTGCGCTTTACGGCATTTTCTGATTCTCCATGTTGATATAAATATCTCACCTGTTTAGTAAATAAACTTGTGTCTGGTGCCAAGGTTGGTCCTGTTTTTGGCTCTGTAATTGATTTCAATTTAATAGCATCAGCAGGCTTTACGTAGCCTTCGTTATTCATTGCTTTTATCACATGTGGTAATCTCTTTACCCACTCTGTGTTACGGGTGTCATGCATGAGTTCCTTAGAATACTGGTAGCTGAAAAGTCTTTCTGATAATTGCTTGTTAAAGTTTTCTACAATTGCCTGTGATCTGTGTACGCCTGGAATGCCTCGTCTAACCAGTACGCCGTGCTGAGCAAATAACTGATTAACTGCACCATTGAATTCAGATCCGTCATCAACTTGTACATGTCTGGGGTATCTTAAAGGGCCTCGACTATATATTTTTGTTAATGCTGTAGCAACAGTGGTAGCAGTTTTGTCAGATATGGGTTCAGCGTCTTTATACCTTGAAGCTATGTCAACAACAGTCAGTGCATACTTGTATCGTTTCTTTCTTATTGTGTCATGCGGTAGGAACAGGAGGTCCATTTGATGTGTGTCATTTGGGGTAGTGTTTTCAAAATGAGGTCTTGTTATTTTTCTTGGAGCAGGGAGGTATATCTGCCAAATTGCTTGTCTCTGTAACCATTGTTTGACTTGATTGAGTGTTATATCTCCGCCCACAGTGGCATGTAATTTCTGAATAGCGGTTGCTCCTTTCCAATAGCCTGATGGAGAGTAATATATTTTTGATAGTTTATTTTCGACGTTTATTTCTTCTAGCAATATAAAGACCCGTAAAAAAAAAACAAATGTCATTCCCACTAGAACAAAAATTATTTCTCCATTTCTTTGTTCTGGGCTTGGTTGATAGTAGTCACTTAGTTTAGGTTTCGAGATAGACATGTCTTCACCTGTGACTAAAAAATACTCACGGATTGTGTCGTCTGTATTTGAAAACATATGCTGTGCGTGACCTTCAAGCCTCAATCTTTCATTGATGAAATCAAGTTTCTCAATTCTATTCTTTTCATATTCTTGTTGCGCTTGTGCAAGTTTCTCTGATGCCTCATTGTGTCGTTTCATTTCTTCTGCTGATTCTTCTCTATCTACTTTTGAAAAAAGATAGTTTGACCCACTAAATGCCAGGGCGTTGACCATCGTGCCTCCAATTATTACTGCTAAAGTCGCCATACTTATTTTATTTACATAGAAACATTTTCGGGAATAATTCCCTGCTGGACAAGAAAGTCTTTCGTAGCAATTGACGCTGTTACAACAGCAATTAGCTTAGCACTGTCTTCAAAATCTAATCTACTCAAGTCTGCTGATTTCATTTTGAGTAGACTTTTTCCCAGCATAGAATAAGCTACTGCTAGTCCACTTATCATGGCAGAATGATACACAAGGTTTATTATGTTCTTTGAGACATTCATTTCTTAGGCAATAAAAATTAAAATAATATTTTTATTTACTCCATATAAAATGGGTCAACGGCTTTGGATGTTACTGGTAATGTGGCGACTTCTGGTTTTGTTTTTGGAGTGTCTGATTTTTTGGTCACTGTACGAGTCTGTGGTTTGTATTTTTTTGTATAATTTATACCCTACGTAACCAAATCCGACAACAAATCCGGCAACTATATATTTTGTTGTTTGAGGTTCGAGGTCAGGGTTAGACTTAGTTGGTTGTCTCTCACTTTGATGAGGGTGTGACGGTATTGACACAGGTCCTGACGGTGTTGACGGTGCTGACGGCGGGTCAGTTACATGGGCCTTTTCTGTTTGTGCTTGAAGCTGTAATTTTTTTTGTCTGTTATATTCGGCTAATCTTTTTCCAGCCTCTACTCTTCCTGGACTTTTAGCCTTAGTCACAGTTTGAACCTGTGTCAAAACCGGACTGGGGTTCGGTTGTGGAGTCGTCTGGGTTTCGTTCATTTTCTTCTGCAGAAAAATTTAATTTTGAATAATCAATATGAGAAGTAAGGTTACCACAGGTGCAAGGTAATTTCCAAACTTGTAAAACATGATGCATGCTAATTTACCAATTGAACTTGAAACAATAGGATTGCTTTCAAGGTCATGTGAAAGACTGTCACTATCCACAGGTAGAAAGTGACTCACTGCTTTTGTGTATAGGCATACAAGAGATCCTCACAAACCAGATAGGTGAGGCTAGCGCTGGCAGAATTGTCAGTACTCAAACCAAGGGGAATCACAGCGCTGGACAGACAACAGTTAGATCCCCTGCCCCCGCCTATCAGGCACCCAATCGCCAGCCCACAGAGAAATACGCAGGTATAGAATAAGACAATCATTTCCATTCCTATAAGAATGGATCAGGTCTCTTATATAACCCATGTCTTTCTCCGGAACTTAGGAAGTAGGCAGGAGAAACATACATACACAAACATGAAGGTGCGCTACTATATGTGGTCGGGTAAATACCCTGATTTCCCACAGTAGATGCACAGAACATTACACAACAATGTAACGATACAAATTTTGCCTCGAGTTATACATGATACTCACAAACCAGATAGGTGAGGCTAGCGCTGGCAGAATTGTCAGTACTCAAACCAAGGGGAATCACAGCGCTGGACAGACAACAGTTAGATCCCCTGCCCCCGCCTATCAGGCACCCAATCGCCAGCCCACAGAGAAATACGCAGGTATAGAATAAGACAATCATTTCCATTCCTATAAGAATGGATCAGGTCTCTTATATAACCCATGTCTTTCTCCGGAACTTAGGAAGTAGGCAGGAGAAACATACATACACAAACATGAAGGTGCGCTACTATATGTGGTCGGGTAAATACCCTGATTTCCCACAGTAGATGCACAGAACATTACACAACAATGTAACGATACAAATTTTGCCTCGAGTTATACATGATACTCACAAACCAGATAGGTGAGGCTAGCGCTGGCAGAATTGTCAGTACTCAAACCAAGGGGAATCACAGCGCTGGACAGACAACAGTTAGATCCCCTGCCCCCGCCTATCAGGCACCCAATCGCCAGCCCACAGAGAAATACGCAGGTATAGAATAAGACAATCATTTCCATTCCTATAAGAATGGATCAGGTCTCTTATATAACCCATGTCTTTCTCCGGAACTTAGGAAGTAGGCAGGAGAAACATACATACACAAACATGAAGGTGCGCTACTATATGTGGTCGGGTAAATACCCTGATTTCCCACAGTAGATGCACAGAACATTACACAACAATGTAACGATACAAATTTTGCCTCGAGTTATACATGATACACACAAACCAGATAGGTGAGGCTAGCGCTGGCAGAATTGTCAGTACTCAAACCAAGGGGAATCACAGCGCTGGACAGACAACAGTTAGATCCCCTGCCCCCGCCTATCAGGCATACAAGAGATCGACTCAAATCACGAGTCATTAGTGAAGCAATGTGGTTTTCATATTTTGAATGAAGCTTGATTAGCTCGTCAGCGGTGAGAGATTCTATGTCTTCTGTCATGTATTGTTTTCCGAGATACGCCTTTGATTTGCCTGACACAACTACAGAGAGAAGACGCTGTTTTTTAGAGTCTAAGTCTTTGTTTTCTACAGCATTGATATCATTAAACAGAAGAAGTTCATCTTGGTTCATTTATAATGTAATTAAAAATTTTTTATATAAAATCAAAATTATGGGTAATTTTGTTTTTTGTTATCAAGCAAAATCATGTTTTTCTAGGAAGTTCCACTGAACAGTAACTTGAAACGTTTGCACCAATCAGCTGTGTAGTCAATAGTTTTTGTGTTTACCCCAGACAAGACTTGCCTGTCCTTTAAGAGCTATTATCGTCTCTGTCATATGCATCTAGCTCCACTGTTAGAATACAATTAAGAAAAAAGTTTTTTTGTTGCCCTTGTATCTTAGTAAAAAAAGACTTAGTATACGTGACTAGAGTCAAGTTGTTATTAATAACTTATAAGTAATTAGGGGAAGTAATTAATAAGTTGTTATGGCAAGTAATTAATAAGATCTTATAAGGTAAGTGAGGCCACTTGATAGTTTCTTATCTAGCTGTTTTTTTCAGTGCTTGTATAGTGCAGAGTATAACCACCAGTTGATTTTCTAATTCCTCAGAAAACAGTCATGAGTATATTAAGCCCACTTGTACAAATCCCCCTCCTTTCAAATCATGGTGTCCCCATGTTGATCTTTGACATCACTTAGTGATTTAAAAGGCTGTAGCTATGAAAGGGCTTTGACGGCTGAGAGCTTTTCAAAAGCACAGTCCCGTTGCGGCTTGTGTATGAATTGAAAAGAAATGAATGCCGACGCTATTGAATAGCGGGGTGTGAGGCATTCACAAAATGTGTACAACAGTGACATCACCTGGCAGATCATGTTAAAGGTGAATTACACTTACCTGAGTGTGTGTGTGTCTGTGTCTGTGTGTGTGTGTAAGCATCTGTATGTGCGTGCATGTGTGTGTCTGTGTGTGTGTTCATGTGTGTGTTCGTGCGTGTCTGTAAGTGTCTGTAAGTGCATGCGTGTGTGTGTTCGTTTGTGTGTGTCTGTGTGTACGCTACAGACACTGTAGTACGCAGTAAACCGAGACACCTCACAAAACCTGTTCTACGAGTCTTCGTGTTGGAGCGCTAAAAAAAGAAATTTAACGTTCTGAAAAGTCAGAAATATTTTTCAAGCTCAGATAAAACCGGATAAGATCTTATAATCTATACACGGTATTTCAAATTTATCCGGCTGAGCTATGACGTCAGCTCTGTCAACCGGTTAGCTGTTGGCTGTATGTGTGCGTGTTTGTTTGTGTCTGTGTTAGTGTATATGCGTGTTTGTGTTTGTGTGTGTGTATGTGTGTGTTTGTGTGTGTGTGTATTTATGTGTTTGTATGTGTGTACATGTATGTTTATTTATGTGTTTGTGTGTGTGTGTGTGTGTTCGTTTGTGTGTGTGTGTGTGTGTGGTTAATAGTTATTATATCAACTAACTTTTAAGAAATTGCAGAGGTAACCTACACGTTGTAAGTAGCCAATTTTCTAGTTTTTTCAGAAACATCCACAAATGCCTGACTTGTTGACAAGACGGATGTATTGCTGACACCTCTCAGCTATAAGCGTGCTGCATTTGAAAAGATATGTCCCCCACCTGAAATTGAATAGGGCATTCAACTGAGACATGTGGTGTGTGGAGTGAAGGGCAGAGATTTACTAGTATTTGTCAGTTGTCATAAGCACAGACCTAAAACAACAAGGGTAAAAGGTATATGATCACTGGCTTTATGGCGGGCCTCTCTCTGTGTGAGGAGCTCATAGCAGGTTATGCGGGCGAGTGTTTGACACTGTTCAAAACCAATTAGCATTTTGTGGGGGACACGATATCGATAATGAAAAATAAGACATACCTTGGCGTGTTTAGACATAACATGGTGTTTTTTCATGAATACCATGTTAGTCTGATGAATATCGAACTGCTTGAAAAAGTTTTAAAATCTTTCTCTGAACCTAAAGGCGACATTATAAATAAATTACCTAACAGGTTCAGTCATGACGTGAAAAATGTTTGCAGTTAAACCCTGTCAACTTACTCATAAAGAGAGATAGTGAGTAAAATTATGTGGAAAGAGAGAGAGCTATTGTGTGTGTCGGGGTATTTACGTGTGTCTGTACGTGTGTGTGTGTATGTGTGTGTGTCGGGATATTCACGTGTGTCTGTACAAGTGTGTATGTCTGTACATGTGTGTGTGTATGTGTTTGTGTGTGTGTGTGTGTGATTGTGTATATAACTTGTATGTCAATCTGGCACTACCCTTGAATTATCTTGGTCTGCAACTGGCTTGTCTGTGTGTGTGCGTGTATGTTTGGCTTTTGTTATGTTCAGAGCCGTGCTTACACAGAGCCATTTAATAGTTTGCACTGAGCGGTACCCCTGTGAACTTGCCTGCTGTACAATTTTCTAAAAATCTTTTCAAGCGTGGCCTGTGAATAGGCGCCGTGAAAGCATGTCCTCACCTTATATGCATTGAAAGGTGTTTGTCAGTCTTGTCATGTGTGAATGTGTGTTGTACAGAGCTTGTGAGTTTTTCGGAAATCGACTCTGACAGTATTGAGAGACAATGAAGAGTAATTTTCTAATTATTGTGATGTGTAAAATAACATTATTATATTTATTTGAGTGCACTATCAGGATTTTGGTTTTATTTGAGAGAAACGACAGTGTGGACGTTAACGACCGTAATAAGTTAATTAATTAAGGTCATTAGGTGTTGACAGAGACAATAGTTATAGAGAAAGACAATAGGAGATTACTAACTCCACCAAAAAGCTCCACGCGCAGGCTTTAGGAAACGTCCACGGACCATGACACTGACCATTCCAAGTCCTGTAGCAACGGGCGAGGGGCGAAACGGCAGGTGAAAGATGTCACTGGAAGCCACAGTCTCAAACCTGCATGCAGGCGGTTCAGGATATTGGTCGCCTGATGTTGACCTGGGGATGACAACATCACTCGGCACACCCTGAACGACCAAGCAGCCTTCTCTAGGGACAGCACTGCTTGCTCCACACGGAGAGGGGCCTAGAAAAGGTGGCCTAACCAAAGCTCGTCCCCTCGCAACCCCAGTTGGCTAGCCACGGTCAACGGGGATCTTCTCCTGCGGTCAAAAAACAAGAAAGAATAACGGATCAACTCTCATGACGACCACGACCGGACTCAACGTAGCATGCTGGAACATCCGAACCATGCTCGACAAAGCAGACAGCGGACGCCCTGAACGTCGCTCCGCCCTCATTGCCCATGAATTGCGGAGGTTAAACATCGACATCGCCGCGCTCAGTGAAGTACGTTTTCCGGACGAAGGCAGCCTCCAAGAACTTGGCGCTGGGTACACCCTCTACTGATCAGGCAGGCCTGAATCAGAAAGACGGTTCTCAGGCGTGGGTTTCATGGTCAAGACCTCCATTGCAACTAAGCTGGAAAACCTACCAATGGGTCACTCAGACCGCATCATGTCCATGCGCCTCCCACTGAGACACCAGCAACACGTCACCCTTCTCAGTGTGTACTCCCCAACCCTCCTGGCAGAGCCTGCTGAAAAGGACAAGTTTTACACTGACCTGCGCAGCCTCATACAGAGCACCCCTGCAGACGACAAAGTCATCATCCTTGGCGACTTCAACGCCAGAGTGGGCCAGGACTCTGAAGCCTGGAAAGGAGTCCTCGGCAAGCATGGCCTCGGGAACTGCAATGACAATGGCCGCCTACTGTTGGAGTTCTGTGCAGAGCAGCAACTGGTCATCACCAACACTACTTTTCAGCAAAAAGACAGTCGAAAGACCACCTGGATGCATCCTCGCTCCAAACACTGGCACCTTATCGACTATGTCCTAGTGCGTCAGAGGGACCGCACTGACGTCCTCCTCACCAGAGTGATGCCCAGCGCAGAGTGCCACACTGACCACCGTCTTGTCCGCTGCAAACTCAGGCTACACGTCAAGCCAAAACCCAAGAAATGGGGGCCCCCCAAGAAAAAGCCTGATGTTGCCAGCCTTCAGCGTGACGACGTGAAAGCTGCCTTTCAGACAGATTTACAGCGCAGGCTCAAAGACACAGCGGACCCAGCAGACTCCTCCCCTGAAACACTTTGGGAACAACTGAAATCTGCTATTGCAAAATCCTCTGCAGAAGTCCTGGGTTTCGCTAGAAAGAAGAACAAAGACTGGTTTGACGAGAACGATGTAGAGATCCAGGAACACCTAGCAAAAAAAAAAGAGCCGCCCATCAGGCCCACCTAGCCCAGCCTTCCTGCCCTGTGAAGAAGTCTGCCTTCCGCCTCGTCTGCAGTAGTCTCTAGCGCAAGCTTAGAGATCTCCAGAATGAGTGGTGGACAAGACTTGCACAGAGGACCCAGCTTTGCGCTGACAATGGTGACTACAGGGGCTTCTACGAAGCACTGAAAGCAGTGTATGGCCCCAGACACCTGGTACAAAGTCCCCTGCGACGCGCGAGTGGCCAGGCACTCCTCACAGATAATACCTCCATCTTGAACCGCTGGTCGGAGTACTTTCAGAGCCTCTTCAGCGCTGAGCGCACTGTTCAAGAAGCAGTCTTCCTACAAATCCCACAACTCCCAGTAAAGGTTGAATTGGACGAACCGCCCAACGCTGAAGAGACCCTCACAGCCATCTACCAGCTCAAGAGTGGCAAAGCAGCAGGCATTGATGGAATACCGCCAGAGATCTGGAAACATGGAGGCACAGCACTGCACAACAAGCTCCATGACCTCTTTCTCTGCTGCTGGGAGGAAGGAACACTACCAAAGGATCTCCGTGATGCTGTCGTTATCACCCTGTACAAGAATAAAGGCGAGAAGTATGACTGTTCCAACTATCGGGGAATTACCCTGCTGTCCATTGCTGGGAAAATTCTTGCAAGGCTGCTCCTGAATTGGCTGGTACCTGCCATCGCTGAAGACCACCTCCCAGAGGGCCAGTGTGGCTTCAGAGCAAACAGGAGCACCACCGATATGGTCTTTGTGCTGAGACAGCTTCAGGAAAAGTGCCGCGAGCAGAACAAAGGGCTGTACGTAACGTTTGTCGACCTAACAAAAGCGTTCGACACTGTGAGCAGGCAAGGCATGTGGCAGATCCTGGAGCGACTTGGCTGTCCCCCAAATTTCCTCAGCATGATTGTCCAGCTACACGAGGACCAGCAAGGCCAGGTCAGACTCAACAATGTCCTCTCAGAACCATTCCCTATTCTCAACGGCGTAAAGCAGGGCTGCGTGCTTGCACCGACCCTCTTCACCATCTTTTTTAGCATGATGTTGAAGCAGGCCACAGTGGACCTCGATGATGACGATACAGTGTACATCAGGTATCGTCTCGATTGCAGCCTGTTCAACCTCAGACGACTGCAGGCTCACACGAAAACCCTAGACCAACTGATTCGTGAGCTTCTTTTTGCTGATGATGCTGCCCTTGTTGCACACACAGAGAGAGCGCTGCAGCGCATCACGTCCTGCTTCACAGACGCTGCCCAGCTCTTTGGACTCGAGGTCAGTCTGAAAAAGACAGAGGTCCTCCATCAGCCGGCACCCAAGACAGTGTATCGCCCTCCTCACATCACCATTGGCGAGTCTGAACTTAAGTCAGTGCACCAGTTTACTTACCTTGGCTGCATTATCACGTCGGACGCCAAGCTGGACAAGGAGCTTGACAGCAGGCTGGCAAAAGCAAACAGCGCTTTCGGGCGACTTTTCAAGCGGGTGTGGCACAATCAACAGCTGAAAACAGGCACCAAGATCATCATGTACAGAGCTGTGGTCCTCACCACCCTGCTGTATGGTTCCGAGTCCTGGGCCCTCTACCGAAGCCAATTACGACTCCTCGAACGCTTCCACCAGCGCTGCCTGCGTACCATCCTGGGCATTCACTGGAGTGACTATGTCACCAACGTCGAGGTCCTTGAACAGGCTGAAACTGTGAGCATCGAGGCCTTGCTGCTGCGGACACAGCTCCACTGGGCGGGGCATGTCTCCAGGATGGAGGATCATCGCCTACCAAAGATCACCCTGTTCGGCGAGCTTGCCACTGGACACCGTGACAGAGGGGCACCAAAGAAGAGATACAAAGACTATCTCAAGAAGTCACTTAGTGCCTGCCAAATCGACCACCACCAGTGGTCCTCACTTGCTGTGGACCGTGACACCTGGCGCTCCACCATTTACAAGGCAGCTGTCTCCTTTGAGGACTCTCGCAGAGCTAGCCTTA
>BTPG01000003.1:81176078-81211078 GCA_036245525.1 Semisulcospira habei
ACAGCATCGGTGTGGAAAGCCCTGAACGTTATAACAAAGGGTAAATCAGCCCCTGAAATACCATCCCATTTGTCAGCTGATATATTAAATAAGCACTTCCTATCGACAGCTGAAACACTTGCTCAGTCAGCTGCAAGTAGGAACACAGAGTACCAAGTTCCTAGTGTACTGGAAAAATACTGTGAGGCCAAAAATATGCTGCAGACATTCATCATTCCTGATATTACCGTCGCTGAAGTCGGCAAATTCATCTCTAGCATGCCGAACAAAAAGTCCACCGGGATGGATGGTATAGACAACAAAATTCTGAAAATGTCACTACCATATACGGTAGAGGCACTCACTTATATCTTTAACCTGTGTATAAAACACAGCACGTTTCCAACTATTTTCAAAGAGGCCAAGGTAATTCCAATCCCTAAATCAAAAGATCTTGAAGATGTCAATAACTACCGTCCTATCTCACTTTTGTCGGCCCTGTCAAAGCCCCTTGAAAAACACATACAAAAACACCTCCTCGGTTTTCTAGAAAAGGGCAATTTCATAAATATTCATCAGTCTGGCTTTAGACCGAAACACTCATGTCAGTCAGCACTGGCACACATTGTAGACAGCTGGCTGGAATCAATAAATAAAAACCTGATGTCTGGAGCTGTTTTCTTAGACCTACAAAAAGCATTTGATCTTGTCGACCATGACATTCTCTTAAAGAAGCTAGCAGCATACCATATAAGTGAAACTGCCATAGCATTTTTTACATCATACCTAAAAGACAGAAAACAAAAGGTATATACTCATGGAAAATACTCTAAACAAGGACAAGTTAACTACGGTGTCCCCCAAGGGTCGATCTTGGGACCTCTTCTATTTATAATATTCATTAATGATTTGCCTTTGCATATTACTAACACTGATGTTAATTGCAACCTGTTTGCGGACGATACGAGCCTCCATGTTTCAGGTAAAAAAAACAGCTGACATTACCATTAGCTTACAAAGTAGTCTCAGCGAGGTTTCCGACTGGTGTAGAGAGAATCATATGGTTCTTCATCCAGGAAAAACAAAGAGTATTTTAATCACTACACGACAAAAACACCAACGCCGACCACAGCCGTTACATTTACAACTGAACGCTAAACCGATAGAACAAGTCACAGAGCGTAAATTCTTGGGAATACACGTTGACGAACAATTATGTTGGGAGACGCATATAAATACAGTCTGTAAAACCATTGCTAAAAACACTTTCCTGTTGTCCCAGCTTAGACAAGTAACGGATACACATACTCGTAAACTGTTTTTTCATGCCCATATCAAGTCTCACGTTGATTATGTCTCCACAGTGTGGGACGGTTGTAGTGATGTTCACATGAACAGGTTAAACTCTATATATAAAAGAGCTGTCAAAATGATAGATACGCGGCCCATTCCTACCACAGACAAATTTAGACATCTAAACATTCTCGGCCTGCGTCAACAACTTAGTTTCAACAAATGCATCCTCATGCACAAGATATTAAATAACATGACACCGCAGTATCTAACCACCAAATTTGTGCCACAGCAAGAACGCGAACGGTCCTCAAGGAACAATACTTTACCCCTACCTCTGCCTAGAATTGACCTCTTTAAAACTAGTTTATCCTTTTCTGGACCGTTTGTATGGAACACTATTCCTGCACATTTGAAGACTATAGCCTCACTTGGAATCTTTAAAACGAAACTTTTCGATTACCTGATGAGCCAAACATAACAACACTGGGCATTTAAACAAACCCTGATGGTTAATGCTTTTATGTAATATAATTATGCATTTATCTATATTGTTGGTGTGTGTGTGTGTGTGTGTGTGTGTGTGTGTGTGTGTGTGTGTGTGTGTGTGTGTGTGTGTGTGTGTGTGTGTACGGTATAAGATGAATGTTAAGTGTTGTTATTTTGTGTCATTTTTTAAAATTTTATTGTTGCATGAAATAATATGTGTAAATATAATTCTTTATTATTATTATTATCTTTTAATCTATTTTATCTTGTAGATGTTAGCAACGGCAAGTTTGTAAAATGACGATTTGTTTCTGTCAAAACTGTTTACCGTTGATAAATAAAGTTTCATCATCATCATCATCTCTCTCTCTCTCTCTCTCTCTCTCTCTCTCTCTCTCTCTCTCTCTCCCTCTCTCTCTCTAAGCACCACGCGTTACCCATGTGCTGCCTTACATCTGACTGAATGTGTGTGTGTGTGTGTGTGTGTGTGTGTGTGTGTGTGTGTGTGTGTGTGTGTGTGTGTGTGTGTGTGTGTGTGTGTGCGAACACGCATGCGAGCGTGTGTAACGAATCACTCGAGTAATGGATGTTTTACTTTATTCTTGTGCTGCCTTACAAGTAGCACACGTGTACGCATATGCCTGTGTGACGAAACTCTATGCTCACGCATGGGGTTCAAACAGTAGGTTTTGTTAGCGGTTTGTCTTGTGACAACTATTCGGTGTGGCACGAGACCCAGGTGGAATCTTTAAAGAACGTTTGGCACGGGGAGTTTTAATGAGTTTAGGCGAGAGCTCAGTCTGTCAGAGGATGAAATAAGTTAGTACGGAGCTTTACTGTCAGTGAGGACAGACGTGTGTGAGATACCTTAGCCCGTATTCCAAGACTCTGGAACCTAGAATTCATGTATGTTTCTATACGTATTATTGATGGTTATTGCGTTAAAGATAGTATGCGTTAACAGGAGTTGATTCGGTAGCGTAGTGTTGACAGGTTTGGTTCAGTTATGGTGGTTTGGAATTCGTTGAGATAACCGTTGTTTTTCGTATACAGTTATTTACCGAGATCGATAACTGATGAATGTGAGGCATGTAGACCTACGGCGTTATGAAGGTAGTACGTGGTTAGGTATAGTCTTTTACAGCGGATGGGATAATGCATAGCGAGAGTGTTAGGTTAAAGTTTGTTTCAAGTTAGTGACAGAGATATGGGGGTGTTACGATAGTAGTTCGGGTTATGAGGCACATGTGTTTGTGTAAATGATACGTGGGAGTTATTTGTATCAGCCAGGTTACGTAATGTATCTCATATCATCCAATATGTGTGTGTGCGTAGCAAGTGTTACGATTTGGGACTGTATTATTGTTCAGAGTGCTTGTCGAGAGTGGAGCGACGTACGCCGAGACGTCAGTCACCAGGGACCTAATGCGAGGTCATCTCTCCATCTCTTCACTCAGGGAGTGAGCGACCGGTGCCGAGACACCCGGGTCACAGCGAGGACTGCGCTATACGGCACGAGTAGCGAGGACGTCCAGGGTACGAGAGGCAGGACGACTAGAGAGCGTACAACAAAGGACTTGCACGCCTAGACGTGAAAAGGACTGAACGTAAACGGTCGAGAACACCAAACAGGTTGGAGTGTGAGATACTACTACCTAGCATGGCATTGATATTGTGTATGCATGTCGTATTGAGATGTTGGTAGGGGGAAAGGTGTGGCGTAGATCGTTTGAAAGTTGTGTGCGTTCTTTTATTTGTTTATGATTTGTTATAAACGCCTTCGTTAGACAGAAAGCCCGTGTTGAGTTTTACCGCGTGAATGCGCCTGTCTGAGTCAGTGGCGGTGTATGCGTCTGTTGTGCGAGAGTCTGTACGTGCAACTGTGAGTAAGTCTGCGTGCGTTACTGTAGTGACCATGTTTTAGCGGTAGGTTAGAGGGCCGAAGGTGTTAGCTAGCTTGTGTAGGGCATTTGCAGTAAGGTTTGCTTGCTATGTGCATGTTTGATTGTCTGTGTTAGATTCCCCTCTCCGATTCTAGGCGGTAACATCCTTTGTTTCCGTAGTTTTCTGGATCTTACGAGGAGTTAGTACTTGTTTCTTCCTTTTGCATAGGTAGTATTTTTTGCCCGTGCTCTTCTTTCTATCTTTCTTGGTTTTCGTTCGATCTGGACGTCAAAGTATGTCACTGTTTTCTGCGTAGGTTGTTGATATTGTTGTGGCTTTGCATTTTAAGTTTTTGCCGTTGATTTGTTTGTGTCTTTGTATTTTTACGTTTTTCAAATTTTTGGAAGTTAATATAGAGTTCGACCCGGTAGACCTCCGTGAGAAGGCCTTTGTCGCCTGCTCGGCGTTAAACACCAATAATCAACATGGACCCGGTAGAGGCTTGTATTAAGGAAGGTGAGAGGCTAGGGCTTAAGGACGATAAACTTTTTGGTTACGTTGAGAAATGTAAGGATAGGGAAGATAAGGCGATAGAAAGAGAAGTTCGGAGAGAGAGAGAGAGAGAGAGAGAGAGAGAGAGAGAGAGAGAGAGAGAGAGAGAGAGAGAGAGAGAGAGAGAAGAGAGGGAGAGAGTACTTAAGAAAGATTGATTGTACACTGCTTAACGTCCTGATAGCAACAATACTTTCTCAGGACGTACTTAAGAAAAAGGAGTTAGAAGCTCAGAGAGAGAGAGAGAGAGAGAGAGAGAGAGAGAGAGAGAGAGAGAGAGAGAGAGAGAGAGAGAGAGAGAGAGAGAGAGAAGAGAGGGAGAGAGTACTTAAGAAAGAGAACTTAGAAGCTCAGAGAGAGAGAGAGAGAGAGAGAGAGAGAGAGGAGAGAGAGAGAGAGAGAGAGAGAGAGAGAGAGAGAGAGAGAGAGAGAGAGAGAGAAGAGAAAGAGAGAGTGCTTAGAAAAGAGGAACTAGAGGTTCAGAAACAGAAGGACGAAAGGGAGCAAGCTTTAAGAGAGAAAGAACTAGAGTATCAGAGAGAGAAAAAGAAAAAGATAGGGAGTCAAAAGAGAGAGATAGGGAGGTGCAAATGCAGTTAGCTCGAGATGCAGCGTCTAGAGCAGCTCCAGATAGTGATTCAGTAGGCCGGGGCATAGTAATTTCCCTAGATTACCGATGTTTAAGGAGTCTGTGGACTCCATTGACGCTTTTTTGTGTCGTTTCGAGGCTCACGCGCAAGCGTTGAGTTGGCCTTCTGCCAACTGGCCCGTTTTGCTTTCGTCGGTGCTAGGTCAGGCCTTGAGTCTTTCCATAGCCTGAATGTTTCGGGGAACGTAGATTACGAGACTTTGAATGAGTGTCTCATCCAGAAGTTCCAGTGTGGTGCGGAGGGTTTCAGAGAACGCTTGAGAGCTTGTCGGCCAGAGACAGGGAAATCGTTTGGTCGTTTGGCAAGCGATTGTCCCATTTGCTCGTGCGTTGGGTCGAACTGTCCAAGATCGACCACACGTACGAGGCAGTATTCGATCTCGTGTTGGCGGAACATATTTTTGGTAGCGTTTCCAAGGATCTAGCGGTATTCTTGAGGGAGCGTAACTTCAAGAGTACAGACGAGTTAGTTCAGAACGCGGAGGCTTTTGGGCTGGCGCATCCGACGAAAAACCTAGCGCGTATGACCGAGTCGCCGCCAGTCGGGTTGCTCGCCGCTAACACGACTGGGGGATATCGAGGCGTCAATACCTTGCGTGGGGCCCAACTATTTAATGGGAGAGGTTCTTTCCGGGTTCGACGGGGGTATAGAGGTAACAGCAATGGCGGTCGCGATCCTTACGCACGAGGCGAGAAATCTGGGCGTGGGTACGGTCGTGGTCGTATTGCGAATTCGGACACTCAGTATTTTGAGTGTCGTGAGTATGGGCATTTCAGTCGTGACTGTCCTAGCAGTCGTTCAGGGTTTCAGTGTTTCACTTGTCAGGTGTAAGGCCATCTAGCTCATCAATGTCCTGGCGATACTGGTATGGTGGAGGGGGCGCAGCAGCCCACTCACATGGCCAGTTTTGCAGTCCCAGTCGGGGAAGAACCACAGCTGGGCGGAGTGTGTTCAGCTGAAGGAAGTGGTTGCCTGCCGCTGGTGGACGGTGTTGTCAACGGGTGTCTCGCTTCTGTTCTCCGTGATTCAGGTACAACGACCGCAGGGGTCAGACGTAGCCTCGTTAGAAAGGAACAGTACACGGGCGAGACGCAGAAAGTAATTTCGTTTGGAGGGAAGGTAGAATCTTTTCCTTTGGCTAAGATAGAGGTTGACACGGAGTTTTTCACAGGTGATCTGATTTCTTGTGTCATCGACGAGCCAGTAGTTGATTTAGATCTCGGTAACATGAAGGGTGTGCAGCCAGTCATCGGTAGGGTCGGCGCGATTAAGCGAGCTCACGTTCCTAGCGGTTCAGTCGCATCAAGCGCGACGAGAGCTCGAAGCAAGCGAAATTGTGATCAGAGGGACCGTGTTATTGCAGTCCGGAGTCAGGGGATCGGTCCGCGGGTTTGGCTCACTGGTCGGGTTGGCCTGAGAAGGCATAGTTCTGTTGCGGACAGAAATGCCGCTCACCACCCGTCTTTAGGTAGGTCGGACGCTGTTGGTTCTCGCTATAGAGTGCATATCGTTAGGTCATGTCCATAGTTCAGATATGTTATCGCGTTTGCTCTCTCTTTTCGTCCAGATAGTGTGCGTTGAGGTTTAAGGCTGTGTTCTTTTGTGATAGAGTAGTGTATTGCGTCCAGAATTCTTAAAAAGAAACTCGGTCGTTTCTTTTTTTTTTTTTTTTTTTGACGAGGAAGGGGGAATTGTGAAGAAACTCTATGCTCACGCATAGGGTTCACACAGTAGGTTTAATACGGTACAGTTTTGTTAGCGGTTTGTCTTGTGACACCTATTCGGTGTGGCACGAGACCCAGGTGGAATCTTTAAAGAACGTTTGGCACGGGGAGTTTTAGTGAGTTTAGGCGAGAGCTCAGTCTGTCAGAGGGTGAAATAAGTTAGTACAGGGCTTTACTGTCAGTGAGGACAGACGTGTGTAAGATACCTTAGCCCGTATTCCAAGACTCTGGAACATAGAATTCAGGTATGTTTCTATACGTATTATTGATGGTTCTTGCTATTGCGTTAAAGATAGTATGCGTTAATAGGATTTGATTCGGTTGTGTAGTGTTGACAGGTTTGGTTCAGTTATGTTGGTTTGGAATTCATTGAGGTAACCGTTGTTTTTCGTATACAGTTATTTACCGAGATGGATAACTAACGAATGTGAGGAATGTAGACCTAAGGAGTTATGAAGGTAGTACGTGGTTAAGTATAGTCTTTCCAGCGTATGAGATAACGTATAGCGAGAGTGTTAGGTTATAGTTTGTTTCAAGGTAGTGACAGAGATATGGGGGTGTTACGAAAGTAGTTCGGGTTATGAGGCACATGTGTGTGAGTGTGTGTGTGAATGAACGTGTGAGTTATTTGTAACAGCCACGTTACATAATGTATCTCATAGTATCCAATTATGTGTGTGTGTTTAGCAAGTGTTACGATTTAGGACTTTATTATTGTTCAGAGTGCTTGTCGAGAGTGGAGCGACGGACCCCGAGACGTCAGTCACCAGGGACCTAATGCGAGGTCATCTCTCCATCTCTTCACTCAGGGAGTGAGCGACCGGTGCCGAGACACCCGGGTCACAGCGAGGACTGCGCTATACGGTACGAGTAGCGAGGACGTCCAGGGTACGAGAGGCAGGACGACTAGAGAGCGTACAACAATGGACTTGCACGCCTAGACGTGAAAAGGACTGAACGTAAACGGTCGAGAACACCAAACAGGTTGGAGTGTGAGATACTTCTACCTAGCCTGGCATTGATATTGTGTATGCATGTCGTGTTGAGATGTAGTTAAGGGGAAAGGTGTGGCGTAGATAGTTTGATAGTTGTGTGCGTTCTTTTATTTGTTTATTATTTGTTATAAACGCCTTCGTTAGACAGAAAGCCCGTGTTGAGCTTTACCGCGTGAATGGGCCTGTCTGAGTCAGTAGCGATGTATGCGTCTGTTGTGCGAGAGTCTGCGTGCGACTGTGAGTAAGTCTGCGTGCGTTACAGTGTGTGTCCGTATATGTGTGTGTCCGTGTGTCTGTGTGTATGTGTGGTATTTTCAATTCCTCAATAGTTACATTTTATGGTTAGTGTTTAATAGTGTTACGTGGTGGGGTCGTAGTCTTAGTATGATAAACACACCAGACGCACGCACGTAAGGTTCTTTTAAATAAACTTCATTCAGCTGCAACCCGTCACACGTGGCTTAAGGATGCAGGCTACACTGGAGTAACAGTTCCAACAATATTTTAATTCAGCGATGCGATCTCCACACAATGCATTCCCAAATGCACCAACACTGATACAATGTCTCCTCTTCTGCAAATGTCAACACTGGCGACACAAAGTTCCTCACACAACGTACACCACCGTTACGCTGCGTCACTCACAATGTACACCCTATACGGGTCACGTACCTACGATAAACTGTGTGTCCCTACAACTGACAATGCCCGACAATGTACACACGTGCTTCCTAGCACCAACTTTTATAGTAAAACAACTTTCCAGAAAAATCTAACGAATTTACACAACGCACCCAAACAGAACGGAACACGTAACTGAAACTCATAAATATTAATAAAATAAGGAACTTTCTCGGATAACTACAATAGTCTACAAAAATTTGACTGCTCATTTCAGCCCCAAATCCTAGTATATAATGACGTCACACAACAGTATGGCAGACCGTTCACGACCTTTCATAACAAGCAAAGAACGGCCGCTAATTTCACGCTCACAAAAAACAATTATGACTAAAAATAGATCAGCTTTACTACCGCTATTCTCCGTGCGACTTTGCTAGAAGCTTCCGGACTAAACTTAGTGTATCATAACAAAACCAATTCTGCTATCTGTGCGAACAATAAAGAATCTTACTGAAAAGGAACGTGATTCGCAACCATGATAGCTCAAATACAAATCGGATCGTTTCCTACGATTAACACATGCATACTCTCACAGAACAACACACCTACAATCGTAACATTACCCCCCTCTTTAGAATGAAATTTCACAAAAATTTCTTTTCAAATCTAAAAAACCGGTTGTGGCTGTGTTAACCTAAACAGAACCCTAAACAAATACAATTTCACAACCAAATTAAATACAAATAATCGTCTCACAGTTCCTATAAACTGTTCATAGCGAAAACATGTCCCTTTAAACTGTCCCGAGTGCAGACATGTCCCTTTAAACTGTCATTGACACCGAAATGTTTCTTCAAACTGTTATGGACACAGAAATGTTAATTTAAACTGCTCTGCTCAGGTTATCCGCCCCAAAGTTCTGCGAACCCTTAGTTAAACTAAAAATTAATGTCGAAATTCACTTCTGGAACATCTTCAAATCATGGGGTACAGTTCACAGTTCACACAGTACAAGGGTTACTGGTCCTGGGTCAAACACGGTCGGTTTATGGAAGGTATGATAGTCCATACACACCAAATTGGATCTCTCTTGTTCCTTCGCGATGACCATTGGCGATCTGGAATCTTTGACGACTCCCACGTCCGGCGTCTCCCCAACATTCTCCCTCAGTCCTTCTAACGTGTTGCGAAGCAGACGACATGGCTCTTCGCGAACCGGCTTGTTGGATGTCAGATTAACCTCGTGCTGGACGGTGTCTGTTGTCCCTGGGTCAGGTATAAACCGATGCTTGAACTCTTGAGTCAGGACGCACAGTTCTTCTCGTTGAGTCTGGGTCAGATTCTGACCAAACTGGATGTTTTCTACATCCTCCTTGTGGCGGAGTTCATTAAGGTCAAACAGGTTCTCGTCGTCTAGTCTTTCGTCATCAGCAAGACGCACCGATGCCGCCAGTTGTGTTTTGTCTTGATGACCTCTCTCAATATACTTCTTCAGCAGATTAGCATGATAAGTCTTCACCTTGTTGTTGACCTTGACTCTGTAGTTGTTGATGCCAACCACCGTATCGACAACGTAGGGTCCCTTCCACTGCATCAGGAGTTTGTTGTTGTCGGTAGGAAGAAGAACCAACACCTGGTCACCTGGCTGGAATCGTCGAGGTTTCGCCTTACGATCATAGTAATGCTTCCCCTTGCTCTGCGCCTTCCCTAGTTCTTCCCGAGTCATCCTGAGGGTATCTTCCAGCTTCTCTCTCAGGTCGAAGACGTACTGGTAGCTGATCTTCACCTCAGGCGCGTCGATATCCTTGGTCCACAGCTCCTTCAGATGTGCATGGGCCCCCTTACATTCCTACCGTAAAGTAATTCAAAAGGGGAAAAATATGTCGAATCCTGAGGAACTTCACGGTATGCGAAGAGCAAGGCATTGATATATCTATGCCACAACCTTGGCTGTTCAGCACACAGTTTCTTCAGCATAGCCTTCAATGTTCCGTTAAACTTTTCAACCAGCCCATTACACATGGGGTGGTAAGGGGTGGTAGTAAGTTGTCGGATGCTCAATAGCCGGTTGACTTCCTCCATGCAGTCGGAGACGAACTGAGTTCCTAGGTCACTCAGGATCTCTTCAGGAATTCCCAAACGGCTGAACATGTCGACAAGCGCCTCTGCCACTGTTGGAGTGTCGATCGTCTTCAATGGTATGGCCTCAGGGTAACGTGTAGCGTAGTCCACCAGGGTCAAAATGAAGCGATGACCATCTTCACTTGGACGGGATATTGGCCCCACCAGGTCCACAGCTACCCGCTTGAAAGGCATATCGATCAGTTGCATTTTCTCTAGAAGAACCTTGGGCACTTTTCCCTTGGAGATTATTTCCTGGCATATGTCGCATGACCTGCAGAATCGGGTGACGTCGCCTCCCATATCAGGCCAGTAGTAGACGTCTCGGATCCTATCGAGGGTCTTGTTGATTCCCAAGTGTCCTCCCAATATGGAATCATGGGCCAATTTCATCGCCTGCATCCTCAAAGGTTCAGGAACTATTACCTGACGCACAGGTTTATCTCCATTAGTGTTGAATATCCGGTACAGGATATTTTTTCCTAGTCTCGAAGGTTATCTCCTTCCCCTTTCGCGTCACGGGCTCGGTCTGACCTCGGAACTTGTCAAGCGTGGGGTCGGCTTTCTGTAGCTCCACCAGCCTTTCCCTATTCACCACTGCTGCTTCCGTGTTGTCCGCCACTTTTAGAGGGATGGTCTGGTGACTCTTCTTTGCTTGACTTCTTGTGGTAACAGCACATGTTTCAGATCTCCACTCTGGATCTGGATCGTCTGCGTTTCTGGCACCATCAATGTTTCCGATGATAAGATCGTAGACTGGGATCTTCACGCATAGCACCTTCACCTCTCCTCTCAGGTACGGGGTGTCGACTCTGACATTGGCAAGGGGGATAATCCTCACAATTCCGTCGGCCAAAATGAGGGTGGTTCACTCCTGTAGCTTCTGGTCTTCAGTTATTAGGTCCTCCCTCACGATGATGCAACTACAACCGGTGTCTCTCAGCACTCTAACTGGTGTGTTTCCGACGAATCCTGACACCACCGGCATGTTCGGCACTTCACTCTCAGGCAGCGCAATGCTTGAGACTGGTAAATATGTAGCCCCATCTCCTACTGGGATGCGTCCATTCTTTTTGAAAGATTCAATCAGCTCCAGTGTCACTCGCGTTTCTCCAGACTCAAAGTCACTGGATGGCGTCCCATCATTGGCTAATACAGCGGCGGCTCTGTGTTGAGACGTGGTACTGCTTCTGCCTGCAATCCCGCGATCTTGGTGGATCTTCTGATGTTGTCGCCTCGGGGAACATCTTTAGAAGGACACTGTATCGCCTTGTGACCTTTCTTTCCACAGAGAAAACATCAGGTTCTCTACCGGCTTGTATTTCGGGGTGTCTCTGACATTGTGAATTTCCTCTGCTGGTGCAGACAAGCGCTGCGGCTTACTGTGCCCGAACTTCATGTTGTGGGCGTCAAGGTGTCTTTGAGCGAAGTCGGCCAGGGCCTTTAGGGACTGGTCTTTTTGCTCCCTGAGGTGGGCGGCAAGGCCCTTAAAACATGCGTTGAGGACTTGTGCTTTGATGATGAGGTCACACAGGTCCTGGTACTCTTTGTTTAAACCAGCCAGTTCTATCCATTTCTCCAGGTAGCTCCTGATTCTCTCAATGAATAGGCGGGGTGTTTCTCCGTCGTCAGGCCTGCAGTTCCGAAATAGTCGCCTGTAACCCTCTTCAGTGAAGTGTACTGTCTCAGCAGGGCGGCTTTCAACTGCGTATAATCTTCGGCTTCTTCTCTTGGCAAGCGGGTGTAAAATTCAAGTGATTTGCCAGTTAGAAGTGCACTGAGCTTGATAGCCAAAGTCTCTTGTCTCCAGTTGTTGCTGCTTGCGAAGCGCTCGAATCGCTCCACCTAAGCGTCCATCTTAACTGAATTTTCAACAAAAGGTGGAAGTTCTGGCGCGCGGGCTGTTTGCTCTCTGCTGGCTAAGGTTGTTGCTTCAGCAGCTCTCTGGCTCTGTGCCTCTATCTCCATCTGCTTTAAATGAATTTCATGTTGTCGCTGCCTCTCCGCCTCTTCTCGCTGTTCCTCTGCCTCTTCTCGCTGTTTCTCTGCTTCTTCTGCTTGGTTTTCGAGTTTTCTGATTTCACGTTCTTTAGCTCTTTCTTCTCTCCCCAATCTCTTTTCTTCTTCGAGTCTCTTTTCTCTTTCTCTCTCCAGTCTATCTTTTCTTTTCTCTCTTGTTTCTTTTCTTCTCTCTCCAGTCTCTCCTTTTCTCTCTCGTTTACAAACTCGAGTAGTTGAGCTCCTTCGAGTGCACATTCCTTTCCAATTTTCAGTAATGTCTCCATTTCCGATGTCGCCATCTCTGCGTTTCACTGCTGGCTGTTTTCTCCTGCTACCCTTTCCACTGAGCCAACTAAAGAAGTCCCGTCGGAGGTGCCAATATGTTACGTGTTGGGGTCGTAGTCGTAGTATGATAAACACACCAGACGCACGCACGTAAGGTTCTTTTAAATAAACTTCATTCAGCTGCAACCCGTCACAAGTGGCTTAAGGATGTAGGCTACACTGGATTAGCAGTTCCAACAATATTTTAATTCAGCGATGCTATCTCCACACAATGCATTCCCAAATGCACCAACACTGATGCAATGTCTCCTCTTCTGAAAATGTCAACACTGGCAACATAAAGTTCCTCATACAACGTACACCACCGTTACGCTGCGTCTCACACAATGTACACCCTGTACGGGCCACGTACCTACGATAAACTGTGTGTCCATACAACTGACAATGCCCGACAATGTACATACATGCTTCCTAGCACCAACTTTTATAGTAATACGACTTTCCAGAAAAATCAATGAAATTTACACAACGCACCCAATCAGAACGGAACACGTAACTAAAACTCATAAATATTAATTTTTAAAAAAGGAACTTTCTAGGATAACTACAATAGTCTACAAAAAATTGTCTGCTCATTTCAGCCCCAAATCCTAGTGTATAATGATGTCACACAACAGTATGGCAGACCGTTCACGACATTTCATAACACGCAAAGAACGGCTGCTAATTTCACGCTCACAGAAAACAATTATGACTAAAAATATATCAGCTTTACTACCGCTATTCTCCGTGCGACTTTGCTAGAAGCTTCCGGACTAAACTTAGCGTATCATAACAAAACCAATTCTGCTATATGCGCGAACAATAAAGAATCTTACTGAAAAGGTACGTGATTCGCAACCATGATGGCTCAAATAAAAATCGGATCGTTTCCTATGATTAACACATGAATACTCTCACAGAACAACACACCCACAATCGTAACAAATAGTTTACTTTTGAAGTTTTAATTTTACTCTTTCAATTTTTAGTTGAAATCTTAGAGTTAATATTCTTTCATATAATCTATGATCACTTTTATGTTTATTTAAATCTAATGTATGCGCACGCGTGAGTATGTGTGCGTCTGTGTGTGTGGGTCCGTGCGTGATTGTAACGCATGACTTGAGTAATAGACATCATGCGTTACACTTGTGCTGCCTTGCATCTGACTGAACGTGAGTGTGTTTGTGTGTGTGTGTGTGTGTGTGTGTGTGTGTGCGCGTGTGTGTCTGTGCGCGCGCGCGTGCGCGAAATATTTATTATTATTATTATTATTATTATTATTATTATTATTATTATTATTATTATTATTATTATTATCTCATCTTTTTATTTTATTTATTTGTCGTGTTACCTTTTCTGCTGTTATATATATTTAAAATTTTAAGGACAGACATTTAAAAAGGCCTGCGTGCCTACTGTCTTCATCCTTAGAAAATAAACTTTCAATTCAATTCAAATCAATTTCTCTCTCTCTCTCTCCTCTCTCTCTCTCTCTCTCTCTCTCTCTCTCTCTCTCTCTCTCTCTCTCTCTCTCTCTCTCTCTCTCTCTCTCTCTCTGTGTCTCGCGCGCGCGCTCAAAACAATGACACGTATGTACTGTGGCCCTTATAAAGCTCACTGATGCATTGGCAAGTTTGCGAGGCTTTTTCAAATATATTCAAAATCAGAATTAGGTCAATGACAACAGGTAGAAACCCTTCACAGCGAGCACAGTTTGCATATAAAGGGGACTTTGCGAGTTATTGCTCTCATGTAGAAGAAACTTTGCGGATTATGGTTAATCCCAACTGTTATTTGGTAGTCGTGGTAGTATGATATCACCCCAGACGCAAGCACGTAAGGTTCTTTTAAAGAAACTTCACTTAGCTGCAACCCGTCACACGTTGCTTAAGGATGTAGACCACACTGGAGTAACAGTTCCAACAATATTTTATTTCAGCGATGCGATCTCCAAACAATGCATTCACAAATGCACCAACACTGATACAATGTCTCCTCTACAATGTATCCACGCTTTTGACACACTGTGGCTATCATACAATGTAAACACTATACACTGCATAACTCCGTCACTGACAATGTACACTCTATACGGGCCACGTACCTACGATAAACTGTGTGTCCCTACAACTGACAATGTTTGACAATGTACAAACGCGCTTCCCAGCACAATCTTTTATAGTATAATAGCTTTCCAGAATAATCTAGCAAATTCATACAACACAACCAATCAGAACAGAACACGTAACCAAGACTCATAAATATTGATGAAAAATAAATTTCTAGAATAGACTACAATAGTCTACAAAATTCGACTGCTAATTTCAACCCCAATTTTGGGAAATCCCGGTGTGTAATGACGTCACACAAGAGTACGCTACCCAGTTCACGACCTTGCCCGATTTCTCCGGAAATTTCACGACTCCGCCTAGTACATACTGGCTGCTAACTTCACGCGCGCAGAAAACCACCCGACTACTCGGACGGCTTCTAGAATCTTCGGGATTCAACTCTGTGTATCACAACATAGTTAGTTCTGCTCTCCGTGCGAACGATAGCAAATCTTACTAAAAAGGTACGTGATTCGTATTCACGATAGCTCAGATAAATATCGGATAGTTTCCTACGATCAATACATGCATGCTCTGAAAGAACAACACAACCACAATCGTAACACCAACTTGTTATGTCTCTTCTATTTTTAGAAGAGACTTTTTAGGATGGGTCACGGTGTGGCGAATTTAATGGTGGATGTCAAAGGTGGGCAGGCCTAAACCTCTGACAACTGAAGAAACAAGATACAAGTTATGTCATGTCCAGTTACGCTAACTTCGCTGCTGAATGTACATTTGGCGCGAAACGCAATATGTCAAGTCAATCAATCGGTCAAGAGTTTTTATTGTGTTGGCACATCGTCCATTTTCACATGGAGAAAGTATATATATATATATATATATATTATATATATATATTTATATATATATATATATATATCTATATATATATATATATATATATATATATATATAAGTTCAATATCACAAGGACATAACCTGGGGTATATTGACATTCTTAGTTGAAATGACAGTTTTCATAAAAGACAGTATCACGTGGCACAGAAGTAATCAGTCAATCATTGGAACATATCGTTGTTTCTATTTTCGCCTCTCGAAATAGATGCATTTTCAGAAGATAACAACTGATTAAGTAAAACACTTTCACGGTTGTTATCTATAGTTGCAAAAAGAATCCGAACGCAAGTCTCTACACTTAAGACAGTAAAATAAACTCTTTGGATTCGTCATCGATAGTTTGCGGGCGAAACGGTGTGTGTGTGTGTGTGTGTGTGTGTGTGTGTGTGTGTGTGTGTGTGTGTGTGTGTGTGTGTGTGTGTGTGTGTGTGTGTGTGTGTGTTCGCGCGCGCGCGCACGTAAGTATGTAGACACGAGAATCTCAGATATTGCACAAGCACACGCTTGAACTTCGCAAAATACTTTATTACAGGGGTGGCTAAGAGAGCCTCCGAGCATATTGTAACTGGATGTCTCATTGAAAACATAAAAGATCGTTTTTAGAAAGTCGGTTGGCGTCCATAATTTTTGTCATATTTACCTGAAATTTACCTGACATTTAGCATATAGTTATTTTGGAAAAAGACATTGGATGAGTTCATTAGCCAGCTTTAAACCCTTTCAAATTATGCAGTTAAAATTAACTCATTCAGCCCAACGGCCATATTTTCCCAAGTTTGGAGGCGCCATTTACTGACTATGCACCAGTTGCAGGAGATGGAGCGACCATGATAATTCGAATGCAGTGCCAGAATTGCTTGGCGCCGACAGGCGAGAAACTAATTTGGCACTACCCTTAAATTATCATGGTCGACCCATCTCCTGCTGTTGTGCGTCAGGGTTGAATGGGTTAATTTTTTACAGAAAAAAATTAAACGGTAAAAAACAAGATGTGGATTTCATCACAAAGTCTACAGTATTGTTTTGGGCTCACGTGCGTTCCTTTTCTTTAGAAATATTATGATTTGTTTCTGTTTTTAACTTTATCATTCTGATTCATCTCTCTCCACTTTAACTCCATCCCGACCGCCCATCCCCTACCCGCCAATCCGCACGGCAATGGCACACACAAACACAGACGGCAGACACACGGCGCTTTTTACCAGTTCTTTGGGCTTTCGTAGCCACAGCCAATTTGAAGAACAAGGTGGATTGGCCCATGCTAACAAGTCCTCTTCTGTATGAGATTGTGGGCGTTTTCCACCTTTTCCAGCATACATCCGCAAACATCATAACAAAACTAGAGAGACTGTCCTCCTAAATCAAGGAGAGCATTGGGTCAGCCAATACGCATGTACAGCATGTACGTGCTGGTGCTTTGCGTCACGTTGAGACATTGTATAAAACACTATCGCGTTTGCTGCTTTTACGTCACCGTCACTGTCTGATTTTACTGATGAAATCCAGGAGACTAAATTTTTATATTTTTTTCCGCATTGAATTTTTATTTTTGAAGAGGTACAAACGCTAGCTAACGAATTCATCCAATGTCTTCTACAAACAACTATATCCAATATGTCAAGCGTATATGATCAAAATAACGGACACCAATGTGGGTCAACCGACTTTCTGAACGCGGTCATTTAACTCTTGTTAATTGCCATGTAACCCGCCCACCTGTTATGTTCTTTTTGTTCTACTGAACGGGCTCCGACCAGCCCCATCCTTAAAGTCTACCGTGTTTTCAATACGGTAGACAAAAACTTGACTTCTGACACAGTCAGACGGTGGCGGTAACGTAAAAGAAGCAACTCCGTCACAACGCAGGCATTGACGCATACTCTAAATATGACGTAATTCTCTCTCTCTCTCTCTCTCTCTCTCTCTCTCTCTCTCTCTCTCTCTCTCTCTCTCAAGTGTCATTTCAAATAAAGTTTCATTTCATTTCATTTCATTTCTCTCTCTCTCTCTCTCTCTCTCTCTCTCTCTCTCTCTCTCTCTCTCTCTCTCTCTCTCTCTCTCTCTCTCTCTCTCTCTCTCTCTCTCTCTCTCTCTCTCTCTTTTTTTCTCTCTCTCTCAAGATTCAATATTTTTAAACCAGCCTTCACACTTCCATCTCTTTGGGCTAACGGAATCACGTCAGGACTCAAGAATTAACGACGAAAATCTGTGCATTCCAAACTTTTGTTTAATTCGTCGTGACCCAAACACCCTCAAACACACAGGGATTGCTGTCTATGTCCATAACTTGATTGCACATATGGTACGCAGACGTGATGATCTGGAGTCAACTGAGATTGAGTGTGTATGGCTAGAAGTAAAAATTTATAACTCATAGCCAATTATAATGGGTCATGTATATAAAAATCCATCGTCAACTGTCGAGTGGTATGATGACTTTGTGCAGATGATGGATAAAGTGAATGACACTGACAAAGATGTACTGCTGTTAGGTGATTTTAACATTGACTTACTGAAAACAAATCCCACGTGGCAATCGACAACAACTCTTTTTGGGTTGAAGCAACTAGTCCAAGCTCCTACTAGAATAACCCAATCATCCACTACACTCATTGATCACATCTATACCAACAACTGTAAGTCTGTATTAGAGACCAGCGTCCCCCCACTAGCTGTCAGTGATCATTTTCCCATCACCTGTACATGGTCGTGCAAGATGCCCAAACAAAAGAGGGATCAGCATGTGTACATTACCTATAGGTCTTTTAAAAAACTAAACAAAGATGCTTTTCTGCACGATCTTAGCCTTAAACCGTTTCATGATGTGTACAATTGTACCAACCCAGATAAGGCTGTCTCTCTCTTATTTGATCTGTTCCTAGGGGTGCTAAACAAACATGCGCGAGTAAGAAGAAAGCGAGTCCGATCCCACCAACCTCCCTCATGGATAACCGACGAAATCAAACAAGCAATGGATGATAGAAATAAGGCTAAGAAAGAAAAGAACTTTCATGAATTTAAAAGATTGCGAAATAAAGTTAAGTACTTAATTAGAGAGGCGCAGAGATCGTTTGTAACCAAAACAGTCGAAAAAGACAGAAACCCTTTCTCTATCTGGACAGCACTTAATACGCTTACAAACAACAAGCGTAAACAGTGCAATACCATTCCAGAAAACCTCTCCGCTGAGGAGTTTAATAACCACTTTCTATCAGCCCCCCAAAGACTTACTCAGTTCTCACAATCGCAATCAGTCGATATATTCCACAACAGAGAAGCTAACAAAGTTCTGTAAGCAAAGATTGTTCTTTAGATGATATTTTCGTCATCCCTGATATTGCTGTACACGAGGTAGGCAAATACATTTCCATCCTAAAAAAGAAAACGTCTTCGGGCAGTGATTGTATCAATGGATATATCCTTGACCTGTCGCAACCATACATAGTGGAACCTCTTACATACATTTATAACCTATGTATACAAAAAATGTCTTCCCAGTAGCTTTCAAAAAATAAAAAAATAGTGCCTGTTCCTAAAGCAAACGATTCTTCTGAAATTAATAATTTTAGCCCCATTTCTCTTCTATCAGTTCTATCGAAGCTCTGGAAAAGCATGTTCACAAACATCTTCTGGAATTTCTTGAAGAAAGGTCCCTATTATATCATTACCAGTCAGGTTTTCGTCCCAAGCATTCATGCCACACTGCACTCGCACGAATAGTGAATTCGTGGGTCAACAGCATAAATCATAATACAATGGCTGGTGCTGTCTTCTTGGATCTAAGAAAAGCGTTTGATCTTATCGATCATACCATCTTATTGAAAAAGCATGCCACCTACTTAAACACAAACAGCCCCTCAGCTCTTTCGTTTCTGAACTCATATCTTACAAAAAGAACACAAACAGTCTACGTCAATGGAAAATGTTCTTCTGAACAATTTGTGGAGTATGGAGTGCCCCAGGGGTCTATTTTAGGCCCACTACTGTTTTGTATCTTCGTTATCGATCTACCATTACATGTAACATGTACTAAGGTTGAGTGTGACATGTTTGCCGACGACTCACCATTACATTCTGCTGGTAAAACTGTGCCTGAAATTGCAAATAATCTTCAAGAGAGTCTTCATGAAGTCTCTCGGTGGTGTAATGAAAATCGCATGCTTGTAAATCCCACAAAAACAAAAAGCATGCTTATCACAACCCGCCAGAAACATCAGCTCAAACCTCCATCACTCAATCTGTCTTCGGACTCCTTACCAGTTGAGCAGGTCAGTCAACACCGCAAGTTTGGAGAATTAATAGATGATGATCTAAGCTGGTATAACCACCTATATTATATGAGAAAACATTTGTCCAAAAAGTTGTTTCTATTTTCCAAACTTAAAACGATCATTGACCTTAAGACGCGCAAACTATTTGTTAATGCCTACATTAAACCACAAATTGATTATGCCTCAACAATATGGGATGGCTGCAGTGAAAATCACTTCAAGAAGGTAAACTCATTAAACAAGCGCGCTGCTAAGCTTATCCTCCCTGATCCGTCTCTATCCACTGATGCCAAGCTGCAGGCCATCGGACCTCTCCCTCTGGTTAAGCACCTCGCACTAAACAAATGTGTACTGATGCACAAAATTCTTAACGGGAAAGCTCCACTTTACTTATCTAGGCTTTTGTCGCCAACTGAAAAAAAAAACAACAAAATACAGCACCTCCAGGAACAGTCTCTCTATAAATTGTCAATTGTCTGAATTGTTAAGAAGTAGCGCGCCTAGCCATTTCAGCTCCGCTAAAACGAGTGTACAGTGTTGTATAGACGACGTCCTGTCCAGGATGACAAGCAACAAACTTAGGCTTAACACCGACAAAACCGAAGTCATGCCTGTTTGCTCTCAGTCTCGCCTTAGTCTGATTAACGGCGAGTTCCCAAACATTGGTGGCTGCAGTGTTCCCTTCCAGAACTGTGTCAAATATCTGGGTGTGAAGATTGATTCGACGCTCTCCATGCATGATCATATCAGTAGCGTCTGCCGAGCTGGTTTCCTTGAGCTGCGCAGGATTTCTTTCCTAAGACCGTATCTCACAGAAAGTGCGGCGTCAAGACTTGTAAATACATTCATTACGTCCAGGCTCGATTATTGCAATTCTGTACTGGCAGGTTTGCCGGCAGATCAGATTTCACGCTTGCAGATGATTCAAAACAATGCGGCGCGTCTCATCTTGAAAAAACGAAAGAGAGACCACGTTACGCCTCTAATGAAGCAGCTGCACTGGCTGCCCGTAAAATTCCGCTGTCAGTACAAAATTGCAATTTTCGCATATCGGCATTTTAACGGATCTCTCCCGCCGTACCTTTTCTGCCAAGCTGTCTGTTTATCAGCCTTCACGCACCCTACGTTCCTCTAGTGAAAAACTTTTTTAAAAATCCCGAAGCTTAACATGAAAACTGTGTGAAGCGTTCTTTCACCTTTTTAGCCGCAAGTGTGTGGAAATCACTGCCAAATGAAATGCGGAATCTGCCCACATTGTCACAGTTCAAAGCTCACTTAAAGACTTTTCTTTTCTGTCGGGCATTTAACACTTAGCTTATCTTTAGCTAACTGTTGTCTGCCTTTTATTCTGATCCTAGAGGAAGTGAATGTAAGGTGTTGGGAAGAGATGGGGTGGTTTAAAGTAGTGTATAATCGTGCGTGTGTCTGAGAGAGAGGGTGTGCTATTGTGCATGCGCAGTGAGTCCAGTGTTTTCCTGGAGAACAGCGCTATACAATAACTATGTATTATTATTATTATTATAAAAAGGCCCCGTATAGACCTGTTCAAATCTAGCCTGTCTTATTCAGGTGCTCTTTTATGGAATTCCCTTCCTCCCACTATTCAACAAACCACGTCCCTCTCTCTGTTTAAAAGTAGAGTACATGATTATCTTTCTAAGACAACGTTATGCTGATCCTTTCGTCTTCTTTGTTTCTCGACATAATACGCTTAATTTTTTTAAACTTTTGCTATTTTTGTTCTCCATCTAACCTCCAAATTGCTTGTTCTGTTTTCTAACTTGTTTTTGATAGTACACAAAATATCATAAGTACTTATATGTTAGATAATTATGTCCGCACGTAGGTGTGTATGTGTATGTACAAAAGTGCCAATGTGCACGAGTACATGTATATGTGTGTCTGTGTGCGTGTGTGTATGCGTGTGTGTGACGTTTATTATTAGTTAGTTTTTGTTGTTTGGTTGGTGTTCCCTTTTTAAGTAGCTTAGCAATGACAGAGTGTAAGAAAGGCCTGCGCGCCTAATATCTCAATCCTTGGAAAATAAAGTTTCGTTCGTTCGTTCGTTCGTTCTCTCTCTCTCTCTCTCTCTCTCTCTCTCTCTCTCTCTCTCTCTCTCTCTCTCTCTCTCTCTCTCTCTCTCTCTCTCTCTCTCTCTCTCTCTCTCTCTCTCTTGTGCGACAGGCTAAAAAATCTTTCATTGATCGCTTGATTAAACAAGACAAAGACATGTCCACGCTCTGGCGCGCTATGGCCGTAGTGACTGGAGGCAAGTGTAACAAATCTCCTTTAATCCCTTCGGATCTGACTGCAGACATGTTTAACGACCATTTCCTCTCAGTTGCCGAGTCTCTTGTCCCTTCAGAAGCAAGTTCTCAGCCCTACTCTTGCTCAGACAGACTAGTTGATTTTTGTAGAACGCGAACTGCAGGATCTGATCCTTTCGTGATTCCACCACTGGCAGTGCACGAAGTCGGTAGGGCAATTAGTTCAATGAAGAATAAGAAATCGTCAGGGCCAGATGAAATCAGCCCCAAAATACTTAAATTAGCTATTCCTTATGTTATTGAAACAATAACCTATATTTATAACTTGTGCATTCAAACGAATATTTTCCCAAAGGAACTTAAAAAGGCCAAGGTTATACCCCTCCCGAAAACAAGAGATATGACTGATGTTAATAACTATCGCCCCATCTCACTATTGTCCATCCTTAGTAAACCACTGGAACGGCATATCCATAAACATCTCTTGGAATATTTAGAAAATCATACATTAATCCATCACCTTCAGTCGGGATTCAGACCAAAGCACAGCTGTCACACGGCCCTAGCGCGTCTAACTGATGTGTGGCTACGCTCAATAAATCAGGGCGAAATTACTGGCGCTGTATTTATTGACTTACGAAAAGCCTTTGATCTTGTGGACCATAAGCTTCTACTTTCCAAGCTAAATGTGTATTTCGGTAGTTCGTTTGGCAATAAATGCATTTCTTCCTCAAATAACTACAGCCAGAAATCTCTTTACCACCATGGCACAACTCCACTTTTCGCCTCATATCTTACCGACAGACAGCAGCGCGTCATGGTCAATGGATCATACTCCTCAAGCGGATTAGTAACACGGGGAGTTCCCCAGGGTTCAGTCCTAGGGCCTCTTATGTTTTGCCTTTTTATAAATGACCTGCCGCTACATTTGACTAGCAACAAAATTTCATGTGATCTATTCGCTGATGACGCCACAATTCACACCCCGGACAAGAGTATTGATTCTTTCGTTTACAGCAGGGTTTGAGCGAAATTTCCACTTGGTGTTCAAACAATGAAATGATTTTAAATCCTTCCAAAACGGAATGCATGACGATAGCAACTCGTCAGAAGCACCAGCTCAAGCCACTTACACTCAGCCTGAATATCCATAACGACATCGTTACACAGGTCACGGAACACCGATTACTTGGTGTAGTTGTTGATGACCAGATGAAGTGGCAATCGCACATAAATGCTGTATGTAAAACTGTTTCTAGAAATGTTTTTATGCTTTCAAAGTTGAAGTACTTTATCAATGTTGATGCCCGCAAGTTATTTTACAATGCACATGTCAAATCCCACATCGATTATGCGTCCACGATATGGGATGGCAGCGGTGACATACACTTGAAGAGGCTTAACTCCCTGCATCGGAGAGCAGCGAAACATATCCTGCCTGATTCAGCCCTGACAACTGACGAAAGACTTAAAAAACTGAAAATGCTACCTCTTAGCAAGCATCACCTCTTAAACAAGGGTGTGTTTATGTATAAAATCTGGAATGAGATTCACCCAGAATATCTTTGTAAGCTCTTTACCAAGGCAAGTTCAGGTTATTCTACTTCAAGACGAAACTTTATTACACCTCGCCCCAGGATAGATCTATTTAAAACCAGTGTATCTTTCTCAGGCGTATCTTTCTGAAACAAGCTGCCTACATGTATAACACACGCTACCTCCCTCTCCTCTTTCAAGGAATGCCTCCTCAAGTACTTGTCTGCTGATACATAATCTACCACAAGTATCGTATCAAACATGTACTTATCGTATACTCAGTGCATGCTGCCGTATGGTTTGTCCATACTAATAATAATCGCCTAATTACATAATTCAAGTCTCTATTATAATCCAAATAATTTTTGCTGCCTGAAGTGAATTTTCACTATTGATCCAAATGATTTGCTTCGTATATAGGTCAAGTTATCATTAGCGCGTGTCTGTGTGTGCGCGCGAGCGTATATGTGTGTGCGCGCGTTTCATGTACTTTATGTTTTCGTTTGTTTTTGTATGACCGAATGAATGAATGAATTTTGTTTAATGTCTTTTCATGTGTAATGTCTCCTAATTTTTCTTTGTGTAATTTGGTACTATTAGTATTACAATTATTATCCTGTGTTTGTAGAGTAGCAACGGCAAGTATGAAAAATGGCACACGTGCTAATTACTTCATCCGTTGAGAAATAAAGTTTCATTTCATTTCATTTCATTTCTCTCTCTCTCTCCCTCTCTCTCTCTCTCTCTCTCTCTCTCTCTCTCTCTCTTGGCGGAGCGAAAACGAGGCTGATGGCTGACACACGTCCTCTACGAACGCTGGTGCTAGTGATTGACTTTACACAACTTTATCCCAGGTAGTTTGCCCAGAAACACACTCTACTTGACGTAGAACGATTATGCCTGCGGAAATATCTGCCTTGCGAGCGTCCTGCGGCAGCTTTCTATGGACTTTTCATAATTTTATGAACGACCGGGCATGCCACGCCATCAGTCAACAGGTGAAAGCAAGGACAGCACGTGCACGATGTGTGTTGTTGTGTGTCATCATGTCCAGCCTTCTACTACGAACGGATAAGGTACAATTTCCGACCCCAACGACTTTAACAAACGGACCAGCGGGTCAAGCGGACAGATATCGGACACCCTGCCCTCCACAACTTGTATGCCCATCTCTACACGTTACTGACCGAAAAGAGGTGCATACACAGCCATCACAAGAAACTGTGTCACAGATGCTCGACGTGTTCGCGACATCCCTCACTTTCATCGCTATCACAGGTGTGATTTTGTTGTGGTCCACCGATACAGTTACTACAGTTTTTCGGTATGTACTTTTTACAGTGCTTTTGGGTAGCTGTCTCGGTACTGTCATTACTTGTTATTGTGTCGGTTTACCAAAACACGGTTCATGGCATGAACTTGACAAGAAAAGCGTCACACAGGTCGCTGTGTGTGAGGTGACCCCTGACCCGACCATGACAACTTACCCCAGTGGTTTTCCTGTTTTGACCTATTTTACCTGCGGTGATTTACCCGTGATGACCCAGTTTCAAACGGTGCTTATCCAACCAAACACCAACTACCTGAGTCTGTTGCTTCTCCGGTGCGGTGACATAGAGTCAAACCCAGGGCCAACTGACCAAGAGCTGTCTGGGATACTGCAGCGACTAGAATCAAAAATCGATTCACAGTCACAGTCCTTTGAGAACCAACTTAGTCGAATTGTGACTGAAATCAGAAGTGCGGTGTTAGTTCAGAGTCAGCAGTTGGAACAGAAACTTCAGGAAAACAACGAGACACTCGAATCACACATCTTACGACTTCAGACTAATGTTAATTCTGTGCAAGCTGTAGCTAGTGCCAATACAGAGAAAATCAATAAAGTGTCAGACAATCATGATGCTTTAGCAGCAAGGGTAAAGGAGCTAGAAGACGAAGTCGACAGGTTGGAAAGGTACTCAAGACGGAACAACGTTATGTTGTACGGCCAACCTGAGGATGAGGGCGAGACTTACGAAGTGAGTACCAATAAGGCAATGCAAACCCTGAAGCGATACTTCCCTGAGAAGGATTGGCACAGAGACGACATAGAGAGGGCGCACAGGGTGGGCCACACCCAGTCTCGACGCCCACGGCCACTCATCATAAAGTTACAAAAGTGGACTGACACCATGCTGATTATGAGAAATAAAGCGGGGAAAGAACTGATGAGACAAGACAAACTGAAACTATCCGCCGATCTCATACGGAGACAAAGACAGACAATCAGAGAGTTAAAAAGTCACGGACAACACGGCTACTTTGTGAATGGGAAACTGAGAGTGAGGGCAGAGAAAGAAAACATTGACGATAGTGACCATGATGAAACGGGTCTGAACGAAGACATATGGGAACAGCCTGCGGGTCAGCAGTACCATGACCCAACTCTTAGTGACCAGGTAAGGGACTGTTTGCCGGACTTTAATCATGGAGACAACAGTCCCCCCAGCTATACCGCCAGGGATCAGCCTGTTAGTTGACAAAAACCCCACACCCGCGCCATCATACGCCAGTGTCGCTGCCTCCCCGCCGATCCCAGACCTCACAGGTGATGAACTAAGCCAGGCGGGTCGCGGTACCAGACTAGGCAGACCCGGACACAGGAATACAGGTACCAGCAGGGCCAGCAACAAGTCTACACCCAATATCCGTGGCGGCAACGACGGTTCTCAGTCATCGCCTGTATCGAGAGACCAGTCACCCGTCTTCATCGGTTAAAGGGTCACACTGAGCGGTCGTGGCACATACAGCGACGGCAAAGACAACCACGCTGGTGACGGGAGTAACGCTATCACCAGTGATACTACTGTGGGTGGAACGACAGCAGCAGAATCCGAAACGACAGCGGGTTTAGAGGGTCCCCAACGTACTGACGTCAGTAGGGGAACCCCAGCGGACGTCAGGAATCCCCGTGCCTCAGGCACGCCACATACCAACCATGTCAACACAGCAGCTGCTACTGGGTCAGGAAAACACCCGGCAGCTGCACGTGAACAGCCGAGTAAAGACAAACTCGATACGTCACGTGGCCAACGTAACGCCGGAAAGGTCCCGACCAACCGACCTGCTACCCGTCTCCACCCACAGTCCCTATCACTACCACCCCCACTCAAAGACCAACCCCTAATTTCCGACAAAATGAATTCTACACGCCGCAAGTCCACGGTGGGTAGCGGCCAACCCCAGGACTGTCCGATCACCGTTAGCAGTTAGGGACTCGGCCTCGGCCATGTTTCTGTATGTGACAATGCTGACAATACTGACGCCACTAACACTACCACTGACACTACCACGTCAGGGGCAAAAGTGGGCACTGAGTCACAATGTGGGCTGAAAATACTAAACTGGAATATTGGTGGTCTGCTTTCAAAACTAGTAAACACTGATTTTATAGATTATATAACATCTTTTGACGTTGTTTGTTTTACAGAAACGTTTATAGAATACAACATAGAACTAAAAGTTTTCTCTGATTTCAGTGTTTACTTTGTCCCTGCAAAGAAACTCAGCGATCATGGTCGGTGTTCAGGAGGAGTTATGGTCCTGGTGCGAAAATCTCTCTGCTCGTTTTTCGAGCAGATTGATGTTCCACATGACCATACAGTGGTGTTAAATATGAAGAAACAGTTACTCAATGTTGACAGAGACATTGTTATGTTTTTTATTTACGTACCTCCATACGGCTCCACATACTATAACACACAAGACTCAATGGATGGTATAGACTTAGTAGAACAGTGCTTGTCAAACATATGGGAAGTACGAGATGACTTTCATGTATTTATGTGCGGAGATTTCAATGCACGGACTGCTTGTTTAAATAGTTGTTATGTTCATACAGACAGAAACAATAACAGTAGAGAAGAAATCTATAAAAGATCATCCGAGGATAACGTGGTAAACTCATTCGGTAGAAAGTTAGTTGATCTTTGTCAGATGTTTGACTGTTCAATATTAAATGGAGCCGACTTTCTCAACGCTGAGGGCAGTATGACATTCATCTCCAAGATGGGAAGCAGCCTCATCGACTATTTCTGTGCCTCGAACGAACTGTGTTCCCAGAATGTGTTTCTTTCGCTGAACGTGGAAAACAGAATTGAATCTGATCACCTGCCAGTCTCACTGACTGTACGCATGACACAAGCAGACCGAGAACGCCCACGTGAAAGGAAAGAGTGTCTGGAGAAAATAGTCTGGGACGGGGAAAAAGTACCACTATATTTAGAGGCACTAAATTCCGGGGAATCCCTTTTGAAACTTGCACGAGCTGCAGCGGAAATAGAGTGTGACTTTAACCGGGCACTCGGTTTGTTTGTGGAATGTTTACAGTGGGCTGCAGACTGCATGAAAAAGAAAGTGTTAACAGGAACCCCCAAAAGACAGAACGAATGGTTTGACTCTGAGTGCGCACAGCTTATAAAGAAGACGAAGTCCACACTGCGCACCTTTCGTCGGAAGAGAACTGTTCACAATCGTCAGCATTTTGTGGAGGTCAGGCGCCAGTATTGGAGGTTACTCACAGACAAAAAACGGGCTCACAAAAAAGCAAAAGCAGAACTGTTAGCAAATCAAATAACTAACTCAAAAGTGTTCTGGAAAGAAATAAATACCTGCTTAGATAAAAAATATAAACAAGCAGCTAGTCAGGCAATTACGAACGATGAATGGTTTAACCATTTTAAAGAGGTGTTCAAATGTGATGAAACCCGTTAGATGTATCGGAAACCCCCGATATTGGCACCTTACCCGGGATAGAGGAGCTCGATGAACCAATTACGGAAGAGAAGGTGCGATCAGCATTGAGACGCTTAAATGTCGGTAAAGCCAGCGGTGCGGACGGCATAGCAGCAGAGATGCTTAAATCAGCGCCAGAATTATTGATCAGTTTTCTCACAACATACTTTAACACTTTATTTAAAAATGGTACATACCCAAGTATGTGGAAGGAGGCTATAATAATTCCCATTCACAAAAAAGGCGATCGCGAGTCCCCTCAGAACTACAGGGGAATCTCCCTCCTTAGCCTGATTGGGAAGTGTTATGCATCCGTCCTTAATGACCGACTGTACTGCTGGCTTGAGGACAACCATAAGATCTCTGAAACACAGGCAGGCTTCAGAAAAGGCTATAGTACAACGGACCATATAATTATATTTTCACTGTACGCTGCTACCCAAAAATACTTGAGTAAACCTGCAAAGCTGTATACTTGCTTCGTGGATCTGAAGCGTGCCTATGACTCAGTGAGACATTCAACCCTTTTGAGAGATTTAATGAAATCAGGCGCTTCAGGCACCTTTATTAAAGCTGTTATGGCCATGTACGACTCTTTGAAAGCACGTGTACGTGTACGAGATGGTCTTACTGACTGTTTTGACTGTCCCCAGGGTTTAAGACAAGGTTGCGTGGCCAGTACGACATTTTTCTCGCTCGTTATCAACGAGCTAGCTGAACAATTATCTATGGATGGAAAACATGGCATTCAATTGTGGTCAGGACTAGCGGAACTGTTCGTTTTACTTTTTGCCGACGATTTAGTGTTACTTTCATGTTCACCATCTGGTCTGCAGAATCAGATTAATTGTCTAGTTAGTACTTGTTGTAAACTAGGGCTGCAAATCAACTGTGACAAAACTAAAGTCATGGCTTTCAGGAAAGGTGGTTTCCTGAGCAAATGTGAAAAATGGTTTATCGGAAGCGAACAACTTGAAGTAGTAAACAGTTACGTTTATTTAGGTTTTACTTTCACAACCACAATGAGTACCTTCCAGAGCGCAAAACAGCTAGCCGTTAAGGGAAAGAGAGCGACCGCCGATATTATCAGAGCCCTGCGGCGCATTGATGGTATGACAAAAGAAACCTTTTTCAAACTCTTTGATTCAGTCGTACAACCAACACTCTTGTATGCTTCTGAAATATGGGGCCTCCTTCACGACGATAGTCCCACTGAGAAAGTACACCTGTACGCCTGTAAAAGGTTTCTTTCTGTTCCTGTCCGAACTCCCACTGATATGGTATACGGCGAGCTTGGAAGGTACCCACTGTTGGTGAATTGTTGTATGAGAACTATACGTTTTTGGCTTAAGATTATTAAGATGGATACCGATCGTATACCAAAGCAAGCATATAATATGTTGCTGTCAAATTTAGATAACAACGGAAAGCTAAATTGGGTATCAAAAGTACGAGCCACTTTAGAGAATACAGGATTTAACTTTGTTTGGATGAACCAAGGAGTAGGGAATGAAAGGCGCTTTTTGTCTGAGTTTAAGCAGAGACTTGTCGATGTTGTTCGTCAAGAGTGGTTCGCCGGTCTCAGGGACAGTCAACGTTTTCGGTTGTACAGAACGTATAAGTTTACTCTGGAATCTGAATCATATTTTAAAGATATTCGAATAAAATGTTTCAGAGATACTCTGGTGCGCTTTAGGCTCGGAGTAAGTGATATCCAGACACACAGGAATCGTTTTATTCGAAGCGTTACCGATGGAATGAACGACTGTCCCTTTTGCCCACAAACTATCGAAGACGAAGCTCACGTTGTGTTTTACTGTCAGAAGTATATAGACTTGCGCCCGGATTTTTGGGCAACCGTAGATAACAACCGTGAAAGTGTTTTACTCACTCAGTTGTTATCTTGTGAAAATGCATCTAGAACGAGACAGTTCGCATGGTTCCTTTTTAAATGTTTCGAGAGACGAAAAAGAGAAACAACGATATGTTCCAATGATTGGTTGCTTATTTCTGTGTCACGTGATACTGTCTTTTATGAGAACTGTCATTTCAACCTTGAATGTCAATATACCCCAGGTTATGTTCTTGTGGTATTGAACTGATATATGTATGAAAATGTGAAAATGGCCGAAGTGCCAACATCAATAAAAACTCTTGACTCTTGACTCTCTCTCCCTCTCTCTCTCTCTCTCTCTCTCTCTCTCTCTCTCTCTCTCTCTCTCTCTCTCTCTCTCTCTCTCTCTCTCTCTCTCTCTCTCCCAATCCCTAAATCTAAAGATCTTGAAGATATCAATAATACAATCTCCCTTCTGTCAGCATTGTCAAAACACTTTGAAAAGCACATTCAAACACATCTCCTTGATTTTCTCAATAAAGGTAAATTACTTAATATTCACTAGTCTGGTTTTAGACCGAAACATTCTTGTCAGTCAGCACTGACACATATTGTAGACAGCAGGCTGGAATCAATAAAAGCCTGATGTCAGGAGCAGTTTTCTTAAACCTTAAAAAGGCGTTTGACCTTGTGGACCATGCCATTCTCCTAAATAAGGTAACAGTTTATCACTTGTACGCAAGCGCTATAGCATTCTTCCGATCATATCTCGAAGACAGAAAACAAAATGTGTACGCATATCAAGGAAATGTAAAATACGCGATCTATTTTGTAACCTCTTTTATTCATACTTTTTATCAATGGTCTACCGTTGGATATCACTAATTCTGACGTTAACTCCCCCACCCGGGTCTGCCCTGGGGGATTTGGGTGGGGTTAACTACGTTTTAGTTCCCAGGGTCACCCTGGTCAGCCCCACAGGGTGGGTTTTTCTCTCTATTCTGGGGCATGTGTTTCTGTCTACCCTTCGTCCATTCACCTATATTTGTCTTTTTAAAACCCTCCCAACTGTCTGCTCTGCCTGTAGCTCTTGATATTGGATGTGTGTTGCTAAATGGTCTTAGCTTTATTTAGGCCCCATGGCGTAGGTTTATTTAACGTATTGGACCGTCTGGCGACATACATTCAATATTCCTTTTTCTTTTTTCACAAGCAGTGCAGGCACGTCCTGAGAAAGCCTTGTTGCTGTTGGGACGTTAAGCAATGTACAATCAATCAATCAATCTGACGTTAACTGTAATCTATTTGCTGACGATACGAGTCTTCATGTTTCTGGTTTAAAAAAAAAACAAACAAAACGACGGACATTAGCTATAGTTTACAATGCAGTCTCAATGAGGTATCTGACTGGTGTAGACAGAACCATATGGTTCTTCACCCAGCTAAAACAACGAGTATCTTAATCACCACGCGACAAAAACATCAACGTCGACTGCAGCCATTACAATTACAATTAAACGCTGAACCTGTTGAACAAGTCACTGAGCGTAAATTCTTAGGAATACATGTTGATGAACAACTGTGCTGGGAGACCCATATAAATGCTGTTTGTAAGACCACTGCTAAAAACTAACACAATACAGCCGCGCTGAACTCCTGGCTGCGCCACCGGCTCGCTTGACTGCTGAGCTGACCTCTCACCTCCGTGCACTACAGATTGGTGCACGCTTACCGAGGAAGCGGATACGACGCGGCGGCGTTCGTAAACAAACACACAGACGCAACAACATAAAGGTACTGTATTTCAATGTGCAGTCTGTTCGTCAGAAAGCCTCTGAAATTCATGACTTGATCCTTGACCATGACGCCGATATTGTGATATTGACTGAGACGTGGCTTTATCCCCAGGGAGGTGAGGCCTGCATCGCTACTCTAACCCCGGCGGGATACGATTTCCGATCGTTTCCCCGCACTGGATCGAGAGGAGGTGGCATCGGTTTTGTCATCAGGTCAGCTCTTTCTTGCAACGTTTCTTTAAAACCACTTGAATTTACATCGATGGAGGCTGTTGAGCTTAAACTTTCAGTAAGCCTTACCTCCATTTCCCTTGTGTGCCTCTACCGGCCGCCGCCGAGTAGGCGCAATAAACTGACCGATTCCATTTTTCTTCGGGAATTTCCGGAGCTGTTGTCCCGATACGTGAACCTGTGTTGCGATTTCTCCATCCTAGGCGACTTTAACTTCCATTTTGATGACAGTACTGACTGCCAGGTGAGCCGTCTGAAAACTATGCTGAGCGATCACAATCTGGCACAGCTTGTTGGCGTCCCTACACATAAGCGCGGCCACACACTCGACTGGGCGGTGGCCCGTAGTGAGGGCAGCATGTTATCGCTTAAAGCTGTGCAGGACTATCCAGGTCTTTCCGACCACAGTGTCGTAGCTTGCACTATTGCAGTTACCAGACCACGCCCCCATAAACGACTCGTGACGTCACGAAACATTCGCAATATTTCGTCCGCTGATTTTCAGGCCGATGTAAAGGAGATGGCAGCAGCTACAGATGTGTGTCAATCACCTTCATTGGAGCCTGAGCAGCTCGTGGACGCCTATAACAACGGGCTTCGACAGGTGCTCGACCGACACGCCCCGACTGTCAGCAGGCTGGTGAGGGACCGACCATCCGCCCCGTGGTTATCCGATGACGCCAGAGAAGCTCGCCGCCGACGGAGATGCGCGGAGCGCCATTGGAGACGGACTGGTCTGACTGTTCACAGACAGATCTACCTGAAAGTGAGGTCCGAAGTTACAGCGGTCATACAGTCTGCCAGGAGACAGTTCTACCAGGACAGGATCGACTCCAGCTCGTCGTCCAAGCAGCTCTTCTCAGTCTTCAGTGAGCTGCAGGGAAAGCCCCGTACCACGCCCCTTTCGACGAATGTGCCAAGCCATGTCCTTCCACAACGTTTCTGCGACTTTTTCTCGGATAAGATTAAGCACATCCGCTCTGAACTAGACTCATGTTCATGTGATCCCCCTACTTTTGGTGTGTATAATGGCCCTTCACTGTCTCGTTTCGAGCCAGTGACTGAGCAGGAGATCCATGAACTCATTATGAAATCACCAACAAAGAGCTGTGTGCTTGATCCCTTGCCCACGTCCCTCATAAAACAGTGTATTGATGATCTCCTCCCACTGATTACCACCATAGTTAATGCCTCTCTCTCTCTACAGGTGCTGTGCCTACTCAGTTTAGACATGCTGTTGTGACACCACTCTTGAAAAAGCCTGGACTGGACCCAAACGACTTGAAGCATTTTAGACCTGTCTCTAACCTTCCGTTTATTTAAAAGATTTTGGAGAAGGTTGTTTTGAAACAGCTACAAAGCCATTTGTCTGGAAACGGTCTTTTAGAAATGCACCAGTCGGCATACAGAAAGGATCACAGCACGGAGACTGCTGTGCTGAGCGTCCTGGATGGTCTGCTAGTGAAGGCAGACGAGAGACTTGTCTCTCTCATTGCTCTGTTGGACCTCAGCGCAGAATTCGACACGCTCGATCATTCTGTTTTGCTGAAGAGGTTAGAGGTGACCTTTGGCATCCGTGGTACCGCCCTGGCCTGGTTCACTTCATACGTTAAGGATCGTTCTCAGGCTGTTATTGTTAATGGCCAGCTATCTGCTTCTAATCTTTTGTTGTGTGGAGTCCCTCAGGGCTCCGTATTAGGGCCTGTTTTGTTCACTCTATATTCACAACCTCTATCTGATGTAATTGCCGCCCATGAGTGTGATTTTCACAAGTATGCTGACGATACTGAATTGTCAAGAAGTAGCGCGCCTAGCCATTTCAGCTCCGCTAAGATGTGCGTACAGTGTTGTATAGACGACGTCCTGTCCTGGATGACTAGCAACAAACTTAAGCTTAACACTGACAAAACCGAAGTCATGCCTGCCGGCTCTCAATCTCGCCTTAGTCTGATCGACGGCGAGTTCGCAAACATTGGTGGCTGCAGCGTTCCCTTCCAGAAATGTGTCAAATATCTGGGTGTGAAGATTGACTCGACGCTCTCCATGCATGATCATATCAGTAGCGTCTGCCGAGCTGGTTTCCTTGAGCTGCGCAGAATTGCTTCTCTCAGACCGTATCTCACAGAAGGTACGGCGTCAAGACTTGTAAATGCATTCATTACTTCCAGGCTCGATTATTGCAATTCTGTACTGGCAGGTTTACCGGCAGATCAGATTTCACGCTTGCAAATGATTCAAAACAATGCGGCGCGTCTCATCTTGAAGAAACGAAAGAGAGACCACGTTACGCCTCTACTGAAGCAGCTGCACTGGCTGCCCGTCAAATTCCGTTGCCAGTACAAAATTGCAATTTTCGCATATCGGCATTTTGACGGATCTCTCCCGCCGTACCTCTCTGCCAAGCTGTCTGCCTATCAGCCATCACGCACCCTCCGTTCCTCCAGTGAAAAGCTGTTAAAAATCCCCAAGCTCAACATGAAAACTGTCGGGGAGCGTTCTTTCACCTTTTTCGCCCCAAGTGTGTGGAACTCGCTGCCAACGGAAATACGTAATCTGCCCACATTGTCACACTTCAAGGCTCACTTAAAGACTTTTCTTTTTTGTCGGGCATTTAACACTTAGCTCATATTTAGCTAACTGTTGACTGACTGCCACCTATTCTGATCCCAGAGGAAGTG
>BTPG01000003.1:81216078-81236528 GCA_036245525.1 Semisulcospira habei
ACCTAAACAAGCCGACTATTTCTGTAAAACTAAAACATTTTTTTGCGACGAGAGACTGACACCAAACGACGTTTTTAGTATTCCGTACTTAAATGTTTTCGACGTAGGCAAGTCTATTAGTCAGCTGAAAAATAAACGCTCCCTTGGTCATGACGGCATTAATAGTTTCTTTTTAAAACTGTCTGTCCCCTATGTGGTCGAATCTTTAACATTTATCTACAATCTTATAATCCAGCAAGGTACTTTCCCAAGAAGCTGGAAAATAGCTAAAGTCATTCCGCTGCCTAAAACTAAAGACCTCACTGACCCCAACAAATTCAGGCCAATTTCACTTTTATCAACTTTGTCAAAGCCTATAGAAAAACATGTCCACAGGCACCTGAGTCACTTCCTGGAGACACATAACTTGATTTATCCGTTACAGTCAGGCTTCAGACCCCGCCACTCTTGTCACACGGCTCTGTCTCATCTGACCAATACCTGGCTAACTTCAATAAACAACGCTGAAATGACCCGTGCGGTATTTTTAGATTTTTCAAAAGCTTTTGACTTAGTCAACCATGAACTGTTGCTACATAAGCTGTTGGCATACCACATAGACACAGATCCCGCTGCCTTCTTTAAATCTTATCTAAGCAATAGATCTCAGTATGTTTTTGTCAACGGTAAGCGTTCCTCAGAAGGTTTCATTAAGCATGGAGTACGCCAGGGGTCTATTTTAGGCCCTCTCTTGTTTTTAATTTTTATTAATGACTTGCCTTTGTGTATCTCACAATCAAATGTGCGATGCAATTTGTTTGCAGATGACGCTACTTTCAACGTGTCGTCGGCAAAAAAAAATACTATTAATTCTTCTTTGCAGCATAGTCTATTAGACGTCTCAAATTGGTGCCGAGACAACTACATGATACTTAACCCATCTAAAACAGAGTGCATGCTAATCACTGCTGCCCGACTTGCTTTTGGCAAATCTAAAATGGACCATGTAACCCCCCTACTTCAGGAATTGCACTGGCTACCCATTCAGTTTAGAGTCGAGTACAAGATTGCGGTCCTGGCTTTTCGCTGCTTTGATGGATCCCTACCGCCATACCTCTTATCCCTCCTCAACATCTATCAGCCCTCCCGTTCCCTTCGTTCCTGCTCTGAGAAGCGTTTCCGTGTCCCCAGCTTTTCCTCTAAGCGGTTTGGCTGCCGGACATTCCCGTATCAAGACCCTGTTGTCTGGAACTCACTTCCCCTACACCTCCGGAATGCTGAAAACATTGACGTCTTTAAGACCCAACTTAAAACCTACTTCTTTCAGCTTGCGTACCATTAATCCACAGATTGTGTGTGCGTGTGTGTGATGTTGGTTTGGTCTGCATACATATGGTTTTGTTATGTGTGTTTTAGTTGTATGTGCGTGCGTAGATTAGAAGTGCATAGATTAGATTTTTTTTAAACGTATTGAGATTCTCCATATATACATTTTTTTGTAACGCGCTTAGAGCCCACTGCTCCTGGGGATTCAGCGCGATATAAATGCTCTTTATTATTATTATTATTATTAAAAACACCAGCTAAACCCACCGCCACTTAGCCTTTCCCTTAACTGTGAGCCGATTAAACAAGTTAAGGAGCGCCGGCTGTTAGGCGTCATTATAGACGATCAATTGACATGGCATGCGCATGTAAACAGTGTGTGCAAAATTGTGTCCAGAAATCTATTTCTCCTTTCAAAACTTATTTACTTTACGAACTCACCAACTAGAAAACTCTTCTTCAGCGCTCACATCCAGTCCCACATTGACTACGCATCTACAGTCTGGGACGGGTGTAGTGATGCGTGCTTAAAGAGGCTTAATTCCCTCCAACGGAGGGCAGCCAAGCTAATCCTTCCTAATAGCAGAGACGGCACTGACGAGCGACTTAGGGCCCTTGACATGCTTCCGTTACGTAACCTCTTTCTGTTCAATAAGAGCGTGTTAATGTTTAAAGTCCGAAAATCCAAAACCCCGCGGTACGTCTCGGATTTGTTTAAGGATGCTAACACACCATACAAGACATCAAGGAACAAACTGTCAGTACCTAGGCCACGACTTGATATATTCAAAACTAGTCTGTCTTACTCAGGGGCCAAACTGTGGAACTCCTTTCCGGCCAATATTACCGATGCATCTTCATTGTCCACCTTCAAGGCAAGACTATTTCGGCACTTAATTGAGCCGCCGAACAAAGCGCAAGCGACTACTGCGTTCTGAATAATGACTGTTATCAACCATGCAAGTGTGTGGGCGCGTGTGTATGTGTGTGCGTGCATGTGTGCGGAACAATGTGTTTTGTGCATATTTGTTTATGCTGGTGTGTGCGTGCATGTGTGTGTGTGTGTGTGTGTGCGCGCGCGTGTGTGTGTGTGTGTTTGTGTATGTATGTGTGTGCGTGCATCTTGCGTGCATGTATGTGTGTGTTGGGTTAGTCAGGAGGAAGCAAAACGTCTAGATAATCTTGACGTTTATGCTTACAGTTTTTGCGTTCAATGTACCGAATGTAGTCTTATCAGTGTGCAATGTGTACTATATATGTGTTTATTATGTAGTTGTATTTCATGTACCGTGTGTAACGCATATTAGGCAGACGTGGGTCGGGACTGTGCTTCGTCTGACGCGGCCGTTGGTTGAAGCCCCGGACATACATCACGATACCACGTTTGTCCGGGCTTTTAATCCAATGCTTGAGCCGTAGCGGGGTCTGAGCTAACTCTGATTTATGTACTTCCGTGTGTGTGCGTGCGCGTGTGTGTGGGTGTGGTGTGTGTGAGTGTGTGCAAGCGCGTGTGCGTGCCGGCGTGCGTGTGTGTGTGTGCGTGTGTGTGTGCGCGTGCATGTGTGTTTTCATGTAGTTTGTAGCAAGGACAAGAATGAAAAAAAGGTCTGCGCACCTATTCTTTTATCCTTGGAAAATAAAGTTTCATTTCATTTCATCTCTCTCTCTCTCTCTCTCTCTCTCTCTCTCTCTCTCTCTCTCTCTCTCTCTCTCTCTCTCTCTCTCTCTCTCTCTCTCACTGTAACGAGCGCCTTTGGTGCATGTTTCGGTCGGACGACGGTATGACGTCATTAGCAGTTGGACCGAATGTTCACGTGCGGTAATGTAGAGGTGAGCGATGTTCACGTGTCACCTGTGGGAGTGACAGGGTTGTATCGGGAACTATTGCTAGCCAGAGATGTCATATCAGCCGAGTCGAGCGGACGTGTTCGTTGGTGCTCTGAGAAAGAATTCTGGCTAGAGAATTCTATAGCTGTATATAGAATACAGCGGGCCGGTACGGAGCGGAAACCTCTGGTATGTGGCTGATGAAGCTGTCCTAAAAGCATCGTCTACGTGACCGGGTGCGGACATCATTAACGACTTTATCTCTCCTTCGTCTACCATCACTGGTGCAGACGTGCAGCAACGGTGACGAAGTAAGCCTACAGATTTGATTAATTGTACATTGCTTAACGTCCCGACAGCAACAAGGCTTTCTCAGGACGTGGCCTACAGATTTGAGCTACAGGACCACATGCAGTGTTCCTTCAGTGTAGCCTATGTCGCCTAGCGCTGTTGATATATTCACGCCTAGGAATATTCTAATCTGTGAGTCCTGTCATCGACTAGTACCATTCCGTTCGGGAAATCTCCGTCAAGTCAAGTCGTCGATGTGATATCTTTGACTGTGTCGACACTAGGGTAAAGAGTAGAGTCGAGTGACGTCTCGAGAGAGAGACAACGACCTCTACGGTAGCGAGTGAATGTGTGAGCGCTGAAGTTATGAATAGCCTATACGCCACTTCTTAATTATTTGTGTGAAACACTTGTTTAAATGATGTGAATTGTGTGATTTAATGTATATGATATGAGTGTATGAGAAATAGTGAAACAGAGGGCAAAGAGAGATAACTGTGTGGCCTTTGTCCTTGTTTGTAAGCGTGTGTGGTGGTGGATGAAAGAGTCTAGTAAACAGAGATAGAACACCCACCTTTATACTGATTGTCAGAAAACCCACGCACACACTCATTCTATTAGAATAAACGTTTATACACGTAACAACTTAATTCAGTACACGAAAAAAAAAAAAAAAAAAACCCTTCGTTACACTCACATATGCTCGCATCTCGAAGAGGCATAGATCATCATGTGCCCGGAGGGCGCATGAACATCTATGCCTCTTGAGGATGTTTGGAGCGCGCGCATGCACTCACGCGAACACACACATCGACGCGCTTTCAGAAGAACATGAACATGCAGGTGTACCAAGGATGGGCAAGTAGCTAGAGTAGCGACTACATTTTGTAGTTTCGCTACTATTTGGAGTAGTTTGTAACGATCCAAACTACATATTTTTAAAAAGTAGTTGTAAAGCAGTAAACTACTAATTTGTCAGTAGCGAAAATGTATCTTTCGCTACGCTACTTTCCTTGCCATGTGACTTGCCCATCCCTTTCAGCCAAGACGAAGCGACTGGCGAAATTGCTGTTTCGCGCGAGATTGATCACTCGCTCAGCGAACGGAAGCATGATTGTGATTGGCTGATAGCAATAGCAAGCCACGTGACTTTCAAAAGCGCGCGCCAGTCATCTCAGTCTTTGTTCTTTAAATCAAGCACAGAACCGCACAAATTTTTGACCGCAGAAGATGGATTCCCACTTTGTTTGAACCGTATCTAGAATTTTTTCATCTCAAGGAAAAGGACAATGCATTTATATTCAAATGCAAGTACGGATGCAAAGAGTACTCGCCTTAGAGCTGTTCTTAATTGGACGAACTTTTGATCGGCAAACCTAGATCGGAGAAGATCGGCAATCTTTTGGTTTGTTTCTTAATTGAGGTTGAACGAACCTAGGCGAACTTCAGCAAACCAGGTTTGCCATGGTTCTCTTTCTTAACTGAAATGCTTGATTCGGCGTACTTACTGTCTGCGAGGGTGTTCAAAATGGCTGCCGCTTCGCGATTTGAACGATGTTTGTTTTTGTACTCCTTGCAGTAGCGACCCCACAAACAGCGCCGCGCCTCCCACAAATCAATAAAAATAGGTCTTGTTCTTCGCACGAGTGAAATATCGACGTTGGGCATAATTGTTTGTATCAGTGACTGTCTTCTTATCTCTAACGCAGAAGAGGGTAAAAATTTTGACCAATCAGAGAAAAGGTTCGCCTTGCTTTGCTCAAACACATTGTGCGAACCTTTTCCGACAGCGAACTATGGTTTGCCGAGGTTCGTGAACTACTTCGAACTAGGTTCGCCGTATCTTTAGATCATCCAATTAAGAACCAACGTGGTTCGTCCGAGATCGTGAACTCTAGTTCGTCAGAGTTAGCGAACTAAAGTTCGTTTGTTAAGAACATGCTAGGCTTCATCTCAAGGTTTGTTGACTTTTTGAGTTTTCCTATTTTGATTTTCTTACATTGCGAAATGCGTCCGGTTTTATTCAATCGGCATTCACCTGGGATGACAAAAGCTATATTAATTTATTTTCTTTACGGAAAGAATTCCATTTTCTTGTTTAGAGTGCTGAACAGGATATATAGCCTATAAAACATAATGGCGGCTTTCCCCGTATAAATCAGTTTTAAATTTAGTAGGGGAGTTGTCCGAATGAATGCCGATCTATTGTCATCTATTACTAGTATTACAATGGCTGGGAACACAACAGGTGAATCATCACTCATGCCCTTCGATCACTGTACTTTTTGATACCGAACAGAACACAAAGCTTCGGAATTAATTTATATTACAGAAAAGCCTAGAATAAATGCATGATGTTGGCAATGCCTGGCATACTTCATTTTTTTTTTCATTTATTTATTTTACTTAGATTAGTCTTTTTGAACACTTACGTTCTGACATTGTGATAAAACGTTTAGACCAAGTTGAATATGGATGGTCTTTGAAGGGGGTAAGTGGGAATAAAAATGATATTTGCTACGCCTATGTATGTTACAAATTTATGAACAAAACAAAGTGGGGAAAATCAAAAGAAAAATAGTGATAATAATAATAAATATATTCATAATGATGAAAAAATAGGTAGGCCTAAGTATTGATAGCTATGATTATAATAATTTGAAATAATACTAAAGATATTGTATATTTAAGAAAAGGCTATTTTTGACTTTAAACTTGATTATTTACTTGAACTTCAAAATACTTATCAGTCCCAGTTGTGATTACAGTTTTTTAAAAAGTAGTTTGAAAAGTAGTTAGCTACTTTTTTTAAAGTAGCGTAAAAGTAGCGAACTACATTTCTTCAAAATGTAATTGTAAAGTAGCGAACTACTATTTTTTACAAATGTAACTGTAGTGTAGCGGACTACTTTTTAAAAGTAGTTTGCCCATCCTTGGGGTGTACTTAGTATAGCATGTAGCTAGGTAAAGTCAACCTGATTTCACACAAATTATAGCAAGACTGAAATTGTACCCTGCAATTCTTGTTTAATCACTATTTTCACATGTCTTAGAGAAAAAGCGAATCTCATATCATGTTAAATATAAAATTACGTAAAAACAAATAAATACGTCATGACAAATGACGTTTGACAAACCAATGACGCGCGCGCGCCCTTCTAGAGTTCACTATGACGCCCCTCCATCTGCTGAGAGGTTTTTTTTTTCAGGAGATATTTCAAAATCAGAATCAAGTCAAAGACAAAAGGTAGTGACCCTTGACAGCGAAGACACCTCTCATAATACTTTGGGGGTTATGGTTCATCCCATCTTGTTATTTTTCTATCTTTTTGTTTCTTTGCGTTTTGATTATGGTCAGTACATACAACATAGTGTGTTTTTTGTGTCTTGGGGGGGGTCGTTGATATTATCGAGTTATTTAGTTAGTTATTTGGGTTTAACGCCGTTCAGGCGACTAACGTCATCTCAAGGCGGGTTAATATTATCGAATTTATCCAATTATTTAGTTATTGTTTGTATGAAACTCGTACCAGCGGTATCACAAAACACTTGCATATAGTTATTGTTGTTGTGTAACTCCTTAAATTGTTTATTGGCATCTTTTTGTTTAGAAGTTTGACTGAATGAAGATTAAGGTATGTTTGTACTGAGATATGTGCTTGGCCAAACGGTATGATGAAAATTGAAAATGGTGATAGTTTGATGATAAAAATTGTGTTAGAATCGTGTTAGTTACAAGGATTTGCAATGGTTTCTTTAGCGCGTATCATATATATATATTCTTTACTTTGAACAAAGGCGTCGCCCAAAGCCCCCAAAATGCACTCAATCAGATTAGCTCCAAGGGACGTAATTTTTCATTCAAATCTGAGAATGCTGTGTTAATGCCATGGAATTCCAGGCTGGTAAGCTTGCATTGTGTCATCAGGACATCAGCTGCCCTTTTTGTGAGTGCATCGCTCACTAGATCTTTGAGCCTTCCACTGAAACCTACTACATAAAGCAGTAGGGACTACCCCCAGGCACCCCGCCATCCGCTGGAGGATATCCAGACCTCCCCGCCCCCCCCCCCCCCAAGGGAGATGCTAGAAAATATTCCCAAACAGTTATTGGACCTGCTGAGTAGATTTAAAGGTTTTGCCGCCTACGACCGGGGGGGCGGCTCTTTAGGTAGGCATACGGCATAACCTGATGGTTAGTTCGGGTTTAACGTCCACAGCACCGAGGTGATCATGGACGGCCCTGACGGGCGGGTTATGGGGGACAGGGAATTCTATTGCCTATGGAGGACGACCTGAACACTGATCAACTCAGGCGCACTCCAACTGTACCACTTTGATTTACCAGGACCTTTCAACGGACATGCTATTGAACAAATCCGTTTTTCCCCCCTGGATTGTGAGTCCAGCTACTGGGGCCGGGACGGGATTCGAACCCACGACCCGGCGATTCCCTTCGCTCTACTGCTCCGACGTTTAACCGCCTGAGCTATTTCGGACTCTGGCATAACCTGAAATTGCAAACACAACGCATGTACTATAAGCCGTCTTAAGAATGTACTGGTAGCACAACCAGCACATCGCGGATTGCATCCTTAACGCTTTACGAGTTGTTGCACTGGAAGAAGACGGACTAATTTTGAAAAGGCAACACCTAGGCAATTTTGTGGTGGAATTATTCGTTGCTTTTAACAAAGTCGTCGCCCAAAGCCAGAAAATGCATTCAATCAGATTAGCTCCAAGCGACGTAACTTTTCATTCAATTCTGAGAATGCTGTGCTAATGACATGGAATTCCAGGCAGGTAAAATATATAAAATATATAAAATAAATTTGAACAAAATTGACGTTATTGTATACATGCAGAATGAGAGGAGTGGGGGATGTCTCACAGAAATGACCAATAGTCTATGTCTTCAACGCAAGACGTTGGGCATTTATGTTCAGACGATACCAGTTGCTTTCTCGATCAGCGGCAAAAATTATGGCTTTGGTTACATCGCGGCTGATCTTATCACATTTTCACTTGACTGTTGACGTGTCTCTCCTGTCGAGTATTCTAGGTAAGTCGAGAAGTGTCTATATATATACTTTCACAATTTCGACAACTAAGATCTTGTCACTTAGCTCTAAGCGACATCCGAATCACAGTCATGTCACTGTCAAGCCCAAACCATTATTACAGCATAGATGTCGAGTGTTCGTATACTACACTGACGAGCAAAAGAAATGTGACATTTTGGGAATCATTGGGAAAAAAACTCTAGTGTTTCCGATTGTTACGTTTGTGGTTATGTTATTCTTTTAAGGCATGTGTGTGTTGATCATAGGAAAGACCCGGTGTTAAGTTGAGTTATTTTGAATATGTATCACGTACCTTTTTAGTATGATTGGTTCTCTTTTGCATGTAGAATTGCGATTGATTTTTGTTGTGTAGCTAGAATTAGATCTAGTTTAACCTGGAAGGTTCTGGAAGGGGCGCGAATGTTCTAGAGACCTCAAATAATGTAATATGTTATATAATCAGCTCAGAACCCAGCTAGTTACAAGTACAGACTGCCATAAGCCAAGCCAACTACTAGTAAGAAAGGATGCACAATGCACTCAAGCAAAGTTTGTGTTTGATTGCTTCTCCGTAAGGGAGAGAAACGTAACGACCAAACAGCATTGATACTGCGTATTCCCCTCTCTTCTTTTTCACGCCCCGGACCGTTGGAGACTACAAGACCGGACGGAACCACGGACCACACGAAATTCACCGGCGCTCACAGGAATAATACGGACGGACTGCACGAACACAGACGCCGCGCGATGAACGATGAACTGACTTGGAAAAGTGCAAAATTCCATGTGGACTGAACGAGCTAAAAGAATGATAAAAAGTAATGTACATGATAGTTAAGTCCGATCCCTCTGTGTCCTTTGGCCCCAATGGGCCCCTCTACAATAAATATTGTTCTGTTCTGTTCTGTCAAAGGTTTTGTAGTATACATTTTGGCTATGTTACGTGGTGGAGTTGTAGTCGAAGTATGATAAACACAGCAGACACACACGCACGTAGAGTTCTTTAAAGTAAACCTCGTTCAGCTGCAATCCGTCACACGTGGCTTAAGGATGTAGACAATACTGGAGTAACAGTTCCAACAATATTTAATTCAGCGATGCGATATCCACACAGTAATGCTCTTTCAAATGCACAAACTACTGAATACAAAGTCTCTTCTGCTATGTCCACACTACGACTCAAAGTTTCTCATACACAGCGTCTCTCTCAATAAACTGCGTATCTCTACAACTGACAAAGCAAGACAATGTGCTAACGGGCTTTCCCAGCGCCCTCCTTATATACACTATCAAAATCTAGAATCTTCTACGGAAATCATGAACTCAACCAATCAGAACGGAACACGCAGCCGAAACTCATTAACATGAACTTTCCAGAAACAATATATCAGGCTACAAAAACACGGCTGCTCACTTCAGCTCTAAATTCTAGCATATAATAAAGACACATACAAGTATGGTATCCCTATCTATGATAGCTCAAAAAGGTACGAGAACATTCACCAAACAAAATAAAAGCTGCTCACTACACGCGCACAGGAAAAGTAGCGAAAATGTAGCGATGTCAGATGTCAACTAACCGACGTGACACTTACGAGGCCACCAGACAGTGCGACCTGTCTACAACGTCCCAGACTAAACAAAACGAAATCGGCTCTACTCACGAACAAAAGAAAATCTTACTAAAAAGGCACGAAATCATAACCGTGATAGCTCAAATAGACAACATATCGTTACCTACGAATAACATATATACGCTCTCACAGGATAACACAACCACAATCGTAACAGGCTACATTTCACAACATTTACGGAATGCTCCTAGATGTTAGTGGAAGATTGTAGATAAATCTGGAGTGTTCTTTTTAATGAATATTAATGAGTTTTGGTTACTTTTTCTTTCTGATTGTTTGAGTTGTGTAATTTGCCGGATTGTCCTGGAAATTCGTAATAGTATAAAAGAGAGTGTTCGGAAATATATGCGTGCATTGTGTGGTAGTCACAGTGTGTCAAACTTGTGGATGCATTGTATGAAACAGTGTATTTGTGGATGTATTGTGCTGATAATTCATCGCGAGAATAAATTACTGTTCGAACTGTTACTCCAATGTGGTCTTTTTGTGCCTCATGCTTGTAAATGTAAACAATGAAGGTTGATTTAATTTTTTGTAACTTTGGTTTGCTGCACGATCCTTTGTAGGCCTGAGTGAGGCCTGAACGAGGTCAAATTAATATGCTCCCGAAGGTTTACTTGCGGTCCATGTACCAAACTTTGCTCTTAGGGTACACTGGTGCTTTGACTTCTCATCGGCCTACAAGGATCCGTGTAACAAGCCTAAACGTTTTTGTTTGAATTCTTCCGCCCTATTCATGAAAGTAGTCAATTTGATGGAAGTGCGATGTGCGGCGGCTTGCGTTAGCTGATCTCAATACATGTTCTGAGCGGGATCCTGCAGTCGGAAGATGTTACGTTTTGAGTCGTGGTCGTAGTATAATATCACACTAGACGGCACGCACGTAAGGTTCTTTTAAAGAAACTTCATTCAGCTGCAACCCGTCAGACGTGGCTTAAGGTTATAGACAATACTGGAGTAACAGTTCCAACAATATTTTATTGCAGAGATGCGATCTCCACACAATGCGTTCACAAATGCACCAACACTGATACAATGTCTCCTCTGCCAAATGTCAACACTTTGACACAATGCGTCTCTCAATGTACATCACCATACACTGCATAACTCCGTCTCTGTCAATGAACCAACGATAACTTGCGTAGCTCTCTCAATGTCAATGTGCTTATGATACACTGCAATTATACAACTGAACAATGTACCGACGCTGTTACATTGCGATTCTACAACGGAACAATGTACACACGTGCTTCCTAGCACGATCTTTTATAGTGGTATCTTTTCCAGAAAATTCCAGCAGCATCATACAACACAACCAATCAAAATAAAATACGTAAGCAAAAATCATAAATATTAATGGAAAAAGAATACACCAGAATGGTCTACAAAAATCTGACTGCTATTTCCAGCCCTTATTTTGGGAAATCCCGGCGCGTTATGACGTCTCACAAACGTATGGTAGACAGTTCACGACCTTACCCACACTTTCTGGAAGTTTCACGATCTTTCATAATACATACTGACGCGTACAGAAAACACCTATGACTATGAGTATTAGAGCGGCTTTAATACTGTGTTGCAAAATGTTGCCTACACTTTGATGTCACATGTGAGGACACTCGACAGAGCGCGACTTCGCTCGAACGTTCTGGTCTATTTTCAGCGAATCTACGCATTACAAAAATCGAACGCTCTTCTCCGTGCGACTTTGCTAGAAACTTCCGGACTAATCTTAGCGTATCAGAACAAAGCCAATCCCGTGCTCTGCGCGAACGATAGCGAATCTTACTGAAAATGTACGTGATTCGTAATCATGACAGCTCAAATAAATATCGGATCGTTTCCTACGATTAATACATACATGCTCTCACAGAACAACACAACTACAATCGTAACAGTAGGGCGCAGGCACGCCTCTAGCTGGCAGACATTTAATTTCAATTAGACTCTGTCGGCAGATTATCGTCAAAGTAATGCGATGCAAATAACAGTTGATTCTTTTTTTTTTTCTTCTGACTGTTCGTCAACCAAAAAGGTCTGACACAATTTTAGTATTCCGCATTGAAGCGACGATAATGTGACACTGACCTTGTGCGCATCATCCCGAAAAAGGCCCGTTCCATTTTTAATCTCTCGTGTTTTGAGGGAACAAAATTGATGAAGATCGTTAAAATTTGGTGATGTTGTCTTTAAAACAACTCTAGAGTGCATATTGTTTCGAACTATACTTAGACGCGTCGTCGATTAGCGTGTGTTTTTGTGTCCAAAACAACCGGCTTGTTCAGATAGCATGTCCGTTATAACGTCCTCTTATTAAATGTAGCACAGTTGCATTGCGACCGAACTGATCAGTGTTCAGATCGTACTCTGTAAGTAGTACCTGTCCCTGTCCCCCATAATCCGCCCGCTAGGGCCGTCCATTATCACTCCGGTGCCGTGGACGTTAAACGTCAAACTAACAACGTCTATTTTTGCTCTTTTTTCGCAGCAAAGCTGGTACATAAGAAGTAAAAAAATAAAAAAAAAGCCCTCAAGGCTCATGTGCATGACGGCATACTCAGACTTACCTTTGTGACCTTGACCTTTTCGACATGTCACTTAAATATGCAAGTGTTCTAATATTTGTAAAGAGTTGGCTTTTGTACCTGCGCAAACCTTTTTTTTTTTTTTTTTTTTTTCACAAAATATATGCACTTTTCATACTATTTTCAACCTCCCTTGACTCTTTACCTTTGCATGTAGTGAATCACATTAGTATGCATTAAAGGGTGTCATAATGAGCTACCTTTCTGGTTGAGTTTTGTTGAAAAGCTTTGCAAAAATACTGATAAAACTAAATTGTACAACAAAAAATAAATTCACATCAATTGCCGATCTCTTGTGACCCTTGACCTTCCGTGGAAGCATCCAAATTAGCATTTATAGGAAGGTCCTACCATAAGGTTTCTCTGTACCAGTTTTGGAATGGACATTGTAAACAGTATTCGAGAGAGAAGAAAGAATGTGTCCAAAATTGGCCATTTGTGAGTTTATTCCTTATCTCTCTTGATCATTGAACTTTCCGAGGCCATTCACATTAGTATGGATAGAATGTCTTAACATCAGGTATCTTTGTACCAAGTTTGGGTCTGGAGTTGTGAATAGTATTTCAAAAAGAATTTTTATTTTTGGGGGTAAAAAATATGGCTATTTGTTTAATATTTCCTGATCCCCTGTCACCTTCACCTTTGAGATATTGGTATATTTAGAAAGTTCTTGCCACAAAGTATCTTTGGGCAAAGTTTGATGACTGTGACTTAAATAGTCTCCGAGTACATGCCACCATTAAAGTTTACTGCGAAGGACGCACACTGGACGACGGATCGACCACTGGCCCAGAACCGAGACTCACTGTTGCTTCGCACGTGAGCCAAAAATAGGTCATAACGCGTCACAGAGTGAGCTACAAGGAAATCAGTACAGTGCATTTTGTAGCGCGGTCACATGATACCGTTTACAATCAGATGATTGGTCGTGTGACGCAGGAAGGAAAGTAAATCTGGTTGTCGCTTGTCAGGACTGAATGTGATAACTCTACACCTTCAGCGTATAGCAAAGATCCTCGCTCCGACGTTGGCAGCACTGGGTCCGCACACGGCTGTGCGCGGGCCCACTGCCGCCGATGTCGGTCCGGAGGTCTTTTGCAAAACGAAAATGAGTTTACCGTCTGCACAGGTGGGTCCGGTAAACCCTCGTGTACATGCACAGGAGTAGTCGTTGCCGAAGTCGGTACACGTACCATTGTTCTTACATGGGTCGGTGCTGCAACTATTGATACCTGCAGCTGAAATAAAGCCAAGCGTTAAAAAGAAAAATAGACGCTATCTCTAAGGCATAATGGACGACATGTTTTGCGACAAGTTCGCGAGCAGTATTGTCTTGCAAAGAGATAGATAATATGAGCGAAAATGGACAATTTATATACACCCCCTAATTCCATTGTTTTTGACCACAAAATACACACTTAGTCACACCATGCATTTTCCCCATATTTTCTTTATTTTTATTTGAAAAATAGTAACTAAGAGCGTTTTTGACCAATTTATATCGATCCCAAAATTCCAGGATTTTTCGACCGCATACTCCCACACCTTTGCACCGCCCATTTTTTTTGGTTTCTCCTTATTTTTTTCAGTAAAATAAAGATTTCCAAAACCAATGAAATTAAAATTAATATTTTTTATTATAAAATAAATCAAGACGAATTACTTCTTCTAAATGATATTAATGCTGTAGAAAACAAAGACTTAGACTCGAAAAAACAGCGCCTTCTTTCTGTAGTTGTGTCAGGCAAATCAAAGACTTATCTCGGAAAACAATACATGACAGAGGATATTGAATCTCTCACCGCTGACGAGCTAATCAAGCTTCATTCTAAATATGAAAACCACATTGCTTCACTAATGACTCGTGATTTGAGTCGATCTCTTGTATGTCTATACACAAAAGCAGTGAGTCACTTTCTACCTGTGGATAGTGACAGCCTATCACACGACCTTGAAAGCAATCCTATTGTTTCAAGTTCAATTGGCAAATTAGCATGTGTCATGTTTTACAAGTTTGGAAATTACCTTGCACCTGTCGTAACATTACTAGTTACTGGGAGCCATATTGATTTCTCAAAAATAAATTTTACTGCAGAAGAAAATGGACGAAACCCAGACGACTCCACAACCGAACCCCAGTCCAGTTTTGACACAGGTTCAAACTGTGATGAAGACTAAAAGTCCAGGCAGGGTTGAGGCTGGAAAAAGATTAGCCAAATATAATAGGCAAAAAAAATTACAGCTTAAGGCACAAACAGAAAAGACTCATGTAACTGATCCACCGTCAGGATCGTCAGGACCTGTGTCAATACCGTCACTCTCTCATCAAAGTGAGAGACAAACAACCCAGTCTAACCCTGACCCCGAACCTCAATCAACAAAATATATAATTGCCGGATTTGTTGTCGGATTTGGTTATGTAGGGTATCAATTATACAAAAAATACAAACCACAGACTCGTACAGTGACCAGAAAATCAGACACTCCAAAAACAAAACCAGAAGTCGCCACATTACCAGTAACACCCAAAGCCGTTGACCCATTTTATATGCAGTAAATAAAAATATTATTTTAATTTTTCTTGCCTTAAAAAATGAATGACTCAAAGAACATAATGAACCTTGTCTATCACTCTGCCGTAATCAGTGGATTAGCAGTAGCTTATTCTATGCTGGGAAAAAGTCTACTCAAAATGAAATCAGCAGACTTGAGTAGACTCGATTTCGAAGACAGCGCTAAGCTAATTGTAGTTGTTACAGCGTCGATTGCGACAAAAGATTTTCTTGTCAAGCAGGGAATTATTCCCGAAAATGTTTCTATGTAAATAAAAATAATATGGCGACGATAGCTATTATGATTGGTGGGGCAGTTGTTAACGCCCTCGCATTCAGTGGCTCTAATTATCTCTTTTCAAAAATGGGTAGAGAGGAATCTGCAGAAGAATTCAAGCGTCATAATGAAGCGTCAGAAAAATTAGCACAGGTAGAACAGGAATATGAAAAGAATAGAATTGAGAAACTTGATTTCATCAATGAAAAACTGAGGTTAGAAGGTCACGCACAGCATACGTTTTCAAATACAGACGAAGCAATCAGGGAATATTTTTTAGTCACAGGTGAAGACATGTCTATACCGAAACCAAAACTAAGTGACTATTACAAACCAAGCACACAACAAAGAAATGGAGAGATAATTTTTGTTCTAGTGGGAATGACATTTGTTTATTTTACAGGAGTTTTCATTGCTAGAAAAAATGGCAGCCGAAAATAAACTATCGAAAATATATTACTCACCATCAGGCTATTGGAAAGGACAAACAGCTATTGAAAAATTACATGCCGCTGTGGGCGGAGATATAACACTCAATCAAGTCAAGCAATGATTACAGAGACAAGCAATTTGGCAGATATATCTCCCTGCTCCAAGAAAGATATCTAGACCTCATTTTCAAAACACTACCCCCAATGACACACATCAAATGGACCTCCTGTTTTTACCACATGACACAATAAGAAAGAAACGATACAAGTATGCACTGACTGTTGTAGACATTGCTTCAAGGTACAAAGACGCTGAACCCATATCTGACAAAACAGCCAGTACAGTTGCTACTGCTTTATCAAAAATATATAGTCGAGGCCCCTTAAGATACCCCAGACTTGTACAAGTTGATGACGGATCAGAATTCAAAGGTGCAGTTAATCAGTTATTTGCGAAGCATGGCGTACTGGTCAGACGTGGTATTCCAGGCGTGCACAGATCGCAGGCAATTGTTGAAAACTTTAACAAACAGTTATCAGAAAGACTTTTCAGTTACCAGTATTCTAAGGAACTCATGCATGACACCCGTAACACTGAATGGGTAAAGAGATTACCACATGTGATAAAAGCAATGAACAATGAAGGACACCCAAAACCTGCTGATGCTATTAAATTGAAAACAATTACAGAGCCAAAAACAGGACCAACCCCGGCACCAGACACAAGTTTATTTACTAAACAGGTGAGATATTTATATCAGCCAGGGGAGGCTGAGAACGACGACAGACGCAGGGCAACAGACCCCATCTGGTCAACGTCTGTACACAATATAAAAAAAATAATTCCCGGTCCAGACGCAACAATATATTACCTGTACGACCCTGCACCCCAGAGGGCATTTGTCAGAGAAGAATTACAGATTATTCCCCCAGACACCGTTTCTCATTTCAGTAACTAAGTCGTCAATTAATTCATCAACCAGTTCATCACAAATATCTTCAGATAACTTGAGCCTGTAATGTCCAGGTGCATAAGCTTTTTCCTTACTGTGAAACACTCGTTTCGTGTCCCCAACTGCAAGTGACTTTTTGTGTGTTTGAATTATTTCAAGATTGTGTTTGTTTGATCTCAGTGACTTGTTTGGATAATCAGGCATTAATGCTCCGTCTAACACTTGCTTGTAATGTTCATGACGAATGTCTTTATTTTTTATTGCTGTTTTTTTAATTCCTTTGGCTTTCGACTGACTACCTTTCTGGTGCAGTATAGAATACATTTTTGATCTCAGTCCAACATACTCAACTATTGGTACACCATTTAGTTCATCCTTAAACTTACCAGGTACTTTCTTGTTTTGTGTGCTGTACAGTGGATGATCCTTAGGGTAGTCAGACGTGTCATACATGTGTAACTCTGTTTTCATGTCTTCATAAAAGTCTTCAGTACACACATCAATGATCATAGAGTCAGTGTCAGTGTATAACAACCGACACTCAGGATACTTTGGTTTGAAGTAATCATAATAAAATTCAAGCATCAACAGTTTTGACAACTCAAGAATTGCCATACCAATGAATACTGGCTTGTCCAGTTTAACAATCTTTTTTTTGAGTGACACTGCATACAATGATGAATGAAACTCTTTGTACCCTGTGTACTGTGGCTTACCTGTAAGTTTAATTGCACCTGATTCAGTTGTGACCAGTCTCACATCTTTTCTGTGATGAGGATTTTCCATTGTCTTGCCAAAACATGCATTGTTCATAAGCTTAAAGAAGTCTTTGTCAAATGCAGTGTTGCCATCTCTGGCACGAAGGGTTGTGTTCTTGATTATGTAATCTTTCATGAAAGCACTCTGATCAAATTGAATTCCTCTGTGAACTTTCTTTAATACTAACCCATGTCTGATGTAAATCTGCAGCAAGCGGTAGTGACAAACGTAATTGAATTTGTCATTTAAATTTGGTACAAGTTTGGTGTCTTCTTTTTTCCCTGTCATACTCATTTTCTCAACTGCTAATGGATAATCATTATGATAATCATGTAGATGGTGTGGGTACTCCAGGTCTACTTCAAAGATCCAACCCTTCGCATCGTTTCGGTCAAGATTCATAATATTGTTAGTTAACCCTGACTCTGTTACATCATACTGTGACAAATCATGCAGACAAAAGTTTTTCAAGGGCAATAACTCACACATTGCCGAGCCATACAAATTGTTAGCCTCTACATAGGTAATAAATGACCTTGACCTCGAGGGGTCAAACCCAAGGTCACCATAACCGTCCAGATATTTATTGTTGGCTCTGGCGTAGTTATTTGCTGCAATACTAATCCCTCCCCTCAATCCACGTTCCACCATTTCACCCATCATATGATCAGACAACAGGTCTATAGATATCTTACTGGATTTAAAAAATGCATCCCATGTCATGTCAGGACTAGTTATGTAACAGGCAGGGTCAAGACTGTAGTGTAACAAACCCTTCTCACAGTAACTTTCAAATACGTCTACTAGCAAACAAACGTCAGCTTTCAAGTACTGGTCATGATAGTCACCAATTGTCTGACATCCTAACTTATCCCACGCATCAAGAGCGTGTTGGTATTCAGAGTCAGAAATACCTTTACCAGTTAGTGTGGAATAAAATTTCTCTTTTGGTGGCAGTCTTGTTTCCTCAAACACAACCCAGTGATCAATGTACTCATACGGATAGACACCTTTCTTAATCAAGTCTGGTTCAAAATATTTACTCGTTATTGGATACTCAGTCAGTCCTTCTGCCAGACTAGCAAGACCTAAAGACAAATGTTGCATGGAGTCATAAAATGCTAATTTGTTGTCCAATCTAAAAGTCAAGTACTTCTCAGTTGTCTGGGCAATGCAACTAATTTTTTTGGAAGATTCATCCACAGCCTGCATGATAATATGTGAATCATACCCTTTGAGATTGTGGAAAAAGATTGGTAACTTGTATGTCTTAGGATATATTTTTAATAACAAGTTACAATTATTATGTGCAGCTCCTCTGTAACGCCCAGTTATGTGATCGTGGTCACGAACTTTATCACCACCTAAAGGTTGTTCACAAATCCAACACGTCACAGCTGTATCAAATTTTAGTTTCTCTTCTTCTGTCATCACCAGAGGCATCTGACATGCTGTAAGATATTGTACTACCTGACTATACAGATGTCTCATTTTTGTTAAAAACTCAGCTGCTGCATTTTCACCCCTGTAGATAACAGGCTCTGAATGCAAACCGTCTGACCTAACAAGAATGTATCCAAAAGAACACACCACTTGGTCACTCAACTTTATAGTCTTTGGTAATGACTCTGGAACAGGACCCTCATATGGTACAACCAATGATTCAAAATCTGCATACACTACAAACGGCAACTTTTGCTGATTCCCATAGTTCTTAAAATAAACCTTGCTGCCAGGATCTGGATACTTAAGTACAGTTTGTATGTCATCAGCTGATCTGCAGTGTAGGACGTGTTTGTGCGCTACTGAAATAGAGGAGAATCTTTGTAAACATCTTTTACAAACTTCTTGTTTACCATTGTGTTTTGTTGTATGTCCATGAATTAGACGTGACATATTTCTGATAATTGTGTAGTGCAAGTTATCATTATCACCGGCAGGACCGATTAATAACATATCAACATGTCTATCTTCTGACTGCCCATAGGTTGGGGCAATTGGGGACACTCTAATTGGCTGTAACTTATCAACAGACTCATTATCCCAAACATACACATTTACAGATATACCAGGATTTAGTTTTTCAAACAAGTCTATGTCCTCTATTTTAACAGGAAACTCAATGCCACTAAAATCGAGTTCATTTACAAATTTGGTGTAGTTAGATACACGTTCAGGCTTTTACAAAGTGTAGTTTAGCAAGCACACACCACATGAAACAATAGTTGTCATGGTTCTGTATGTTAACTACAGCCTTTTTGTTTGCAACCTCAGTTGGCAGTGGCAACCATGATTTACCTAATATGGGATGATACCTTGACTGCTTTAATTGTAGTTCATGTACATGTCCTTCGTGCCAGCCAGACCCCTTCATTTTTGCACTGTCAATTGCCTGGAGGAAGTCAGGTAATAGTCTGTCTCTAAACACGTTCTCTAATTCTCTTCTTGTGTTAACTGTGTGTTGTCTTGTTGATATATACGATACAATCACTTCACCGTCTTCTCTAGTAAATTCTATTTTAGCAACAATCTGAATCTTCACACTGCCTGTAAGAAGATTTTGTTGTATGACAGAAAAAGAGTTTTCTATTGATTCATAAACATTATTAGTATTAGATATAGGCAAGTTTGTTGTGTGAAACACGTTTCTTAAGCTTGATGAGCCAGGGTTTGATGGGCCAGGGCTTTGAGCATTGTCCGTCATTTTTATTTGTCCGTCAAAATAATAAATGAAAAAAAAATTATCACTGTCACACCATACTGTAATACTGTAT
>BTPG01000003.1:81238485-81369186 GCA_036245525.1 Semisulcospira habei
TCTACTGTCTTGTATGTTGAGTTGTGCGTCATATATCAGGTACAAATATATATTTATGGCTTCGGCTTTTTTAACCTTCTTTTGTATCTGAATTGATATTCCGTCACTACCATTTTCAACAGTTCGTCCTGACCCATGAAGGTAGTCGTCATCTGTACTACGAAGGTCTAGCCACAGTGCATACTTATTCGTCAGGTATTGTCCGATCCTAACATCATACAGATGTAGATCTTTGCACGCAATGTTTGCAGGTTTATCTCTAATCCTTCCTCCTGCAAAATACTTTGTGATCTCATCGTAGTGTTGATAAGGTAACATTCCTGAAGCGTACACTTGATTAGGGCGGCCTTCGATTGTGCAGGACAAATGTGTAATCTTAGGATTGTAGAATTTTTCTGAATCTCTTTTGTATGGACTCACCGGTTCAACAAACAACATAAGAATACCTTTCAGTGACCTGGCAGGCGTGTTCAAGTTTATGTTCCACATTGGGTCGCTTTTTCTTTGGGTATTAAACTATGTCTAATCACACGGTCATAATAAATTGGAAGTCTTGACTGGTATTGATTTTGAATGAGTCTGGCTAGTTCAGTATGTGTAACAATTTCATATTCCAAGGATATGTTAGAGATCTTATATGTTGCATCTGTGGCAGATGATTTTATAACTTTGGAGTAGTCATTGAAAGTTAGTTCAAAGCTCAGACGGTCATTCAGTGCCCCTTGATAATAAGGCAAATGAGCTGTTAGGATTTCAAACTCAAGTGGAATGTAAAATCTGGTTCCATATGTTTCTGCTATAATAACGTCCTGGGCTGCTGACGTTGATTTATCTCCAGCATTGATTAGAAGTTTACCAACATTATCAGACTGTATGCCTTGGTAAATACGATCCTCTCGTTCTTCTCTTGTAAGCCACAGATCTTTGTAACAGTAGAATACATCGGAGTCGTCAAGACTAAACACTTCCTGTCCTTCAAGTTTTACTTTAATAGTTCTAACAATTGCTCTGCCAAGATTGTCAACCAGTGTTCTGTTTACATCTGCGTCTGATGATAGTTCAATATTAAATGCTAGGCGTGCAGTGCCAGGAACGATAACGTCACTGGGGCCTAGGTTTGGAAACTTGACTGTAAGTGTTTTGGTTCTGGTCTATGGTACTTGGATTGTTTGTGATGACGGTTGATTGTCTTATGCCCTTAACACCCAGAGGCTCACGTAGTTTTCTGTATGGGTCTAACTTTGATCCGTAAGACTGTGTCATTTTTATTATGCACAATAAAAAATAATAAATTAATAAAACAATGGCAGCGGGAGGATTTAATCATGAAGATTTTGAAATGGATGACATGAATGTCTCAGATACCAGTATCACAGATATGACTGGAATGGTAACTACTTCTAGTATGTATCATGAACTGTTAAAAGACAAAGTAAACTCATTTTATGACAGTGTTGGAGCGCGCCCAGATGTAATAGATCCTAATCAATTTGAATATGATAAAGGACACTTATTTGTAAATACAGACAGAGGGAAAATAAATCTAACACATAAAAACAATCCTTCTAAGTTTAGAGCTTTAAGTACAATTAAAGGTGAAGTCGGTGGTAACTCTGGGTTGGCAAGGTATCTTGGAATTGGAGGGTCTCCTGTCATGCCAAGACTGGTTAGTGTTCTTCACGACACGCAAACAAAATTACCAACAGGGCAACAAATTGAAATGGCACCTGTAACAAACCTACCAGAAATAGCAAACACAGTGATACAAGAAACCTCATTTACTGAAGGACAAATAAATGACGCTTTGAAAACAATAGATGATCCACCTTTGTCAATGAGGGAGATTATGGGATTGGATAAATCACTGCAGACAATAAGAGGTGAGATGGTACACAATGTTGCCAAACTGGGTGAGCTTGATAAACACATAGAACGTGAAAAAGAGAAACTGGCTACCGCAGCCAATGGAAATCTTGACACAGATGTGAAAGAAAGAATTCAACACAGATTAAATGATTTGCAGATAGAAAGATCAGGAAGGTTAGAAGCGATTAGTATTGGGAGACAAAAACTGAAAACACAGTCAACAGGATTAGAGAAACTATTCAGAAAATACTTCATGAAGACACTACTCTGGCTGAGAGACTGAAAACACTTTTCAGAGAACAATGTATTACTAATGCCAGTTTAATTACTGCTCTGGGATTTATTATCAGTACTGTTGTGTTGGCTGTCTCCGGTGCTGGTGGGGGTGCACCCTCGGCCCCAGCACCACCAAACCCAGGCCCACCAACCCCGGCTCCAACAGACCCAAAAGATTTACAGACGTGGGTAAAGAAACAGTTGTCTCACATATCAGACCTGCTTAAGAAATTGGCTGTGAAAGCAATGGACGCTTTGCCTGGCATAATTGGCACTGTTGTCAGTTGGCTGATTAGTACAGCGGCAAAGGCAGTAGGGTTTATGGCAGAGCATGTGTGGGTCTTTTTGGTTACAGTAGGAGGGTTGATGGTGGGTTATTTAATGAAACAGATAAAGAAGTAAAACCCCTAATCCTGTTAGACCTATTACCAATGCAGTTCTCTCGGATTCATGTGTGTCAGGGGTTGACTGTACTGATTGTATGAGTGCCGGTGTTGGGGCCAGTGCTGGGGCCGGGGCTGGGGGTGTTACCGTCTGTAATGATTTTAATGACTGTACATGTGTGGTTGTGGCCCCCAAGTTTACAGATTGATTGAGTCCTAATTTTTGACCAACACCTGCAACAATGATTTCATTATTATAATTTGTTATTGTACCCATTTGGAGTTGAAGGTCAGATGGTAACATGTATAACCCGATGCCAACTACAAAGTCAACTTTTGATCTGGCATATCTTAAAACGTCTTGGTAGCGTTGTATGCTTGATGGGAGATCTACTGTTGAATTAATTGAATCTTCAAGATTTGCAAGAAACTGTTTTTGTGCTTCAAATTTACCACTTCCATTTAAAATGTTCGATTTTGTTAGTGATTGTGCTCCTAGTAAACACCAAACATATGTTCTGATAGACTCATTGACGCGCTCGACTCCTGCTTGAGTAAACCCGTCAGATTTATCTAAAATAAATGTGGTCCACGCATTAGACTGTTTCTGCTCTATTGATCCTAACCAGACTTGTGATTTTGATGAGAATGAAGTGTATCCAGGGTAGTAATCTTGAGGGTATTGTCTGTGACTCATAGCATAATACAATGTGCCCATGCCATGGTGATCATCAAGTTTTTGTGTGAAGTCATACTTAGTGCTTATGTTAAATTGATTACATATGCGTTCAAATGCTTTCATATCCATGGGGTTGTTAAACCTGTTGAAACTGGATTCAGTTGGTAGTGGGGTATGCAGTTCTGACAGTATACGTCTAAGCTGGTAATAAACATGGAAACGGTAGACAGATCTAATCAGTTTGTTTGAGTGATTCAAGTGGTCTGTAAATGAAACACCACAGCCTGTAGTTGAACATAGTATGGCAAAGTTGAGTTGGTTTTGAAACATCTGTAGTGGACTTGAAGACCACTTTCTTGCAGTAGAGTCATCTGTTATTGGAGGGTTTAGGTAATGGTCAAACGGATTTGGTACTTTGACTTGGAATAGATCTTGTTCAGACACAGCTATGTCAAGCTGGTTTAGCTGAATTATTTTCTGTTCATAAGTAGGTGCAACATTATATTTGGCATCCATATTAAATTGAAATGCGTTTGTTGTGGTAATGGTTGGTGATTTAAATTCCATCCTTTTTTATATGAGATAATAAAAATGTTTATCACTTTAACAAACCTCGACACAAGCAAACCAGTGTGTTTAACTAATGGGATTGATAATCGTGATGGTAGCAAGGCTGTAGCTATCCATGAATTGTTCTACACAGTAAAATGGTTTAATGTAGAGGATGATATATATAATAAAGTAAATTTAGATGGTAAGACTGAAGCTATACCACCTGGGTATTATGACTTTTGTACTATAGCTGAATGGTTTCAAAGTAAATTTAAAATTAAAGCAACTTTAAATCCAGCTAACCTACCTGTTACATTAGAATTTCCGACACAAAATTGGTTAAAAATTTCAGACAGATTTGCATATTTACTTGGATTTTATATTGACGAAGATTGGTATAGAACAGATGATTTAGATGAAGCTATGTTTGGTATTATAACAATGAAGACAAAAAACTTAAAATAACTGGAAAACGTCCTGTCAATTTGTCAGTACACACAGTGCTAAATGTTTATTTGAAAGAACTAAACACATCTGAGAATGTTCACAATGGAAAGCCTTCAACTTTGTTGAGATGCTTACCTACTGGAACTGCTCCGTATTGTGAAAGTGTAGTTGTTAGATTTCCTAATTTGCAGTTTAAGAAATTAGGTTCTAGTTTCTTTGAGTCACTGAGTATATCTGTAACTAATCAGGATGACAAACCAGTTCTTATGCATGATTTTAGTGTAGTGTTAGAAGTTAAATATTTAGTTATTTTTGTTTATAAAAATGAGTGGTCTTGGTCCAAAGCGAACAATCATACCAGCTGCATGTCCAGTAACAGAGTTGAAAGATTTGGCTGATGTACAGGATTTTGAGAAGGAGGGGGATGTTGGAGAAATATATGGTTTTGAACTTGATTCAAATGGCATGTACAAGAGGAAAGTAATTGTCGACATGAAATACGGTGAAAAACAGATTCCTAAACTTGGTCAGCTTCGTGATGTTACTGTACCTACTCCACCTGTAAATAATGCACCTTACAACTTAATACATGTGGGTAGTAAGTGGGTTGTTTCAACTGTACCGGCACCACCACCCACAATTGACTGGGACATAAAGATTGAATTTATTAGTCCTTATGTATACACTGATGATGAAGGCGCCTTAGTGTTTAGGAAGGTTGTTACCTCGGGGCCGCTTATTGTAAGTCTTGTTCCAAGCTTTGCCCCAGACAACAATAGCAGAGAAAAACTGAAAGTTGAAAATTATGAGAAATGGAGATATCTTCTTACGCACAGGAAGGGTAGGTCTGATGCGAAGGTCGTGCTTGCACCAATAAACTTTCCCATCGCAAGAGAAGCGATAATAGTATTTGAAATTATCATGAGATCAGTAACTACTGCTAAAGAGGCTCAAATTGCACAAGGAATTAAACTTACATGGAATGAAACAGTAACAGAATCATCAAAGGTCTTTATTGCTATTACAAAAAATAATGATGTTATGAATGTTTCGAGCAGTGTTCCGGCTGTCAAGGTGGTGGTTGACAAAACAACTTTTGTTCGTCTAACTTACATAAACCTTGAACACATTGATCTTGTTGCATTTTATTATGCTAACAAATTGTATACTTTTGAAGAGTTGCAAAATGTAATTGCTGATTAAATAAAAAAAAATATTTGTCAATAAAAAAAATGGTAAACTTCTATCCGCAACTACCGACGCTTGAGCCGACTGAAACAAATGTGACGACTAAAACAACACTTGCGCCTGATCCACAGGTGACAGCTGTGCCAATTGCTTCAGATAAAACATTACAGGTAGATGCATTCAGATTAAATAATATTACAGAAGCTTTGAAATATTTGGAAAGTGAAGAGGCTAAGTACTCACGGTGCAAAAGGAGGTATAAGTCAGTATTTAATTCTGTTCAAAACACTTCTATGGCTATTGGTGCAGTTTCAGCTTCATGTTCTGTAGGGGGTATAGTTCTTTTCGCCACAGGAATTGGAAGTTTGGCTGGAATAGCAATTGAGGGTGTTAGCGTTGCTACATGCCTAGCATGCTTTGGTTTGGAGGCCTTGAACAAGAGGTTTCACACAAAATTACAGAAACATGAAGCATTGAGTACGCTGGCTGGTGCGTAGCTGAGCAATATGAAACTTATTATCAGTAAGGCATTAAATGATAATTGTATTGATGACGAAGAATTTAAGCGGGTCCAGGATGATTTAAATAACTACAAGAAACAAAAATCTGAAATCCAGAATAAAATGCGTAGTCAATCTCCTGTGAATGTTGAAGAACTGAAGGCCAGTTTTTTAGAGATGGGGAAAAAGATCGGTGTTCAGGAAACCACAGAAAAACTACACAATCTTTTAAACAAATAAAAATCAGATTTGGTACTAATCATTTATTTTTTCATTACACTTCGCAAAAAGATGACATGTCGCTTGCGCCTAACTATTTAACCCCATCAGCTCCACCACCACCAGACTATTACTAAAAAAAAGTTTTTTTTATTGTCCTTGTAACTTGGGAAATCTCTCCGAGTATCTTGCTGACTTGCATCAAGAACTTACAAGATCTTATGTTAAGACACTTATAAGAACTTGTTTTAAGTCACTTATAATTACTTACGCCAACTAACTTCAAAGGTACTTACAAAGTTACTTGCCGGTTTATAAATTACCTTATTAAGTACTTGTAATTTACTTAGAAACATCTAGACAGTAACATAGACAGTAACTTGATAATTTTACCCATGACTTGAACACCAGAAAATAATCTAGACTCAGTAACAACATGGGAGAGAATTTGCTCTGTTCAGTATCAGCATAAGAAATAATAACAGATTATTTCCCTTGTTCAGTAAAAAGCACCTCTGGGACATCTCCACACTTTCGTTTCGGGCAGCCGAGTTGAGGAGTCGGTAGATTCCCGTCTGGGGTGGGCGGAACAAACCAAAAGCTAGGCCACACCAAAAGCTCTCACAGGGAAGGCGAATTGTGCACTTGAACCTGGGTTATAGCTGACTCTGTGAGAGCAACTGGAAAAAGACCAGGAGCGGACTTTTACCATTTTTTGGTTCCAGTGTCATTGACCTCGTGACCTTTGACCTTGACCCATGACCTTGACCCATGATCTTGACCGGTGACCTTGGTGACCTTGACCCATGACCTTGACACATGACCTTGACGACCTTGGCCCATGACCTTGGTCCATGGCCTTGGTGCCCTTGACCCATGACCTTGACCCATGACCTTGACCTTGACCCATTACCTTGACACGTGACCTTGACCCATGATCTTGGTGACCTTGACCCATGACTTTGGTGACCTTGACCCATGGCCTTGGTGACCTTGACCCATGACCTTGGCGGCCTTGACCCATGGCCTTGACCCATGACCTTGACCCGGTGACCTTGGCACATGACCTTGGTGACCTGGTCCATGACCTTGGTGACCTTGATCAATGACCTTGACCCGGTGACCTTGATCCGGTGACCTTGACACATGACCTTGACGACCTTGACCTTGACAACCTTGGCCCATGACCTTGACCTTGCGACCTGGTGACCTTGACCTTGTGACTGTTGACCTTGACCTTGGTGACATTGACCTTGGTGACCATGACCTTGACCTTGGTCTTAACCCTTGACCTGTGACCTTTTGTCTTGCCTGAGACAATCACAGAAAGAAGGCGCTGTTTTTTCGAGTCTTTGTTTTCTACAGCATTAATATCATTTAGAAGAAGTAATTCGTCTTGATTCATTTTATAATAAAAAAATATTAATTTTAATGTCATTGGTTTTGGAAATCTTTATTTTACTGAAAAAAATAAGGAGAAACCCAAAAAAATGGGCGGTGCAAAGGTGTGGGAGTATGCGGTCGAAAAATCCTGGAATTTTGGGATCGATATAAATTGGTCAAAAACGCTCTTAGTTACTATTTTTCAAATAAAAATAAAGAAAATATGGGGAAAATGCATGGTGTGACTAAGTGTGTATTTTGTGGTCAAAAACAATGGAATTAGGGGGTGTATATAAATTGTCCATTTTCGCTCATATTATCTATCACTAGCACTGGGTCCGCGCACGGCTGTGCGCGGGCCCACTGCCGCCGATGTCGGTCCGGAGGTCTTTTGCAAAACGAAAATGAGTTTACCGTCTGCACAGGTGGGTCCGGTAAACCCTCGTGTACATGCACAGGAGTAGTCGTTGCCGAAGTCGGTACACGTACCATTGTTCTTACATGGGTCGGTGCTGCAACTATTGATACCTGCAGCTGAAATAAAGCCAAGCGTTAAAAAGAAAAATAGACGCTATCTCTAAGGCATAATGGACGACATGTTTTGCGACAAGTTCGCGAGCAGTATTGTCTTGCAAACTAAATTCTGAGTTTGAAACGTACTTGATTGGATTACACCTCTAGGCACGGCATCGGATTTACACGAAAGACAAAGGTGTGCCACACATGGATGAATATGATGATAAATTGTAGGATGAAGCTATTAGGCTACATAATGGTTGTTCTGGGTAGAAAACGAAACATGAAAATAAAACATACACATCTTACAAAGAAATTCAAAAAATAGAAGTTGATCACCACAATAAGTGGACAGCTATAAATAATCTTCAAACTGGCATGCAAAATTAAGAAACGGAAGACTACGGGATGGTGTAAGCTCAAGACCTACATTCTGCGAAGTGCCTGCACTTCGAGAACCTAAAAAAAAATGCCCTTGTAAGCATTTATATTTCTTGAGAGAGAGAGAGAGAGAGAGAGAGAGAGAGAGAGAGAGAGAGAGAGAGAGAGAGAGAGAGAGAGAGAGAGAGAGAGAGAGAGAGAGAGAGAGAGAGAGAGAGAGAGAGAGAGAGAGAGAGAGAGAGAGAGAGAGAGAGAGAGAGAGAGAGAGAGAGAGAGAGAGAGAGAGAGAGAGAGTGTGCATGCGTGCATTGGCCCCTTCCAGCCGGAAGGGGCCAATGCACACATGCACGCACACACAAGCACACACAGCCGCCAGTAATCACGAACTGCGCGTCTAAACGTGCGAAATTTTGCTTGAAAAAAAAAAATCCTGTAAATGGGACCAAAGACATGCAGAAAGCAAAAAGAGAACAAATCCCCATGAGCCCGTGCGACTGCGGGGGTCAGTAGGGTTTACGTCTCTTGCAGCTGGGCGCGTTCGCCTTGACCCGTCCGTCACGGGGGTTGTACGTGTTTACGCGTGTGTTCGTCTTAGCGTGCGTGCTTGCCTACGAGCGCGTACATATTGCATTTGTTTGCTGGTCCGTGATTTTAAACCTTACCCCTATAGGCCGTATGGCTCAAAGTTTCAAAACAGAAAGCACACTTACCTATCTCACAATGTTCACCGATATATCCATCAAGGCACGAGCATCCGTCGACCTTACAATAACCGCCATTCTCGCAGGGGTTAGGAACACAAACCTCTGTTTGAACTGAATTATTATTATTATTATTATTATTATTATTATTATTATTATTATTATTATTATTATTATTATTATTATTATTATTATTATTATTATTATTATTATTATCTGTTTGCTCTTTAGCTGTCGGTAGCGGTTTTTGTTGCGATGATTTCGCAGGAATCATCGCGACAAAAACCGCTACCGGCAAGAAACGAGTACTTGGTCGTGGTACTTTCCAACTTCATTCATTCATTCTCAAAACTGCGAGTGCACCCGTTGCGCGTAGTTTGATGTAGCACTGTAAATCCGATCGCGCACGCCGTGCAAACTGACTGTAAAACATAGATTGAACTATCCCGTTGAGCAAAATAAATCATCAGTGCTCAGTACTACCATTAAAATGGGAGCTTAAGCTAAAGCTCGTATCTTTGCGGTTAAACTGAGCACGTGCTTTACGTCGGTCAGGCATAATTTATTTCTTACCATTAATAAAAGGATAACTTTTGTTCGTAGAAAATGAACCTCCGAGCTTGGGAGCTAGGGACATTACCGTCTTTTCTTACACACCTCCTTCTTTGAGCCTATGAGCGGAAAAGCTGTATCACACATGAGTGATACAGCTTGGCTGTACAGCCCCGGTAGGTGAACGGAACGGTCACGTGCGCAAAAAAAAAAAAAAAAAAAAAAAAAAATGTCTTGTAGTAGTATGGTCATCAAAAGGTACGGACACAGGCGATATTGAAACGTGACCTACTTTAACTCATTCTATCCCAACACCAAAATTCTTAAATTTTGCCCCTGTCCTCTCAAGACTGCATTGCAGTGCAGGACACAGATCGACCATAATAGTTCAAGGGTGATGCCAGAATAGCTTGGAGCCCGTAGGCGCCAAGCTATTCTGGCATCACCCTTGAACTATCATGGTAGATCCTTATCTTGCTGTGGTGTGTCTGGGGTAGAATGAGTTAAGCTCACGTGCAATGACGACATTTTATGGAGACGACTGGGACATTGGCGTCATGTATTCGCTATTAAGTCATCATGTATAAACATTTGTTTGGCATACAAAATGATGACGCCACATTAAAAAAATAAATGACGTCAGGATCTTTCCATTGAAATTAAGACAGCTTTTGTTGTGGCTAGGCGTGTGCCGAAAACCAGATCACACCGGATTGATGCAACGAAAAAGTTGAGTAAGAAATAAATTTTTACCTCCGTGTCTAGGTGATACTGAGAATCTCACTCTCGTGGTTTCAAAACCTTATCCTACTCGCTTTTGCTCTTAGAATAAGGCTGGCTTTAAAACCACTCGAGTGAGATTTTTAGTATCACTTAACACCGGTGTATAATGCTGTGCCAAACGTTCATCAATAAAACGAATGCTCTAGTAAATGTGATATCACACCTAACATTTTATCTTTTTTGGACGTTTTAAGGGTAATTGTGTTTGAAAATGGTTTGAGAAAAAAAAAATACTTAAAATGGTTATGCCAAATTCTTGGACAGCATGGCTTTAGTGTTTCAAAATAAGAATGTGAGCACCTGAAAGCTGCTCAAAAATGGCGCAACCGGGGGAGGGGGGGGGGGCATTCTGAAATAGAGTTATAATAATAAATAATAATTACGGTATTTAAAATGCGCTTATCTTATAATAATAATAACTCTAAGCGCGCACTGACAACTCGCGCACGCATGCGCACGCTTTAGACAATGACTCACGTACTACAAATATATTCCAGGTGGATGGACCGTAGACGGAGAAGAAGCGGGGGCCGAAAGTGCTGAGTTTGGTGCGGGGGATGTGGAGGCGGAGAGGGTCGGAGGCGGAGCGGAGGGAGCGGGAAGGAGTGTAGGGGTGAAGTAAGTTGGAGAGATAGGCAGGAGTGTAGTTGTTAAGGGATTTGTAGCAGAGAGACAGAATCTTGTATTGGATGCGTTGGGGGATGGGAAGCCAGTGAAGGAGTTTGAGCAGGGGAGTGATGTGGTCGGATTTTTTCTTTCTGAGGACGAGGCGGGCAGCATTGTTCTGGACGCGCTGGAGAGTGAGAGTGGTGGAGTGAGGTAGGCCGGAAAGAAGAGAGTTGCAATAGTCGATGCGAGATAAGATGAGAGAGACAGCAAGTTTGGTAGCAGCTTCGGTGGTGAGGTATTTTCTGATCTGACTGATGCGACGGAGATGGAAATAACATGCCTGGGCCGTGGCGGAGACGTAGCTGGTCATGGAAAGAGAGGAATCGATTATAACTCCGAGGTTCTTGGCCGAGTCAGAGAGGGAGATGGGGGTGCTGTCGTGTTGAAGATGGAGGGAGGGAGGGAGCGGGGGAGTTTCTGGCGAGTGCCTACCAGCATGGCTACACAATAAACTCTTGCATTCACTCCAGATTGACTTATTTACCAATATAAATCATTTAAAAATCCTATCATTTTCCACTGGTTACTTTATGCGATTGCTCGGTAGTAAATAACAGCGGGGTCTGAAAAATCGAGCGTACGCTCGTAACCGGTTTTGTCTCTCGACCGCGAGATTTCTTCGCTCGCATGCTGACCTGTTTCTTCCTCATTTGCATATACTATTTATAGACAAGACCTCGTGTTCGTTCTCTTCTTCAAAGTGAGCCACAGAGAATGTGGTGTGTGCACCCACGTGGCTGAATCAAAACCAAGAAGACTCGGGGTCTTTTTTTGTGTCCGATCGTTATTAGGATAATCTGCATTTTTTGTCACGGTATATTATTTTTAAAACAGAAAATAACACACCAAATAAAGTCACACAGTTCGTTTGGTTCATTGCATTGTTGTTCATGACTTAGAGAGCATTTGAGAGAACGTGCGTGACGCTTGTAACGGAGGACACAGTAGACATAACCAGCGGCCCAGAAACTCCGATGCACTACTTGATGGGCTGTAGCAAGTACTTTCTGCAATTTTATCAAGGTTGTGTGTTGAAATTATTTTCTGATTCCTTGTTATTGGTCATTTTACTGTGTCCTGTGTTGCAAGCGTCACACAACATGTAGACATACAAAACACCTCATATCTCACACACACATGCAGCAGTTATCTTTTCAAATACAGATACATATATTATATGAGAATGAACCGTCATTGCCCTGTATAGGTCTTCTTTTGAAAAAAACAGAAAAACGCATCTTCAAATTTCGCTTGCTTGTTCCGTTTCGAGATTTGAACTTTATATATATATATATATATATATATATATATATATCATATATATATATATATATATATATATATATATAATATATATATATATATATATATAATATATATATATATATATATATATATATATATATATATATATATATATATATATATATAAGACATAAGAAGACAGACTAATTTTCTAATTTTGAAAAGGCAACACATAGGCAATTTTGTGGTGCAATTATTCTTTACTTACAACAATTGCGTCACCCAAAGCCACCCTATTTTTATAGCCTTCCAATGAACATCTTCTGCATATAGCAATAGGGACTACCCCCAGGCGCCCCGCATATATATATATACATATATATATATATATAATTATATATAATATATATATATATATATATATATATATATATAATATATATATATATATATATATATATATATATATATATATATCTTGTGGGCAGCGGGCAGATGTTCACATCTGCACGGGACATAGACGACCCCGCCCTCCACGAGTCCCCTGCTGCCTTGCAGGCCTGGCCGCTTGGCTGCGGAAAGGCTAAGGGAGGAAACCCCTGACATCAAAGCCCCCGTGTCTCCGGGGAAGGCTTTTGAGCCAGAGACTAGGACAAGGACAGTCTGATATAAAACCTACGTCCCAGCGTGCTAGGCCATGGCAGACGAACCAAGGGTTTAATGGGTGGGGCCAGTACTGAGCACACTGCACTCCACCAAAAAGCTCCACCGCGCAGGCTTTAGGAAACGTCCACGGACCATGACACTGACCATTCCAAGTGCTGTAGCGACGGGCGAGGGGCGAAACGGCAGGTGAAAGATGTCACTGGAAGCCGCAGTCTCAAACCTGCATGCAGGCGGTTCAGGATATTGGTCGCCTGATGTTGACCTGGGGATGACAACATCACTCGGCACACCCTGAACGACCAAGCAGCCTTCTCTAGGGACAGCACTGCTTGCTCCACACGGAGAGGGGCCTAGAAAAGGTGGCCTAACCAAAGCTCGTCCCCTCGCAACCCCAGTTGGCTAGCCGCGGTCAACGGGCATCTTCTCCTGCGGTCAAAAAACAAGAAAGAATAACGGATCCACTCTCATGACGACCACGACCCGACTCAACGTAGCATGCTGGAACATCCGAACCATGCTCGACAAAGCAGACAGCGGACGCCCCGAACGTCGCTCCGCCCTCATTGCCCATGAATTGCGGAGGTTAAACATCGACATCGCCGCGCTCAGTGAAGTACGCCTTCCGGACGAAGGCAGCCTCCAAGAACTTGGCGCTGGGTACCTCCTCTACTGGTCAGGCAGGCCTGAATCAGAAAGACGGCTCTCAGGCGTAGGTTTCATGGTCAAGACCTCCATTGCGACTAAACTGGAAAACCTACCAACGGGTCACTCAGACCGCATCATGTCCATGCGCCTCCCACTGAGACACCAGCAACACGTCACCCTTCTCAGTGTGTACTCCCCAACCCTCCTGGCAGAGCCTGCTGAAAAGGACAAGTTTTACACTGACCTGCGCAGCCTCATACAGAGCACCCCTGCAGACGACAAAGTCATCATCCTTGGCGACTTCAACGCCAGAGTGGGCCAGGACTCTAAAGCCTGGAAAGGAGTCCTCGGCAAGCATGGCGTCGGGAACTGCAATGACAATGGCCGCCTACTGTTGGAGTTCTGTGCAGAGCAGCAACTGGTCATCACCAACACTACTTTTCAGCAAAAGGACAGTCGAAAGACCACCTGGATGCATCCTCGCGCCAAACACTGGCACCTTATCGACTATATCCTAGTGCGTCAGAGGGACCGCAGTGATGTCCTCCTCACCAGAGTGATGCCCAGCGCAGAGTGCCACACTGACCACCGCCTTGTCCGCTGCAAACTCAGGTTCCACGTCAAGCCAAAACCCAAGAAATGGGGGCCCCCCAAGAAAAAGCTTGATGTTGCCAGCCTTCAGCGCGACGACGTGAAAGCTGCCTTTCAGACAGATTTACAGCGCAGGCTCAAAGACACAGCGGACCAAGCAGACTCCTCCCCTGAAACACTCGGGGAACAACTGAAAACTGCTATTGCAAAATCCTCTGCAGAAGTCTTGGGTTTCGCTAGAAAGAAGAACAAAGACTGGTTTGACGAAAACGATGTTGAGATACAGGAACACCTAGCAAAGAAAAAGAGCCGCCCATCAGGCCCACCTAGCCCAGCCTTCCTGCCCTGTGAAGAAGTCTGCCTTCCGCCTCGTCTGCAGCAGTCTCCAGCGCAAGCTCAGAGATCTCCAGAATGAGTGGTGGACCAGACTTGCACAGAGGACCCAGCTTTGCGCTGACAATGGTGACTACAGGGGCTTCTACGAAGCACTGAAAGCAGTGTATGGCCCCAGGCACCTGGTACAAAGTCCCCTGCGAAGCGCGAATGGCCAGGCACTCCTCACAGATAATACCTCCATCTTGAACCGCTGGTCGGAGTACTTTCAGAGCCTCTTCAGCGCTGAGCGCACTGTTCAAGAAGCAGTCGTTCTACAAATCCCACAACTCCCAGTAAAGGTTGAATTGGACGAACCGCCCACCGCTAAAGAGACCCTCACAGCCATCCACCAGCTCAAGAGTGGCAAAGCAGCAGGCATTGATGGAATACTGCCAGAGATCTGGAAACATGGAGGCACAGCACTGCACAACAAGCTCCATGACCTCTTTCTCTGCTGCTGGGAGGAAGGAACACTACCAAAGGATCTCCGTGATACTGTCGTTATCACCCTGTACAAGAACATAGGCGAGAAGTCTGACTGTTCCAACTATCGGGGAATTACCCTGCTGTCCATTGCTGGGAAAATTCTTGCAAGGCTGCTCCTGAATCGGCTGGTACCTGCCATCGCTGAAGACCAACTCCCAGAGGGCCAGTGTGGCTTCAGAGCAAACAGGAGCACCGCCGATATGGTCTTTGTGCTGAGACAGCTTCAGGAGAAGTGCCGCGAGCAAAACAAAGGGCTGTACGTAACGTTTGTCGACCTAACAAAAGCGTTCGACACTGTGAGCAGGCAAGGCATGTGGCAGATCCTGGAGCGACTTGGCTGTCCCCCAAAGTTCCTCAGCATGATTGTCCAGCTACACGAGGACCAGCAAGGCCAGGTCAGACTCAACAATGACCTCTCAAAACCATTCCCTATTCTCAACGACGTAAAGCAGGGCTGCGTGCTGGCACCGACCCTCTTCACCATCTTTTTTAGCATGATGTTGAAGCAGGCCACAGTGGACCTCGATGATGACGATGCAGTGTACATCAGGTATCGTCTCGATGGCAGCCTGTTCAACCTCAGACGACTGCAGGCCCACACGAAAACCCTAGACCAACTGATTCGTGAGCTGCTTTTTGCTGATGACGCTGCCCTCGTTGCACACACAGAGAGAGCCCTGCAGCGCATCACGTCCTGCTTCGCAGACGCTGCCCAGCTCTTTGGACTCGAGGACAGTCTGAAAAAGACAGAGGTCCTCCATCAGCCGGCACCCAAGACAGTGTATCGCCCTCCTCACATCACCATTGGCGAGTCTGAACTAAAGTCAGTGCACCAGTTTACTTACCTTGGCAGCATCATCACGTCGGACGCCAAGCTGGACAAGGAGCTTGACAGCAGGCTGGCAAAAGCGAACAGCGCTTTCGGGCGACTTTTCAAGTGGGTGTGGCACAATCAACAGCTGAAAACAGGCACCAAGATCAGCGTGTACAGAGCTGTGGTCCTCACCACCCTGCTGTATGGTTCCGAATCCTGGGCCCTCTACCGCAGCCAACTACGACTCCTCGAACGCTTCCACCAGCGCTGCCTGCGCACCATCCTGGGCATTCACTGGAGTGACTATGTCACCAACGTCGAGGTCCTTGAACAGGCTGAAACTGTGAGCATCGATGCTTTGCTGCTGCGGACACAGCTCCGCTGGGCGGGGCATGTCTCCAGGATGGAGGATCATCGCCTACCAAAGATCACCCTGTTCGGCGAGCTTGCTACTGGACACCGTGACAGAGGGGCACCAAAGAAGAGATACAAAGACTGTCTCAAGACGTCACTTAGTGCCTGCCAAATCGACCACCACCAGTGGTCTTCGCTTGCTGCGGACCGTGACACCTGGCGCTCCACCATTTACAAGGCAGCTGTCTCCTTTGAGGACTCTCGCAGAGCTAGCCTTAAGGACAAGCGGCTCAGGAGAAAAAAACAGAGATGCCGCAACTCAGAACCCTGGCCATACTTCCCCCTGCAGCCACTGCGGTCGAACCTGCCTGTCCCGGATTGGCCTCCGCAGCCACGAACAAGCCTGCAGACGTCGTGGGCAACTCCTATAAAATCTTCGTTTGCGAAGTCAATCCAAGAGAGTATATATATATATATATATATATATATATATATATATATATATATATATATATATATATATATATATATATATATATATATATATATATATATATATATATATATATATATATATATATATATATATATATATATATATATATATATATATATATATAGGGACTACCCTAGGTGGCAAAAACTAAAATCTATTCAGCAGGTCAAAGATCTGTTTGGAATATTCATGCACTAGCCTCCCCTCTCCGGGGGAGGACTGGATATTCTCCAGCGGAATGCGGGGCGCCTGGGGGTAGTCCCTATTGCTATAATTATGCAGTAGATGTTCATTGGAAGGATATAACAATAGGTCTGTCATTATTTTTCTCCCACTACCCTTTCTTTCTAGATCTCGTGAGCGATGCAGTTGTCACGTAACGGATGTGACATGTTGTTTCATTTTTTCGTCAAGTCGTTTTCTTGTTAATAAATGTAGGTCGCCGACTTCTGTAAATAGCCTTAGTTTAGGGAAGTTAATAAATGTAGTGTGAGCGTAATCGTAAAGCCCGTGCAGCAAGCTTAACGGTGAGCGAGTACAGCGGTTGCACGCTTTAGCCAAGTAGCTTTAACCGAACAGTGTTCAGAAGTAAAGTTAAACTGCAAGGTAGCAGAAGGATATTACAGTCAGTCAGCGGAGTTAGCCAGCGAAGTGAGAGTCTGGGTCAGGGTGCGGCCTCGTTTGGAGCCCTTGACAAGCTGTGTGAGGGTTGTTTTACCCTCCCTGCAAGACCACGGCCAGTGTTCCTGGGTGTGGGTGTCCGAGAGACTTGTGACCACGGCTGCTACTCACCAGAAGACCCCTCCGGTTCGTCTTCGTCTTGTTTTGTCTCGTCCTGCCGGAGGACTCACCAGTGACAGGTATTTATTCATGCCATTTTCCTCAGTTAGCTGCTGTGCTCTCGGGTGTGTGAATGTGTATATAGGTGCGGAAGGGTATGTTCGTCTAGTTTTTTAGTGATGTTTTAATCAAGTCTTTAACCATGTTTTTTAGGTTGGGTTGTAATGTGGTGGGTGTCGGATTTAGTCGTTTATGTTCGGCTGTCGCCGAGTGAGTATATTTAAAGGGCCATGTTGTAAAATGAATTAAAGTGGGTATCCTTTCAAATATATCTGTATTAAGTCCTAGATGCAATGTAATAAGGTTGTCACGTTGGGTGGTTGCTGGTGATTATTTCATATCGTTGTATGTACATGTGGATATTTTGATAATGTTGGTTTTAGCAGTGGCAATGTTATTATACAAAAGTGGTTGTGCTAGCTTAATGTTAGTGTAATGGAATAGTGCAGACCTGGTGAATGTTGAATGTACATAGGAAGCTTTCATATCCATGATTGTATATTTAATATGGCCAAGGCGGGTATTAGGGTGAGACGAGACACGACTCACGTGGTTTGTGAGTAGGTGCGTGTCAAATAGGCCAGAATTAACTGTGTTAGCACTTTGACTGACAATGCGCCCTTTTCCAGTGCACTGGCTTCGAAGACTGGCTTCGATCACTGGCTTCGAAGATTTCGTCCTTCGATCTCTTCATCCTCCATGACCAACGGTGACGCATCATCGAGAGTCGGAACGCCTTCGCTAGCCGGTCCTGTTGGACAAGTACGTTGGGCTACAGCAGGCTGATTCTACGTTCTGAGCGTCGGTCACAGGCGTGCGTGGGCAAGCGCGGCTACGGTGCTCTGTGGTGTACGGGTAGTACTCTTACGTTACGAGCCACCCTGTCTAGTGTGGGACAGAGGACACTGTACAGAGACAAAGTTACCCGCCTTGTATAGACGTTGGCCATTTTCACTTGTATAGCCATTGCCGATTTTCGTCTGTTAGTCATTTTCACCTGTTAGTCATTTTCACTTGTTAGTCATTTTTTATATGTTAACCTTTTTTATGTGTTAATACGTTATGAGTGCATGTGTGGGTATGTGTGAGTGTGTGGGGCGTTAGTGGGTTGGGGTGGGAGTTAGAGTAAGAGTAGGTAATAAAGGATTTGTTTGTTGTTTATCACTGGCGTTGTGTGATTTATTTAGAGTGGGTGGGTTTTCTCGAGTGTCAGCACTCACATTGTCCACGGCGCCCTGACTCCGTCAGGCGTGTCGTGACAGCAGTCATAAAAAGGGCAGCTGATTTCCTGATGACACAATGCAAGCTTACCAGCCTGAAATTCCAAGGCGTTAGCACAGCAAGAGCATTCTCAGAATTTATGGAAAAATTACGTCCCTTGGAGCTATTCTGATTGAGTGCATTTTTCGGCCTTATATATATTTATATATTTTCATTAAATTCTGAGAATGCTGTTCTAAAGCCATGGAATTCCAGGCTGGTAAGCTTACATTGTGTCACCAAGACATCAGCTGCCCTTTTATGACTGCATCGCTCACAAGATCTTTTGAGCCTTTCACTGAACACCTACTACATAGAGCAGTAGGGACTCCCCCCAGGTGCCCCGCCATCCGCTGGAGAATATCCAGTCCTCCCTCCCCCCCCCCTCCCCCGCGAGGGGGGTTGCTAGAAAATATTCCCAAACAGATATTGAGTAGATGCTGAGTAGATTTAAAGTTTTTGCCGCCTATATATATATGGTCTTTTCTGTGAGACAGGTCCAGAAGAAATACATTGAGCAGCACATGGACCTCTACGCTGTCATCATAGATCTGACCAAAGCATTCAACACCGTGAACAGAGAAGCACTTTGGGTCATCCTCGCAAAGCTCGGCTGCCCCAGGAAGTTCACCAACATCATCCGCCTCTTCCATGATGGAATGGTAGGAGTTGTCCAGTCAAACGGCGACACATCCGCACCCTTGGACATTTCCAACGGTTGAAACAAGGTTGTGTTCTTGCCCGTTATGTTCAACCTGTTCTTCACGTGCGTCCTGACCCATGCAGTGCGCAACCTTGAGAAGGGAGTGTACCTGAAGTACAGACTAGGTCGCTCTCTCTTCGACCTCCGTAGACTGGACACCAGGACCAAGACCATCGAGAGACTGATCCTTGAGGCGCTGTTTGCCGATGACTGTGCGCTGATAGCGCACACAGAGTCTGACCTCCAGACCATCGTCAACAGGTTCTCGGAAGCCTCTCGACTGTTTGGCCTCACCATCAGTCTCAACAGGACCGAGGTACTGCACCAACCAGCCCCAGGCACAAGAGCCCCCCCCCCCCCACACACACACACACACACACCCACACACCCAAAGTGTATATCGAAGGCACCGAACTGAAGACTGTCATCCAGTTCAGGTACCTGGGAGCATCATCTCTTCTGGCGGTACTATCGACAAGGAAATCGCAGCTCGCATCAGCAAAGCCAGCAAAGCCCTTGGTCGTCTGCGCACTCGTGTGTTGAATAACAACAACGTCAAGCTCTCCACCAAGATCAAAGTCTACAAGGCATTAGTCCTCACCAGGCTCCTCTACGGATGTGAGTCATGGACGCTGTACAGAAAGCACCTCTAGCAGCTTGAACGTTTCCACATGAGATCCCTGCGCTCACTCATGGGCATCAAATGGCAAGACAAGGTGACAAACCTGGAAGTAATGGACAATGCTGGCTTAGTGAGTGTTGAAGCCTTGATCTTAAAGACACAACTTCGCTGGACGCATGGATGATTCTCGTATGCCACGCCAACTCCTGTATGGTGCACTTTTAAAAGGCTACAGGAAGCAAGGACCGCCGAAGAAACGCTTCAAAGACTGCATACAAGACAGCCTCAAGTACTGCGTCTTCCCGGTAAAGGAACATGAAGCACAAGCACAAGGCAGATCTGGCTGGCGTGCCGCCACCAGGAAAGCCTGCACGCTCTTTGAACAAAATCGGCGCGAACAGATCACCAGTGCCAGAGCTCGCAGAAAGACAGTGTCAACTCTCCCTAGACCTACGTTCCAGTGCCCCCATTGCCCCAGCCACACACGCACCCACAATTAGAAGTCATGCACAATGACGACATCATCGGTTTCGATGGTCTACCCATTATATAGTGGGTGTATGTGTATATATATATATATATATATATATATATATATATATATATATATATATATATAATATATATATATATATATATATATATATATATATATATATATATATATATATATATATATATATATATTTCCTTCCCCAAATCACTTGCGCACCAAGAAGACTCGATCTTACTGATACTTGGATTTTCAAAACGGAAACGCGAAAATTATTATGCTCACACTGCAACATTAACGCGCTCCTTATGTGTAGCAGTAATAACATACTTCTTAGTGTGTATAAGTGCTCGAAATTTTTATCCTATAATATACACACACGAACGGAGAAAAGACGCCAGGAAACGTTCGAGTCACTGGGCTGACAAGTGAAATTGACCAGATGTCAGCTGACGATCAACAACCTCAGAAAAGAACAAACAAACCTGCTGGCATTTTTCGAAATTATGCGTGATCTAGTTACAAGTAGAATTTACTTCCTAGTCAATCGAAATCTACGCGCTGAGTCGACAGCGAAGTGCGGCCGTCTGCCATTCATGTGTTTTGTCTGAACACCGCAATCAGCCGTAAAATGAAGGACGCGAGGCATAGTTTTGTTTTTTACTGGGTACATAAATTATATTGAGCAAAAATTTTGTTTGATATAGTGCCGATAAAAAGACAGATGTGATTACTTGACTCGAATCAAATGTCCTCGTCCTTGACTCGGACATTCTGATTTGAGTCTCGTAATCACATCTGCCTGTTATCGCACTATATCAAGCAAAATGTTGCTCAATATAAAATAATATCTGATATCTCGATATACTGGTGCACGCGTAAAATTGAGACTGACCTGTATTTGGAAAACACCACAATGCAAACCTCTGGAAACGAGAAACATTACAAAACAAATACAACGAACATAAAAATATTAACCCATTCAGCCCTGACGCACTACAGCAGGAGATGGGTCGCGCCAAGTAAATCCCACAAATCCCTTGAATTATCATGGTCGACCCATCTCCTGCAACAGGTATGCTGTCTGATGACGCCTCCAAAATTTGGGAATTACGTGCGTCGGGCTGAATGAGTTAATAAACAAAAGTCATTTGTTCAAAACGAAGTTTACTAAGTTCGCTGCCAGTGATCAGGGATTTCGTGTCTGAAATCAACGCACGCTGGACAACATTTGCATAAAGAACACGATTGGCAGAAAAACAGGCACACAGAACATAGAACTAACAAGAGACACACGGCTCGATATCAGTAAGACGTGTCAATTCAAGCATGCAAAGTGGTCGCAACATTCCTCTCAGAGCAGTTGTGCTTGATATTTCGAAACTTATACTTGTGGTCTAGGATATTTGTGTACCACGCTTTAAAGACACACACTGAAACATGACAATTCCTCATTGTGAAAAGTAGTTTTCCAATTTTATATGTCTTTATACACAACGAAATAAAAACTGTAACCAGTACTCAACAGTCACGAGAGCACATTTTAAAGCCATTTTGATTTCCATGAATCATTGAAAATTTGGTCAACTAATTGACTCACAGAAAGGGATTTAAATCTGATACAAATTTCAAGCACACACAGTATTTAATTGTTTGATATCACTGCTAAGTGGAAGCAGAGTTATTCTTCTATGACGAGGATACCTTTTTTCTGCAGTGTTGAGATTAGTCTTTCCAAAGCTAAAGCTTTGGTCGTTACCGACAATCGCCAACACAGGAAAAGTCGATGATCAAAGAAGGTGAATGGTAACATACATGTCACGAGTTGTTACACGTGTGACGTGTACCTAGTTCGGACGCGTTAAGGAGTAATAGGTTTAGCCTCGATTTGCTTAAATTGTATAACAATATAGGCAAACGTGCGGGTTGAACAATCTCCCTGAACGTGTTCTACTTTGAACTTTACATGAATTACTCATATTTACTACCCCCTAAATGAGACGAGTAGGCATTGCGACAGTCACTTAACATTATCTTACATGGATTACATGTTTATTTTAAACAATTATCCTGGACCTTCTCTATCTGTGTCTTTGACCTTGTCCTCATGTGACCTTGATCTTGGGCCGTGCAGTGCTGTCACCACAATGATGCTAATAACGGCACATACACCGATTCACACGACTTTGATACCAACCTTGAGATTCAAGTGTAGTAAAAGTGTGTACTAAGCATTTATCGAGCATTTACATTGTAAAGCGTATTGTCCGCTCACCTGATAGAAAATAGAATAATATCCTCAAAGTTTTCTTTATTTTAAGACGACAGACAGGCAACTGAATCTCTAAATTTGCATGACTTTACTGCCCAAATTAATAAAATAACAAAATGTGACTTTTTAACATGCAACAACACGTCAATAGACAATAAACTGCGTACTGTGTTCGACAGTCTCTGAAACATTCGAATAGTTTGTAACCTTGAATTGTGTAAACATCACCTTTCTTCTAACGAAAAGCGCATGCATTGCATGCTTTTTGTTCTCTTTCGGGTGTACTCGGTGCTAATCTTTAAAGCTATTTTGCCCAGGATCAAGCATCTCAACACAGTCAGAAAACTGTCTGCAACAGACACTGCTGACAATATGTGTATGGGTCCTTTGTGTACTATCTTAGAGCTTTATCATGTAAGTACAATGCCAAATGTCGAAATTCATCGTTTGCATGGTGTATTGTTTTGTACCCGAGTCGCAGATTTATCGTCTGCATCGGACTGGTTTTGAATTAATATGCATATTTATGAGCCTACGTCACAAGGCCGCAGAACCCGACCATCAGTGTATCGCAATACTGCAGGTCACGAGGTCATCGGTGTGTACTGATGTTCTCCGGCATCCCTTTGACTAATTTTCCACGTGAATGTAGAATAAACCTTCTATACTCGCTATGTTGTTAAAATCACAATGCGGGTTCCGCTTGAACTGCTAGTCTTTACTAGTAACGACCGTGCTGCATCGTCAATGCACGGCCGGAGGCGTGGCTAATTGTTCGACTCTCCGCGCAAAGCGGCTAAGCTAACGTCCACAGTGCCTAGTGAGACCTTTGATTCTTTATCCCTTGGAAACGAGAAGCAGAACTTTGGTAATTAAACCCACTTTCTGCACTGCAGTCAATTTTACATCTCACACATCGAAGTCTACGTAACTGAAAGCATCACTGGAAACGACAAATGCACCATCGCAGCAGAAACACTACCTCTGTGAATCCGAGTGAATGAGAGCCCGCACAGACAAAAACGTGTTACGACCAGCGATGTGCAACATGGTTTTGACACACACCGTAGTTTTCAGATCCTTGCAGCATAAAATCTGATAACTAGCTCTTAACTTTATGATAAAACAGGTTTAAAATCTTGCTAAATCAGTAAGAGATAAATTCTACTGAAGATCATGAATTCTGAAAATCACTAGCGCTCGCTGAACTATAGGAAAATCGACAAAAACCCTAGATTACTTACTGGTCTACAGAGCAGGAAAGCGACAAATTCCAGATGGGCGGTCAAGCCAAGCTCTTGCTTTACGTGTTGCCACATGTCCATATTACCTTGTCCGATGTCAATTCTACTTAAGGGTCTCTTGTCTCTCTGCCTCTTTCTTCTCTTCAATTCCGAGTCTGTCACTGTCGGCGCGAGTCGATGATACTTTCTTCATTCTTCGCTGGTGCATCCGCCATCTTGTCTTTGATTGGTTATAATTATGCAGATAACCTAAGGTCGTATAGAATAGTTATGACGTCAGCTACTATTGCCTATCAGAAGCAATCTTTTGATGGTGTCCAGTCACAAGATTCCGGTGGCCTCTTTTCGCTTTGAACGGACGAAAGAAAGCATTTGGTGGGACAATCGGTGGTCACTGTCTAAGTGAATATGTATACTGAAGCCCAGTAAAAGCTTTTTGCGAACTGAAGCCTTCAATAAGTTCAGTTGTACCCCTTTAATGACTAACTCTCTTGCTATTGTCATCACTCAACTTGGGGAAACCTATTAGAAACGTCTGACACCGATTATATATGAACTCGTATTCTCCAACAAGGCCTGTCCCACATGCACTATACCGAGCCACTCCATTGTGTCCACCCTTGCTTTTGTCTATCCGTACAGTGATCCATAGTTATCTTTGATGAGGTTTTCTGTGACAGGGCTTCATAATGCAAACAAGCCAAGAACAACAAAGAGCAGAAAGGGCCCTCACGATTTTGACCTTTTGGCGTTTGGCTGAGGCCTGGTTCAGGACACTTCCTCTGACACTTTCATGGAAAAGAATGAACAAACCCGGGTCGAGTGTTCAAGACAAAGTTCTTAGGCATGACATAAATACAGACACTGAAAATAAATATGGCGATACGGCCTTGATCTTGAACTTAGCGTAACGACGCATGGTGAAAATAGATTGCTTTATAAGAAGCTATTATCGTGTTATAAAACTTAATGGGTCACTTGCTTTCAAAGATATAGGTTACAAAATCCACCCCCAACCCCAACCTCCCCCCAAAAAACAAACAAACAAACAAACAAACAAACAAAACAAAACAAAACAATAATAATAAGAGAAAAAATATAATAATAATAATAATAATAATAATAATACCATAATAAAATAAAATAAAATAAATAAAACAAAATAAAATATAAAAATCAAATAAATAAATAATAAATCAATCAATCAAATAAATAAAAAATAACAAAATAAAATCACGACATTTACCTTGCTCGAATAGACGAGATATGTTTATACAACTTTCTTATACCAAAGACTACTAATATTTACAGTCTGAATGAAATCGGACCATTTGTTCTAGAGACATAGCCCAGAAAGAAATGAGAACTTTCAGGACAAGTACTTCCGCCATGGCCTTGACCTTTATCAAATCAGCATGACTTTGTCTCATCATACTGAAACAGTCACGGACTATAATTGTCACTAATTTAAATCACATCGATCAATCGATTTTGGAGACACTACCCATATGAACATGGCGTTTGTGACTTTGACCTTGAAGTTATGCCCTCTGCTTTCTGTTTTTAGTATACGTCCGCTAATATCATGAAGAAGTAAATTTTGCAAAAGACAATACTGTTGTACGACATCCCTTCGACATGTATATACACACAGCAGCAGTATAAAATTCATTGTAACGTACATATCGGTAAGGTACATATCTGCACAATCGATTAAAAAGCTCCTATTATGATACCGTTGTATTTTCCTTAATTTCAATTATTGTCTTAGTCTAGGCTTACACACTATAATTTCATAATATCAAGCTGCGGTTCTATTTCCATGTACAGCCTATGGCCATGGTAACATATATATCAATCTTTAACAAATTCGAGACGTGCCGCATCCGATACTCGGCATGAAGCCGCGTATCAGGTTGCGGCGCGTCTTGAATGGGTAAATCACTTCAGACACTTTTACAATTGTTATATGGCACTAAGCCTTTATTTCACACGTTAAATGTGTCATATAATGATGATCATAGAAAAGGGACGGCAAATGCACATTTTAGCAGAACTTTGGGACATTCTTTTAGTACTAACATGTTAAACATGTCGAAAGTATACAGTTATTCTTTTCCTATTTATGGCCTCATTATGTTTTTCTTGCAGGAAAATCACGTTAAACATGAAATGAACGTACAGAAGCTGAAAATCCAAAGACCAGTTCCTCTTCAAACAAATATTGTGCATAAGTTAAAAAAATAAACTTTTCCAAGATGTTATTTGGGACAGTATCGTAGCCTTTTTGGGCGCCCCCTGGAACAAAATAATACCTTCGGCAGAGGTAGCATGTGTCGCATATACTTCCAGCCTCCTTCCATCTCACTATAATGCAAAAGATTTGGCAAGTTTTGATTCTGATTTAAGGTGCCAGTTTGTTTTGTGAATTGGCGCTTCTTTTTTTTTTAAATAGGGTCATAAATCCAGCAAACAAAGGTCCTCGGGCCCACGACGGACGCAGTGGGCCCGCGCACGGCTGTGCGCGGGCCCACTGCGGCCGTCGTGGGTTCGGAGACGTTTGGCTGCTGGGGCAGCGACTGTGGGGAATTATGAGGGAGTCTATGACTTGCAGCTGGGTAGCGTTCGCCTTGCCCCGACACTTCAGGGGTTTAACCCTTCACAACTAAACCGCTTTGCAATTTATCTTTATAATTGTTCTTACGATAATGCTGCACAGAAACGACTAACTTGACTGATGACGTTTAAACGTCCTAATTTAAAAGAGTTTCTGCTAATATTCTTCTTTGTACGCAAGAGAGTTCCCCTGACGTGTACCAGGGGAACTAGATTTAAAAAAAAATAATTCGTACTCCTCTTGACGTGGATTTTTTTTAATTTTTTATTAAACAAGGGTAGAAAAGGCATAGTTGAGGCAAAACAACAATGAGAACCTGTTGGGAGCCACTTTGTTTCTGTCAACTCAGGATAACTCATTCAGTCTTCAGTTTTACACTATCCCAAGATACGAATCGGTCACAGCAGTTCTAGGGTGGTGCCAGAATAGCTGGGCGCCTTTAGACGCCAATCTAGTCTCACTAATAATGACATTTTGTCTGAAACAAACGACTCCCAATGACGAACGAGAGCGAAGTCACTGCAGATAACCAACTTGTTCCATAAGCACAGACAACACTCCAAACATCTCCAAGAGGCATGTGCCTCTTGGAGATGTTTGTAGTGTTGTCTATGCTTATATATGGAACACGCTTGGAGATGTTTTGGAGTGCTATCTATTCTCATGGAAAAAGCTGGTTATCCGCAAGGATTTCGCGGTCGTTCGTTGTTGTCAGGCGTCGGTTGCAAACGAAACATCACTATTCTGGCATCACATGCTAACAAGCAAGGTCAATCTGTCGCCTGGGGTCAGTTGCATGAATGAGCTTAGTGGCTGGCGCAGGACTAAGTTCACTCATGCAACTGGGCTCCTGGGCTGTAATGTGTTCTTCAGACTAGCCTATAGACATCTCCTACACTGTCCATGGTAATTTCGACCCACTTTACTGTCAATGGTGGCAGAATGTGTTTCTGAATGCTTTGTTGATGGTACACCAATTTATCATTTTCCTGCGCACTCCCCCCCCCCCCCCCTACCCTCCTCCCCCCCCCCCCACACTCACCTCCAGTACAGCCACACAATATTCCATATAATGAAGGACGTTGCTATAATGGAAGGAGTCCCGGCCGTCCAAGATCATGGATGGCCTTGCACAGTGTAAAAACCCAAGGAAGGCATCCTCACCCATAATGGCCGCTGTAATCCCCCTCCCCCCCCTTTCCCGCAAGCCCTCCAAACTCCAGATACACTTAACGTTCATTCTCTTTTCCCCTCTACAATCTGCCTATAGAATCTGTATATACCCAATGGACCGCCCCTCCCCCCCCCCGCCCCTCCCCTCACCCCCCGCACCCCCATCCCTCCAACGCTTCTGCAGCAGAATCCATTGCAGCCCATCAGTAATTACCAGACGCTTTGTTTTCATAACCTGCTTTTAACTCAGGTAACTCAAGTTTTTATCGTTTTAGTCAGCGCGCACTCTTCACTGTGGGATGCTGCCCTAACCATTTCAACATTACCAGGAAGGAGAATGGATACGCAGCGGTTTCAGCAAGAGACATAGCTCTTCATGAGCCCCTGCGACTGCGGGGGCTCATGAGGATCTATGTCACTTGCAGTTGGATCGTTTTCACGTTTTAGCGAAAGTGAAGCGGTCGATGACTAAGGATAACTTACCCATGGACAGAGAAATTAATCCAAACGCACACAGGTATTGTATTATCAATGCGGCATTGAGAATCATTGAACATCGGAGATTCTGGTTCAGCCAGAGTGAACAGGCTCTTGTAGGCTGAAGTCCAATACAGGAAATAACTGGTCTCTTTTGCGCAGCAGTTTGGCTAGTCTTGTTCAAAATGGAACACAGTTTAGGCTGAAATTTCTCCATGACCGAGTCACTGACGCCATGATGTGTGTGCTCAGTTCTGAGTGACTCCACGTGATTACGTGAGGTTGCTTCTGGTGTTCTTCACATGACGTCAATATTGCGTCACTTTAATTTTCTTTCTACATTACTCGTGCGCGCATACACGCGCACGTTTAAGTGGGTAGTACTCAGGATACGTCGCCTCCCAGTCCTAGTCTATTTTTCTTGCACATCTGATGTTGAAAAATGTAGGACGCTTGCTGCTGTTGGGATTGTGTTACACTGTCTGTATCACTAGAAGTGAATGCTCTTTTACTGGGCATGCATTTTTTGAATGGAGACTTTCAGATCATATATACTAGGTTGCTGCTGTCTGTAATCTAGGGATGAAAGTTCTAACATTCAGCCAGCTAAGAACACTAAAACAAACGAAAGCCACCTCTTTGATGTCTCCGATTCGAGTGAAAGTCGCCGACGGAAAGGGTAAACCCTTAATACACATATTTAAGAAATTAGCAATTAAAATTATTTTACACTTACCTTACAGTACGGGCACGGTCGGTCGGTCGGTCGGGAACTTGTAGGGAACGGTTTTATAGGCCGCACAGTCGCAGACTGAATGTATTGCTTAAAGGCGATAAAGATTAGTGTACGTCATAATGTATGACACACAAGCGACGCAAATTGTTTTCAGGGGATTACCATGCAGGACTAAGAGGAAATCTCGCCGACATTGGGATTAATAGTGTATAACTGTGTAACTACTTACAAGTACATGCGGAGGAAGCAAGGACCAAGTCATGGACGGCGTCACGTGATTCTTTTACTTGTGGGTGCACTGGGCCTTTAAAATCTCAGTTTCTTTTTATCCCCTCCCCCCCCCCCCCCACCCACCCAAATCTCAGCCAGTTATGTGACTGTATACTACGAGCATCTTCAGCATGAGTTGCTGCCATGGTTGTCGACGACTACTGCCCCGTTATGTATACTCAATAATGATGACTGTCCTCCTGTCATGCCGCATACCAGATCAACCAGTTGCGTGGGAATGCATTCTATACGCCCGGCCTGACTTGATCTCCTAGTGTGATTAAGCTATCCTTTATTGGAGGGGGTACCGGCCTCAGGTATAGATTCATAGGCATAGGTATAGATTCCTACCATCCGCTTGCAAGAAGCGTAGATTCTCATGAGTCCCTGCGGCTGAAACCGAAGGGACTCATGAGAATCTATGCCCCTTGATGGATGGACGTCGGCCGGACATGTTGCTGGTATCGGTTTTTCAGACGAGGAATTTAAACTTGTCCGACTGACAAGCCTGTGAGTATATGACTGGAAGAAATGTGTGCGTGCTTGCAGAGTTTCCCTGCTTGATCAGCTTAGTTATAAGTTTGCGATGTGGGGGTGGTGGTGGTGGTGGTGGTGGAGGGGGGGGGGTGGTGTCGGAGAGCTAGGATTCATCGATATTATTTTGTCAAGTTTTTCTTAGTGACAAAAAGGCGAGAGGAGGAGGGGAGGCCGAGGGTGCGGTAGGATTAATTCGAGATTTGTTTTTCATTTATGAAATGGTAAGGTCACAGCTCGGTCTGGATTGGCGTGAAAATGTCACCACTGCCCACTGGCGCTCCGCATAGGGCTACACTGTGGTGCATTGTCTCTGTCTTTTTGTGGATTTACCTTGTTTTAGAGAGCAACTTTCCACGTTTGTACATGTCAGAGTGCTGCGTGAAGGCTTCAAGATGAAGACAGTGGAAATTGTTAAGATGTCTTTGACTGTGTTGGCGTGTATTTGTGTATTAAATGGTGTTTGTGTGGCGAGTCATTCAGACCAAGAAGGCGGATCCAACACGCGTGGTACGATTGGGGTATACTCAGGAGTCACTGCTGCTGCTGAGAGCTTTGAATGGCAGTAGCGATTGTGTGTATGACTTGCCTGACGAGATGAGGAGAACTGTGTCGAGTGCAAGAGTGGCGTGAAAAAGAGAAAGAGAGCAAAGAGAGGGGGGGCTGATGCGACGACTGAAAAGAAACAAAAACAGGCCTCCATTACCTTCTGTGATCATGGCAAATGTGCGTTCTATCCCACCCAAGAGCGATAATATGAACTTTGAGGAACTGGTAGCGAGTGTGCGTTTGACGAGCGAGTATAAAAATGTGTGTTTAATGTGCTTTTCTGAAACTTGGTGGAGCGATGATGTGAGTGTTGATAGTGTTGCGATCGACGGTTTTGGTACGCTTTTTAGAACAGATAGTGGGAAACGATGGGGTGGCGGAGTAGGCCTGTATGTTAATAACAGTGGTGTAGCAAGTCAAGCGTAATGGTTAGGAAAAGCTTAATACTTGTGATGTAGATTTATTGTCAGTGTCACTCAGACCCCGTATCTCCCTCATGAGCTTGTTCAGATTTTTGTAACGGCCATCTACACCCCCCCACACACACACACACACACACACACACACACGCACAACTCACTTCAAACCCTCCCACGCCTCAGCCCAGATAGCAGATGTGATTAGAGAGTTACATCTTATTTCCCCTGACGCCCCCAACTTTATTGCAGGTGACTTTAACGACTGTAAGTTACGCACGAGCTTACCGACTTTTCACCAGGACTGTCCTCACTCCAAAGAATAAGACGTTAGATTTAGTGTATGGAAACGTCCCAAATGCATACCGATCATTTGTTCTCCCTCCCGTAGGTAACTCTGACCACAATAGTGTGTTTCTTGTCCAAGCATACAAACCCAAGATCCAGACAGAGCCCATAGTGAAGAAGTTAGTTAAAGTGAGAGAGAGGAGAATTAGAGATTTTTTAAAAACCAACCTAATTAATTGTCTTGAGTACTAATTAATGGCTATTTAGGGACATCACACGCATTACCTCCGCCAACTCCCTGCGTTCCTAAGTACATTAGTCCCTCTTCAACACTCACTCTCTCTCACTCCCTTACCTCTCTCACTCCACACAGCAGACAACGCCTACACATAACATTCCATAAATAAATTAAACCTAGTTCCTTTTTTTTTATTGAAGGCTTTTATGCCGGCCACAATGTTTCTAGCAGCCGCGTGTGTGCGCAGTGACCCACATATTTTTTCAAACCGCACAAAGGCGAGACAGGGCCTTATATAAATTGTTCAGTGCAGACAGAGTCCTAAATAGGTAAGTCATCTTGACTTCACTACAAGTAACTTACAGGTACCTAATAATAAATTACATTAAGTTAGTTACAACTTCAATGTTAGCTTGTAACTGACATAAAACAAATACTTCACTTAAGTTCTTATAAGAACTTATTTCAAGTGATTATGTTACTTGGACATTTTTATTAAGATACATAGATAAAAATATCTTTTTATTTTATATTAGTCTAGTGGGTAAAAAAAAAAATGCTTGTTTCTGGTAAGGATTTACCCAAGCGTTATTTACAACCCGATTGGGTTCCTTTCATATGGGCCAGCCCATTTAAACTCCAATTTCAAAAGCTTTGCGTGGGAAACCAGATCTGAGTGAGTTTGCTAAAGCTAAGTCAGGCATGGAAAGCTTAAGTGTATTCATGACAGGTTACATCTGCTGAGGCAGGCGAGTCTATTAGACTATATACTTTCAAAGTCCAAGGTGTTATACAAGCATACATGGTCAACAAAATATTTTTTTCTCTTTCTCAATACTCTAGAGGTGGCGCTGTTGGAGTTAAATAGCTAGGCATGTCATCTCTCTGTGAATTGTATGACAGAAATAAATAAAAGCTTATCTTTATTTGTTTAACAGACCTTGTACTTTGTCCATGGTCTCTTTTATGCCCATCTTTTTTCATCTTCTAAAAAAGATGCCTTTAGTTCTTCACCATTCATGGGTTGAATACGCTTCTTATTTTGAATTTCAGTCTTCTGTTGTTTGGACAAATCATCTTGCACTCTCTTAAACTCATCATCATCGATTTTATTGTCCTCTAAAGCTTTGCTGATAATAAGTTTCATACTACTCCACTTTGCTCCAGCAAGAGTACTCAATGCTTCATATTTTTGCAGCTTCTTATGCAATCTTTTGTTAAGGGCTTCCAAACCAAAGCATGCCAGGCACGTGAATACACTAATGCCTTTAATAGCTATCCTAATTACACGCCCCACTCCCATTGCAAACAGAACAATACCCCCCCCTCCCCCCCCCCCCCCCCCCGACAATGCAACCGGCGGAAACAGCACTGACCGCCATTGTTGCATTGTGTGTACAGAACTGAAAACCGTACTGTACCGCATCTGGAGTATTTTGCCTCTTCACCTTCCATATTCTTTATCGCGTGTATAATATTTATTAAACGAAACGAGTCTGCCTGTAATCTTCATCAGGCGCAAACAGTAGTTGCGGATACAAGTGCACCATTTTTTACGGCAAATATGTTTTAACATTTTTAATCAGCGATTACATTTTGCACTATTCAGGGGTGTATAATTTGCTAGCGTAATAAAACGAAACAAGATCTATGCGTGTCAGATTTATGTAATTTAATGAAACAATATTTGTTTTATCAACTATGACTTTAACAGCTGGGTTGCAGGACAATAATTCTACATCTGTGCCTTTTTAATAGCAGTAAAAACTTGTGTTGAATCTGTCACTGAGCTATCCCAAGTAAGTTTGATTCCCTGTGCAATATTTGCTTCTTTGGCATCATCCAAAAGTCTCATGATAATTTCAAAAATTATTGTCGCTTGTCTAGCTATGGTAAAGTTTGCTGGTGTAAACACAACAGAAGTATCAGATCTACCCTTTTTATTTGTAAAAGATGCCTTCGTTTCTCATACTGTTGTAATTTTAGTTTATCTTTGCTATTGTTGTCTTTGGAATAATCGGACTAAGATTTACAAGCAACGGACTAAAGTTAAGAACTTTTCTAAAAGTTAAGTTTAATTCATCAGTATATACAAAAGGACTAATAAATTCAAACTTTATGTCCCTGTCTATTGCGGGAGCAGCAGTAGGAGTAGAAACAACTACCCACTTATTACCCATATGTTTTACGAGAAAAAGTGCATTATTTACAGGATTAGTTATGGTAACATCACGAAGTTGTTTAAGTTTAGGATACCTTCTTTCTGCATCATCTTTCACATCATCAATTACCTTCCACTTGTACAATCCAAAGGAATTAAGTTCAAGACCATACACTTCTCCCACTTGTCCTTCTTTAACAAAACCGTGCACATCACTCAAATCTTTCAACTCTATTACTGGACATGCAATTAGTATAATTCTCGGCTTTGGACTCATTTTTATTTAACAAAAATAAAACTTATTTAATTTCTAATACAACACTAAAATCATGCTAAACATGTTTACTATCCTGATTAGTTACAGATAAACACAGGGATTCAAAGAAACTGAAGCCAAAATTTTAAAACTGTAAATTAGGAAATCTAACAACTACACTATCACAATAAGCAGCACTTCCAGTTTGGACACATCTTAACAAAGTTGAAGGCATACCATTGTGCACATTTTCAGTTGTGTTTAATTCTTTCAAATAAACATTTAATACTTTGTGTACCCACAAATTAACAGGATATTTTCCAGTTATTTTCCCATCAATCATCTCTATTTTCCAAAGCCATGTTTTAGCTTCAGTTTCGCTTATTAAACCTAGTAATAATAGAAGATTATCTGAAAATGTTTTCCTATGCCCCGAAAAAATTCTAATGTAACAGTTAAGTTATGTGGATTTAAAGTTGCTTTAATTTTTAATTTGCTTTGAAACCCGTTAGCTAAAGTACAAAAATCATAATACCCCGATGGCATACTATGGGTCTCAATACTATCAGGGTCATTATCATCAAGGAACATGGATATAAAGTGTCATCAGTAAGAGACAGAGATCTTCATGAGCCCCAACAAGGAACATGGATATAAAATGGCGTCAGCAAGAGACAGAGATCTTCATGAGCCCCAGCAAGCAACATGGATATAAAGTGGTGTCAGCAAGAGACAGAGATCTTCATGAGCCCCAGCAAGCAACATGGATATAAAGTGGTGTCAGCAAGACACAGAGATCTTCATGAGCCCCAGCAAGGAAAATGGATATATAAGTGGCGTCAGTAAGAGAGAGAGAGAGAGATCACCACTAACCATCTTCTGTACATGTATGAGGCTTCTGGAAAGTTGCCTTACAGTGCCTACAAAACCATGTTCTCCCACTTGGTGTATCTGCTGATGTCTGTACATCAATACATGCACTGACAGCTGTAGTTGTCTTCTGCTCTGTGGTAACAGTGTGAGGCTTCTGCCCTGTGTGAGTAGACATGTGTTGCATCAACTGACTGAACAACTGGAAACATGCATCACACAACCCACATACCAATGGCATCTGACTCTCTTCAGCAATAGGACTTTTTGTGGTCAAGTGTTTTCGTTTTGTTGACAATGTTTTACTGACAAGATACCTCGAAATCACAGTCTATGTCACTGATAACACCAGACACAGAGTTAGACTATAGCTTGATGCCATGTTTAGTGTCCACTGGGCACAGAGTGGACTTCAACTACGAGACGCAAACAAGCAAGATCGAGTTACTGATTGTGTAACCATGAAATAAGAATGAAGGTTATATATGTGAGCACCAGAGACCACTGGCACATCAATTACAACATCTTTCATTACAACATTTTGGACATCATGTAAAAATACTCATATCTCTGCAAAAATTACGAACCAGCAGCACTGACAACAGTAAAGCCATTTCCTTTGTTTCTATACACATCTATTATGAATACGTGAACTGCTGAAAAAAAAAACTGGCTACAGACATCTAGACTCATGCCGCACCCTCATGCCGACTCCGAGGATCAAAATCAGCGTCAATGAGACCAACAAGAGATTTGGAGTTACTGCAGCCTTGGGGACTGATGAGGATGTATGCCTCTTACAGGCAGGTTTTTGCAGTGGCCCTTCTTCTGAAAATACTCCTTATGCTCTTCATAACCACTTGCAGAAATTAGTTTGCCTGTAACATAAGTGAACAATCATGAACAACTCCGCAAATTTACCCACCACACTATTATATCAACTAGAAAACTTCAGATCGAAAGTAACTCTTGTCCTTTAACCCCTTGCGTGTTGGCAGCGGTTTTATTCGCGATGATTCCTGTAAGAATAACAACATCCTTTAGGAATCATCGTAACTAAACCTCTACCGAAACGCAAATGGTTAAATTCTGTGCTTTTGTAGGAGTGAAATCATTGGCAGCTTTTGGACAAGAAAAACCACCCCTGAAACTGGTAGATAGTCGTTAATTAATACTACCAAATTTTAGGAAATGCACCCTTGGGGCTAAAAGGGTTAAACTACCAAATCTTCAAGTATTGACCGTATTTTTCTATCCATTTATTTATTCCTCCTTTTCTTGATTGTTGCAGGACTTCTTATAGTGTCAGTACGAGGAGAAATGCAAGATGGATGTATCAAACCGCCGCTTCTGCAAGCGGTGTCGGCTACGGAAGTGCTTTGAAATAGGCATGCGCAAAGAGTACATCTGACAGAAGAGGAGAAGATGCGCAAAAGGATGTGCATCGAGGAGAACAGATGCGCGTAAGTACACCATTTTAAAAATACTATTTTATAGTTAACAAATTAGACTGTATACTGAACAGCTTTTTAAATGCGAACTGTTTCACTGCAGCTGTGCTTGCTAATCAGAAACCTTTATTGTCATGTGGAACCAAAGACACAGCGAAGCGGTTCCAGAGGCTTTGGTGGAACAGCCTTTAAAGCTAGCTGTAAAATAAAACAAACATGGGATATGGATACCTTTTAACCGTGACTTGGAAACTGCGTTTTTGATGCTGTTCAGTGTATATTAACTACTTTTCAAAGCTTTGATACAGTTATGTATGAGAAATCGAATTGTTGCAGGGCGACGTTTCACGTAGTATAAGAGAGAAGAAGAATGTATATGAACCTCCTTTTAACCCTGTGGCTGTCGATAGAGGTTTATGTCCTATGAAGGCAGCATTACGGATTAAAGATAAATCAGCCATGTTAGTTCAAGGGTGGTGCCAGAATAGCTTGGCGCCTGAGGCACTACCCTTGAACTATCAAAGTCACATTTATTTCAAGCAAGAGTGTATCAGGATGAAATAATCGTACTACCAAGACAGCAGATGATAAATAGGACTGCTGAATGGTAGTGCTTGATCAGCTCAGCAACCAATCTATCTCACATTTAGTAGTGTTAACATCACTGGTTTGTTTGTATCAAGATTTGTTAAGGTAATATACATTTTTATGATCACAAAAAAGCATGAGGGAATTTAAATCACCAACAAGCGTTAGCACAAAACCATTTCAATTCAGCATGGATGCCACGTACATTGTTGTGCCTACTATGACCAGAAATTTATTCAACTAAATCAGCTTGGAATAGCTGTGTCAGGCGTCAGCGGCGCAAGTGAAGGAGATTCCTTTCAATTAAAAATACCAAATCATTTCATCATTACCTAAACCCACCAACTACAGATGATTCAACCGCAAGAAATTTGTCCTCGTCCACTACAGATTTTCCAAAACCAGCTTAACTTTGCTATAAAATATGTTCAACTACAGGCTGCTGTTTTATTTACAGACCACTTGAATCACTCAAACAAACTGATTAGGTCCGTGTATCGTTTCCACGCGTATTACCAGCTCAGACGAATACTGTCAGAACTCCATGTTGCACTGCCAACTGAATCCAGTTACAATCAGTTTAATAACCCCATGGATGTGAAAGCATTTGAACGCATCTGTAATGAATTTAACATTAGCACCAGGTATGACTTCACACAAAAACTTGATGATTACCATGGCATGGGAACATTGTATTATGCTCTCAGTCCCAGACAATACCCGCAAGGTTACTACCCCGGTTACACTTCATTCATACAAAAAAACTGCTAATACCAGCTAAAACGAATACTGTCAGAACTCCATGTTCCACTGCCAACTGAATCCAGTTTCAATCAGTTCAATAACCCCATGGATGTGAAAGCATTTGAACACATCTGTAATGAATTTAACATTAGCACCAGGTATGACTTCACACAAAAACTTGATGATCACCATGGCATGGGAACATTGTATTATGCTCTCAGTCCTAGACAATACCCGCAAGGTTACTACCCCGGTTACACTTCATTCATACAAAAAAACTGAAATCTGGCTAGGCTCAATAAAACAGAATCAGTCTAATGCCTGGACTACATTTGTCTTAGAAGTAGCGGGTTTACGCAAGCAGGAGTCGAACGCATTAATGAGTCTATCAGAACATATGTGTGGTGTATACTAGGAGCACAAGCTGAAACAAGATCTAATATCTTTTAACGGAAGTGGCAAATTTGAAGCACAAAAAACAGTTTCTTGCAAACCTGGCAGATGCTATAAACTCAGTAGTAGATCTCCCTTCAAGCATACAATGCTATCAAGACGTTCTCATGTATGCCAGATCAAAAGTTGACTTTGTACTTGACATTGGGTTATACATGTTATCATCCGACCTTCAATTCCAAATGGGGACAATAAAAAATTATAATAATGAAATAATTGTCGCAGGGCATGTTCAGAAATTAGGACTCAATCAATCAGTAAACTTGGGTCCAACAACCACACATTTACAATCACCGTCAGTGCAATCATTTCTTGAGCTAATAACACTAGTTACACCAAAACCACTAGTACAAGCAGTTACTCGGGTAACACCAGTAACACCACAGATAAATACATGTAAGTCAGAGAGAACTGCATTGGTAATAGGCCACACTGGACTAGGAATATTACTTCTTTAACTGTTTCATTAAATATCCAGTGATTAATCCTCCTACTGTCACCAGAAAGAACCACACATGCTCCGCCATAAACCCAACTACCTACCCTGCTGTACTGATCAACCAACTAACAACACTTCCTATTATACCAGACAAAGCATCCATTGCTTTTACAGCCAATCTTTTTCAGGAAGTCTGAAATATGTGATAGTTGAGGTTTTTTTAAACCCATGACTGTAAGTCTTTTGGATCAGGCCGCAGACTTGGAGGAGCTGAAAATGGAGTTGAACCACCACCACCACCACCACCACCACCAGAGGTACCGCTTGCACTATAGTACTAATAATAAATCCAAGAGCAGTAATTAAACTTGCAATTGTAATGCCCTGTTTTCTCAAAAGTGTTCTCAATCTCTCAGCTAAAGTAGTGTCTTCATACAGTATTTTTTTAAATAGTTTCTCTAATCCTGTTGACTACTGTTTTCAGTTTTATTTCCAATACTAATTACTTCTAATTGTGTGGTTTTTTATATCTGCAAATCCTTTAATCGTCTTTGTATTCTTTCTTTTATTTCTGTTGTCATAATTCTCCTCGTCTGCTTTACCTAGTTTTTCTTTTTCTCTTTCAATGTGATTATCAAGCTCACCTAGTTTGGTTACATTATATACCAATTCACCTTTGATTGTTTGTTCAACCCATTCATTCAACCCCATTATCTCCCGCATGGGCAGAGGAGAGTCATTTATTGTTTTCATAGCTTCATCGGTAAATTAGGTTTCTTGTATTGCTTTGTCTGCTATTTCCGACAGGTCTTTTACTTCTGTCATTTCAATTTCTTGCCCTGTTGGCAACGTTTTTTGCACCTCGTGAAGAGCACTCGCCAGTTTACTAGGTAACCTACTAACTTTAACAATACCAAGATACCTTTCCAGCCTGCGTTACCACTGACATTATTTTTGATTGTACTTAAAGCTCTAAACTTAGCAGGGTTCTTTTGTGGGTTAGATGCACTTTGCCGTTGTCTGTATTAACACATAAATGATTTTTTTTTTATATTCAAACTGATTAGGATCTAAAACGTCCGGACGGTCACCGACACTATCATAAAACGAGTTTACTTTGTCTAGTAAAAGTGTGCGATGCTTACTAGAAGTATCCCTTGTACCAGTCGTATCCATTGTATTACACCATAGGCATACATAATTATTTTCCATTCCAATATCATAGCCAAATCCTCCCGCTGCCATTGGTGTATTTTTATTTAATAATTTGTTTGATTTTGCATAAATAAAATGACATCGTCCTATGGATCAAAGCTAGACCTGTACAGAAAACTACGTGAACCTCTCATATGAGGACACTGTTGTTTTTGGCAATCTGTTCTAAAACCAATGACTCAACGAGACAAATCTATCCACGGCAGTTAATGGGAGATATCTTTTAAATATAAATGAGCATCTAGAGTTATCTGTTTTAATAGGAATTTCCAGGGCGCCTGTTGCACTATGGACACGTAAAACAACTGAAGTCCAGTGATGGTTTTCTCTTGTGTTTATTTCAGTCTAGAGAGCATTGTTTGGGGTAGGGCAAGACCAACCACAGACTACAATTCTGTTGTTCTCTCACTATTCGCTCTCCCTTCTACTTTCGTCCATCTCCCTCCTCTTCTTCACTCTCCTCTCGTTGTTTTCCCTCTCTGTTCCTCTCTCGTTGTGTGTACTTCCCTCGTTGTGTCCCCCCGTATATATATATACTCTGGCCTTAATTAATCATTTTCCCACTTAGGGCCCGCCCTTTGTTTAGGGCCAGTCCCGTTACGTAGACGCCATCCACTTTCCATATCGTAATATTTCCTGTGGGTCGGCCCGTTACCGTTTTAGGACGGCTTGGCGTGCCGGTGGTCCCGTTAATTATATACTATCCATTTCCTATATTGTAATAGTTCCTGAGGGCTGGCCCGTTATCTTGATTAGGGCTTCCCCCGCGTGTCCGGTAGTTATATACAGACCCTGCCCATATCGAACGTCACCAGAAACTACATCCGGATGCCAGATGTGGAGGCACGCGTCAGTAATGTAACACGCCGCCATTTATGCAGATTTCTTAAGGTTGCAGATGGACAAAATGGATCGTGAAAAAAAGTAAGTGAAAATCTTTTTTCATACAAACATTTTTAACAACACTATTGAATGAAAGCTGAAGCTAAACACATTCTGAGCATTTTCATAAGAAATGATTACTTTGAGCAGTGCGTTGTGTTGAAGTAGTGTCCTCATATGGTGACGCTGGGCATGAATGGGTTTTGCACATTCTCTTAATATGTGGTTTCCTGCTTTTATTCCAGATGGTTCACCGTCAAACACATCTTTAGACCTTACATATGACAACAACACTTCTCAAAAAGCAGACATCTTCATAGAACCACCACCTGTGGACTTTGATTAATGAGGACAGCGTGGAGTAGGCTGAAGCAGGAGAAATCCACAATCTGAATGGATGACAGAACGCAGGCAACGCCTCTGTTAGCATTATTTGATGTCTGAATGACAACTAGAATGACCAAAGAAGAAGAGCAAACCGCTACTGATTGGTTAAAGCTTCAGACAGGAGGATCGGCCATCCATCCATGATCTCTCACAATAACAAGACCTTGATAAGAGAAAATAAAATGGATCACAGTGTGGATAAATACAGAGTGGCTATCAAGTCGAAGCTGTGGTGGTTGTCCGTCCTTCTGCATTGGCCTGTGTGTCCAACAATCCTTGTACTTATATCGGGTAACCCTCGCTGCTGAAAACACCCCACTGGATTTATGGGCTCATACTCTGTGAAAAGACAGCTTATTGAGAACCACGAGAACCATCAACATGGATAGCTTTCACAGTTTAATTTTGCCTAGAAAATAAAAAGCATGCGTTGGAATCTGCTCAGATGTGTTATTACTGAAAAATAAATGAGAGTATCTGTGAACTACACTATTTGTTTTTGTTAGCTTACATGTGATAGCAAATGTGAGTCTATGTACTGGGCCAGCGGTCTTCAGTCCATTGTCCTCCATGGTAAACTTTAATGTTGGAATTTCATGGACACTATACAAGCCATAGTGTTTAAATATGGCCTAAGGATACTTTGCAGAAAGGCCTTTCTAAACATACGAATATGAGTGACCTCTCTCAAAGATAAAGGTCACAAGGGTCAAGAAAGAGGTAAAAGATATAGCCATATTTGAGATATATCAGTCATATTTGACCCCTAAAAAATTCGATACTATTTTCAACTTCACACCCAGACGTGGTACACAGATACGTGCCGCCCTGAGATTGCCTTAGTCGCATGCTCGGCGTTAAACCTCAATAACCAAAAAGAACACAGAAACGTGATGGTATGACCTTCAATACAATACAATACAATACAATACAATACAATACAATACAATACAATACAATACAATACCATAATACTTCATTAATCCCTCATGGGGAAATTCACATTTTTTACCACCACAGGTGCTGCTTACATTCATTCACTCACTCGCTCATTCCACGAATTACAATAACAGAGCTACAAAATGGACGACTCAGGACGGGTGAAGCCCGTCGCCAAGGCATCTAATGGCCAGCGCCAGTGGCCTCATCCCGACCCGAACCTCCCTGACAAAAACAGAAAAACTAAGACAGCCCTATGTCTCCTGAACACACTATTATAATGTTCTTTATTAAGTTCCTACTTGGATAAAACTAGTACATAAAACAAGTTAACAACAGAAAACAAAATACCCGTGTCGATACGGAGATGGTCTCCGATCTAGGCAACATGAACAACGGAACAAACAGCACCTGGGGGCCCGTAGCCGCCAAAGTACAGCGCCGGTGTTTAGACAGTCACTCAGGCATAAACAGACACCACCTTAATTATACTGAAATTAACTAGTATATAATTTCATAGTCATTTTAAAAGCAAAAGTAATAGAACTACATTATTAACGTGAAAGCAGTCCAAAATGAATGGTTTCTAAAGAGTACACATGCGGCTGTTTAGTAAGAAACACAGTCACTGCGTCTGGGAGGTGTCTGTCATTACATCATTCGGCTGGAATATGGGGCCTAAAGCTTGCTGGTACTCGCTTCATTGAGTGCACTAGCGCAGGCAGTGATGTTGAGCGTGGCATGCCGGAAGAGCCACTCCTGAGATGAGATGATGAAAGGGGAGGAAAGCACGTTGGTTGTATTGCCACAGCATAGCGCGCGCTGTTCTTCTGTTATCCTCTTGGTACAACAAGAATCAGCGTGTATCAACTCCCAGCATAGCGGCACAGCAGAGAAAAAATATAAAATCCAATTAACAGTCACAGTATATCAAATTACCAAAAGTCATCAAAAAGAAATACCGGTCGTGATGCAGCATTGCAGGGCCTGACATCTTATATCAAACGAAGGTACAATGTCTGCTAGAATACTGCCGGTGGCGACCATTTCTGCCGGAGCGGCCGGCCAGGAGGTGTTGCATGGCCGCCATCTTTTCCATTGCATATGCATAATAATTGTGATGACCCCTTGAAAAGTCAAGGGTCATGTGAGGTCAGCAAATGTGTAAAGAGTGCCTGTTCTTGATATATTTTTAACAAGTTTTCAATCAAGTTTGGTATCTTGGTATCTGAGGATAAGACCTTCATATGCATAAAAATATGGTTGAACCCTTGAAAAGGTCAAAGATCACGGGAGGCTGACAAACGTGTTTAAAAAATGTATACATTTATAGACGATGTGTTTAATTGGTACAAATGCCAACCTCCTAGTTTTAGTTATGATAGGATATTTGAACACTTCATGACGTGTCAAAAGGTCAAGGTCACAAAGGTCAGATAAATTATTTATTGATAGTCAGCATGTGAGCTTTAAGGGCTGATCTTTTCTTGTTTTTGTTAAGAATTGTATTACATTATGACATTTCATAGTATCATTATGAACTGCAAGTAACTATACTGATCAACAAAAGAAACGCGACTGTTGTGTGTATGTTACACTATATATACTGATCAACAAAAAAAAAAAAAGCAAAATTCGAGTGTATGTTGTATTTGTATGATAAATCCACGAAAATACAAGTTACTATTTTTGATAGCCAGTGTACGAGCAACAACATGTAAGCATGCCGTACTGTAGTAAGGGTCTTACCCTCCCTGTGCACGAGGCACCCGTATTAGTTAAGACGCACGGCGTATGCTTTCCACTCACGTGCATACACTGCAGAGTGATGTTGGATCATGAACTGTGTTCAGCAGTGCAAGGCAATAAAAAATATCAGCAGTGTTATGCCTTCTGTCACTTTTGCCGTTGCCACATCAACCATGCCAAGACTTAGTGCTCCCCAACGAGAACGAGCTCTTGGGCGTTTGGAAGCCAGAGAAGATCCACAAGCTGTGGCAGTGGCCTTTAGATGTCACATTTAGACCATTTACAGGCTGCAGCAATACTGTCGTGCCAACGGGTCATCTGTTGATGCTTCCCGAAGAGGACGACCACGTGTGACAACTCCACGGTAAGACCGCCACATTTGCCGGGGTCGCGTGCGAAATCGCTTTCAGCCGGCCCAGGAAACAGCAATGAAATTATCGGCAACCACCAGACACCCACCAGTGGCCAACAGACATTGCGACGACGGAAAGAGGGGCATAATCTTCACAACCGCCGTCCAGCCCGTGGACCTGCTTTCACTGACCATCATCGCCGTGCATGCCTACAGTGGTCACAAGCTCAAGTCGCCTGGACCTGGCGACAGTGGCAAAACGTCCTGTTCACGGATAAGAGCCGATACTGCATCAGCCATGCAGATGGGCGCATAATAGTGTGGCGAGAAGGGGTGAACGCTATGCTGATGCCTGTGTGCTGGAGAACAATGCCTGGGGCGGGCCAAACGCGATGATTTGGGGTGGGATTACCCTGAACCAGACAGTAGGACCTGTGTTCTTCCGTGGACTCGTACCAGATCGCGGAAATGGCATCACAGTTCAGCTCTACATTGACCAAGTACTACACCCATAATTATGTCCTACCATTTTCTCAGGGACGCAGAAACTTCATCTTGCAGCAAGACAATGCGCGTACACACACTGCACATATCACCCAGCACTTCTTGCAGCAGCACAACATCCCATCATGCCCTGGCCTGCCCTCAGCCTGGACCTCAATCCTATCAAACATCTCTGGGACCAACTGCAAAGGGAGGTCAACGCTGTATGCCCCAGACCAACGACAGCCGCAGAACTGGAGAATACAATTGTCCAGGCCTGGAACAACATATTCAGGGCGGCTGTCAACCGTCTGATGTACTGTATGCACCGACGCTGCAAAGCCGTCATCAATGCCAATGAGGTCAAACGCCATATGGACTTGTGCTGTGCCATGCTTGCTCCAAATACAGAATAAACATGCACACTGATTACACTGGTGTCCATGATTTCATTCCTAAAAATGTCGATAACATCGATTGTATGGTTTGTCCGAGATCGACTTTCAAATATACTATTAAATGAGATTTCAAGGGGCTACTTCGCGTTTCTTTTGTTAATCGATATACGTTTGCATTAGTATTGCTCTAATATATGCAGAATGTGCATAATACACAATTTGTACATTTCTTTGAGCTGTAAAGTGTGTGCAGAGTCAATAAAAATGGATTAGATTGGTTCACTTGCTGGTATTTTTCACTTTGTGTTGTTGATTAAACCTGTACCCTCTCAGTCCTAGCGTCCCCATATGAGGAAGCCTCTGTTTGGGCTACTACGTCACCCAAAAACAAAAGATACGACAAATAACTAGTATCAATGCTTCTAGTATGATATTTGCTCTAAGAATAAACTAAAAACTAAAAACTTCTGACATAAATATCCTGACTGTCGGCTGTTTTACACTGACACCGACTCTAAGATCATAGATGTGACTACTGAAGACGTTTATGAAGACATAAAAATGGAGTTGCATATGACAAGTCTGATTATCCTAAGAATCACCTGCTGTATAGCACACAAAACAAGAAAGTGCCTGGGAAGTTTAAGGATGAACTGAATCGAGTACCAATAGTTGAGTACATTGGACTGAGGTAAAAAATGTATTCCATACAGCACCAGAAAGGCAGTCAGTCCAAAGCAAAAGGCATAAAAAAGCAATAAAAAATAAGATATTCGTCTTGAATATTACAAACATGTTTTAGATGGAAAACTAATGCCTGATTATGCAAACAAGACACTGAGGAAGAATGAATATAATCTTGGAATGATTCAAACACATAAAAAGTCACTTGCATTTGGAGACACAAAACGTGTGTTTCACAGTAAGAAAATGACTTATGCACCTGGACAATAGCAACTTAAGTTATCTGATGAAATATTCAATGAACTGATTGGTGAATTAGTTGATGAAATGGCTCAAATGGTTAAAAATGAGTAACAGTGTCTGGCTGAATAATCTGTAATTCTCCTCTGACAAATGCCCTCTGAGGAGCAGGCTCATATAGATAATAAATTGATGGGTTTCAGGGGACTATTGTCTTTAAAAAAATATTTTGAATAGATGCAGACCATATTGGATCAGGTGCCCTATGTCTTACATCATTTGCTGCTTCACTGGGTTGATACATATATCTTACCTGTTTCATAAACAAACTTGTGTCGGGCGCCAGCGAGGTTTCAAGTCCTGGTGGTGGTGGTATTGTTTTTAATTTAACAGCATCACGGTTTGGGGTGACCCTTGTTATTCATTGCTTTTATCACAGATGGTAATCTCTTAACCTACTCAGTGTTACGTGTGTCTTGCACGAGTTCCTTAGAGTCCTGATAACTGAAAAGTCTATCTGATAGTTGTTTGTTAAAGTTTTCAACAATTGCCTGTGACCTGCATATGCCTGGAATGTTGCGTCGTACTAGCTCATCATGCTTAGCAAATAATTCATTAACTGCACCTTTGAATTTACTTCCGTCATCAACTTATACAAGCTTCGGGTATTTTAAAGTATCACGACTATGAATAAATGCTAATGCTGGGGCTACAGTACTAGCATTTTGTCAGTTAGAGGTTCAGCATCCTTGAATCTCAAAGCAATGTCAACAACAGTCAGTGCATATTTATATCGTTTTTTTTTTTCTATTCGTATCATGTGGCAAAAACAGGGAAATCCATTTGGTGTGTGTCATTAGGGATGGTGTTTGCAAAGTGTGATCTTATTATTCTTCTTGGAGAGGGTAAATATATTTGCCAAATAGCTTGCGTCTGTAGCCAGTGTTTTACTTGATCGAGCGTAATGGCTTCGCTACAGCAGCAATTTTTCTATTGCAGTTTTTCCATTCCAGTAGCCAAATGGAGAGTAATATATTTTTGATAGTTTAGCATCAGTGCTTGCCATTTTGTCTAGCAAAAATTACTCCTGTGAAATAAACAAATGTCATACCTACTAAAACAAAGATTATTTCTCCATTTCTTTGTTGTGGGCTGGGTTGATAGTAGTCCCTAAGTTTTGGTTGCGGGATGCTCACATCTTCATCAGTAGCAAGGTAGTATTCTTTGATAGCGTCATCCACATTTGAAAATGTATGCTCTGCTTGACCTTCAAGTCAGAGTTTTTCATTGATGAAATCAAGTCTCTTTATTCCTTATGTCTCGTAATATTCTTCCACTTGTGCCAGTTTCTCAGATGCTTCGTTGTGTCTCTCATTTCGTCCACACTATCTTCTTTACTAACTTTTGAAAAGAGGTAATTTGATCCACTGAAAGTAAGTGTATTAACAACAGCACTGCCAATGATAACGGCCAATGTTGCCATATTTTTATTTACATATATACATTTTATGGAATAATTACCTGTTTAACAAAAAAGTCTTTTGTTGCAATTTATGCTGTGACAACCACAACTACCTTAGCACTGTCCTCCAAATCTAGTTAGGTCTGCAGAACTCATTTTGAGAAGACTCCACCCTAGCATAGTGTAGGTGACTGTTAGTTCACTTAGAACAGCAGAGTGATAAACAAGGTCACTCATTTTTTCTAATGCAACAATATTAAAATAATAAATTTATTCACTGCATGAAAACTCGATCAAAGCTATTGGCACTGTTGATTGGTTGTACATTGCTTAACGTACCAACAGCAACAAGACTTTCTGAGGATGGGCGCTGCTGATAATGTGGAGACTTCTTGCTTTGGTTTTAAAGTGTTTTGTACTTTGGACACTGTTTGAGTTTGCAGCCTTTATTTATTTTCCATAGCTTGTATGCTGCGTAATCAAATCCTACAACAAATCTGCCAAGAAAATATTTTCTTATTCCAGGTTTAGGCTGTTGTGTGGCAGGCTCAGTTGTTAGTCTCTCACTTTGTTGTGGCCGTGGGGGTGGTGATGACGGTAGTGGTGGTGGGTCAGTTACTGTTAACACCTACAGTTGTATTTTTTTATGTCTGCTAAACTCAGCTAATCTTTTTCCCGCCTCAAACCTTCCCGGGCTTTTATCCTTAGTTACCCATTTGAACCTCTGTCAAGATCGATTGTGGGGTCATCTGGTTCTCCTCCATTTTCTTCTGCTTTAAATTTTATTTTGGAAAAATGAACATGACTTCTAGTAATGGGTAGACCATCAAAACCGATGATGTCGTCATTGTGTATGACTTCTATTTGTGGGTGCGGGTGTAGCTGGCCAAGCCAATCCTGGAGCCACACCTGCGAGGGCAATGGGGGCACTGGAACGTAGCTGTGGGGAGAGTCAACGCTGTCTTTCTGCGAGCTCTGGCACTGGTGATCCATTCGCGCCGATTGTGTTCAAAAGCGTGCAGGCTTTCCTGGTGGCAGCATGCCAGCCGGATCTGTCGTGTGCTTGTGCTTCAAGTTCCTTTACTGGGAAGACGCAGTGCTTGAGGCTGTCTCTTATGCAGTCATTGAAGCATTTCTTTGGCCATCCTTGCTTCCTGTGGCCTTTTGAGAGTGCACCATACAGGAGTTGGCATGGCATGCGAGAATCATCCATGCGTATGACATGACCTGTCCATCGGAGTTGTGTCTTTAAGATCAAGGCTTCAACACTCACTAAGCCAGCATTGTCCAGGACTTTCAGGTTTGTCACCTTGTCTTGCCATTTGATGCCCATGAGTGAGTGCTGGGATCTCATGTGGAAATGTTCCAGCTGCTTGACTTGCTTTCTGTACAGCGCCCATGACTCACGACCGTAGAGGAGGCTGGGGAGAACTACTGCCTTGTAGACTTTCCAGTAATGAGTAAGGTAATGACTGGAACGAGATAATTCCCAAAACTTGTAAAACATAAGGCATGCTAATTTGCCAATTGAACTTAAAACAATAGTATTGCTTTCAAGGTCATGTGATAGACTGTCAGTATCGACAGGTAGGAAGTGACTAACTGTTTTTGTGTACAAACACACGAGAGATCGAGTTAAGTCATTGGTCATTAGTGAATCAATGTGATTTTCATATCTAGCTTGCAGTTTAAGTACCTTGTCAGCAGCAAGCATTTCAATTTCTTCTGTGATATACAGTTTTCCAAGATATGTTTTTGATTTTCTGGAAACAACAACAGAGAGAAGACATTGTATAATTGACTCTAACTGCTTATTTTCAACAGAGCAGATATCGCTTAGAAGTAGTAATTCGTCTTGATTTATTTTATTAAAAAACAAAAAATAATGAAATAAAATTCATGCAATTTTCCATGTTAGGCTGTTTTGGTTGAGCATAAAACCTCATCAGAAGGCTTGCTATTAACCCATGACAGACCATTTTAGATGAAATAATTATGTGGTCTACATTGCACCAAACTACACATAAAAAAAAATGCAAACTTGTTAGCTCTCAGGTTTAGTTAGTATGTGTGTTTGCCAAGCTGTTCTTGCAACCTAGAAAAAACACATACCTACTGCACTCCCAGGTAAGTTATAAACTTATATTGTGTGTATGTGTTTTCCCAAAACATCACTGCTAAGTTAAAAAGAGTATGATGTATCGGATTTGCTCCTATGTTCATAATCCTGAGAGCTTGTAAAAACGATTACATTTCTGTTCTCCATAAGTGGTTTAACGCATTGGAACTATGTTTTCATTGCTTCCATTTGTTGTAGCGTCTCCATCTCTTTTTCTTTCTCGGTGCCATAGATGTATGCATTTCTTTGATTGAGGTGCTATTTTCTAATTGTTTTATTTTTCACAGAGATCTTCTGCTTTTATTTATTCAGCTTTATATCATTCTTTGGATGTCACCTTGTGCTTAAATATGTTCTACAAATACAGCATAATGTTTATCCATGTTTGGAAACACCTCCATATAATCTTCATACTTTAGAAGTAAATCCAACATTTTTGTTCCATTATATTCATGATCTTCTAAATCTATTTTTAACTTCTGTATTTTATCTTTCCATAGTTTCAATTCTTGCACATATCGTTTATCTTTCATTTCACAAATGCTATACCGCTTACAGAGAATACCATCTCGCTTAATAGCGTTTTCTCCAAAGTTTTGAGTCATGTTTGCCAGTGCGCTTTGAGAAGTTGGGTTATATTAGATATTGACAGCCAATAAAATTAGCTGACAGGCACGCCATGCATTTCAGACTGAGACCAGTTTAGACAAGTCACTTTCGAAGTGCTCAGAAATTAATAATCAACCCCCCCCACCCCCACCCCCCGCCCCCACCCCCATCAGTCTGACTCGCAGGGAGGTGTATGACTTAAAAAGAAGACAGTTTACCTGCACAGATAAGGTGTAACCTGCCATGTTTGAAAACCTGACTGAGCCAATGACATGCGGTGTGTTTCACTCAACAGGGCAAGTTTTGTTATGACAAGTCAGATGCATGGGGAAAGTACAGCCATGCCCATGCAAAGCTATTGAAATTGGAGTCAAAATAGGCCTGTCCTTTGTAAATGAACCGAAACCGGCTGTAAATAAAGCATGAACCAGATACAGGCATTTAATTTGTTACCCAATAGACTAATATTTAAAAAAAAAGACATTTTCTATCTATTTTACTTAATAAAAATGAGCATGTAACATAATCACTTGAAATAAGTTCTTATAAGAACTTAAGTAAAGTACTTGTTTTAAGACAGTTACAAGCTAACTTTGGAGTTGTAAGTAGCTTAATGTAATTTATTATTAGGTGCCTGTAAGTTCTGTGTTGTGAAGTCAAGATGACCTACCCATTTAAGACTCTGTATGCACTGACAAATTTCTGAAGGCCCTGTCTCGCCTTGTGTTCAGTTTGAAAAGGAATTTGGGTCACCACACACACACTGAGTTGCTTGTGGCCTTAAAAGCCTTTGATAAAATGAACTAGGTTTAATTTATTTATGGAATGTTATGTGTAAGCGGTGTCTACTATGTGGAGTGAGAGAGGTAAATGGGTGAGAGAGATTGATTGTATTGATTGATTGTACATTGCTTAACGTCCCGACAGCAACAAGGCTTTCTCAGGACGTGCCTGCACTGCTTGTGAAAAAAAACTAAACAGAAAATTGAATGTATGTCGCCAGCCGGTCAAATACATTAAATAAACCTACAACATGGGGCATAAATAAAGCTAAGACCATTTAGCAACACACATCCAATATCAAGAGCTACAGGCAGTGCAGACAGTAGGGAGAGTTTTAAAAAGGCAAATACAGGTGAATGGACAAAGGGTAGACAGAAACACATGCCCCAGAATAGAGAGAAAAACCCACCCTGTGGGGCTGACCAGGGTGACCATGGGAACTAAAAAATACCTAACCCCACCCAAGTCCCCCAGGGCAGACCCGGGTGGGGGGGTGAGAGAGAGTGAGTGTTGAAGAGGAACTAATTTACTTAGGAATGCAGGGAGTTGGCGGGGGTCATGGGGTTGATGTCCCTAATTAGCCATTAACCCATATAAGCCTAGCGTCATCATATGAGGACCCTGTTGTTTTTAGCAAACTGTTCTAAAACCTATGTCTCAAGGAGACAAATATATACAGAGCAGTTTAAGGGAGATAGCCTTCAAATATAAATGGTCATCTACAGTTATCTGTTTTGAAAGGAATTTCCAGGACGCCTTGCTTTATGCAGATTTCTTAAGGTCGCAAAGGGCAACATGGAGCATTAAAGAAAGTAGGTGAATATCCTTTTTTCCTACAAACATTATTTTTTAATAAGGCCACTGACTGAAAGCTAAAGCTTAAAACGTTCCCTAAAATGTGTTTAAGAATTTTTGTAAGTAATGATTACTGTGAGCACTGCGCTGTGTTGAAACAGCATCCTTGTATGGGGTCACTAGGCATGAATGGGTTCAGGTTTTGTACATTCTCTGAACATGTATTTTCTTGCTTTCAATCCAGATGGTTCACCGAACATCAAATCTTAGACATTGTGCATGATAACAACACTTCTCAAAAAGCAGATTTCTTCATAGAACCACAACCCGTGGACTCTGGCTGCTGAGGACAATGGTGAGGAGGATGGGGCAGGAGAAATCCACAAACTGAATAGATGACAGAATGCAGTCAACACCCTTGTTAACATTATTTGATGGCTGAATGACAGCAGAAAAGGTCGAAGAAGAAGGGCAAACTGCTAATGGTTGGTCACAAACTGCACACAAGAGGATCGAGATCCCCAGCCATCCATCCATGATCTCTCACAATAACAAGATAATGATAAGAGAAGCCAGAATGGATCACAGTGTGAATAAATACAGAGTGGCTAGACGTTCAAAGCTGGGGTGGTTGTCTGTCTTCTCCTTCTGCGTTGATCTGTGTCCAACAATCCTTGCAATTATATTGGACTGCCCTAGTAGCTGCTAGAAACACCCCACTGGATCTGTGGGATCATACTCTGTGAAAACAGTGCTTACTGAGTACCATAAGAACTATCGACATGGATAGGTCTATTATGATTTCACGGTTCAGTTTTGCCTAGAAAATAAAGAGCTTGCATTGGAATCTGCTCAGATGTGTGCTAAATGGGGAAAAAAAGCAAATCTGTGAACTTGAATAGCAAATCTGAGAACTTCACTATTTGTTTTTGTAAGCTTACAAGCGATAGCATAAGTGCGTACATGTACTGGACCAGCTGTCTTCCATCTATTATCCGCCATGGTGAACTTTAATGTTGGAATTTCGTGGGTACTATGCAAGCCACAGTGTTCAAATATGGCCCAAGGATACTTTGCGGCAAGGTCTTTCTAATTATACTAACAATAGCGACCTCTCTCAAAAATGAAGGTCACAGGGTTCAAGTAAGAGATAAAGAAATAGCCATATTTGACATATTAGTCATATCTGATCCCTAAAAATGTCTATACTATCTTCAACTTTACACCCGGACGTGGTACACAGATACCTGAAGGTAGGACCGTCCTGCACATATTAATTTTCGTGACCCCTGAAAAGTCAAGGGTCATATGAGGTCAGCAAATGTGTGAGGAGTGCCTGTTTGTGATTTAGCATACTGGTATGAATCAATGAATCAATGAATCTTTATTTTGCAATGGTAAAGATATTAACAATGCCATAGGCAATGTCATTTTTTTTTTCAAATCTGCCATTGCTACATCTACAGACAAACACAACAATTACATTACATTAATACATGTATATGACCAACATGTATGGGTGTGTTGTGGGAGGGCGATATCTGAGGATAAGGATAAGGCCTTTCTATGCATACTGATTTGGTTAAACCATTGCAAAGGTCAAAGGTCAAAGGTCAAGTGAGGTTGAAAACGTGTAAAAAAAAAATGCATGTATTTACAGATGTATTTCGTTGGTACAAATGCCAACCTCCTAGTTTTAGTTATGGTAGGATATTTGAACACTTCATGGACAGTGAAAAAGGTCAAAGTCACAAAGGTAAGATGAATTATTTATTAGTAGTCAGCATGTGAGCTTTAAGCACTGATCCTTTCTTGCTTTTGTTATGAACTTTATTATGTTATGATATTTTATAGCATCATATGTACTGCGAGGAACTACTTTTGCGTTTGTATTGTTCCAATATACACAGAATGTGCACAATACATCACTTTTACACTTCTTTGAGTTTAAAAGTGTGTGCAAAGTCAATAAAAGACGGATTACACTGGATCCTTTGCTGGTATTTCTCTCTTTGTGTTGCTTATAAAACCTGTACCCTCTCAGTCCTAGCATTCCCATTTGAAGACGCCACTTTGGGGGCTAATAGGTCACATAAAACAAAAAAACAATATGACAAATAATTAGTGTCAATGATTCTAAAATCATATTTGCTCTAAGAATAAACTAAATTTTTTTTTAATCCGGCATATATGGATTAATTAGTAATCAACTTAAGACAATTAATAAGGGTGGTTAAAAAATCTCTATTTTCCTCTCTCTAAAGTGTGGTCTAAGGATAGTGTAGAACATTTGCAGGGATGTATTGACTGTACAGATTGGGAGTGTTTCTTGATTCTAGTGATAGTATAGACTAAGCTACTGAAGAGATTTCTGACTATGTGAATTTCTGTAAAGATATGATTATTCCATTTAAGACAGTGAAATTGTATCCCAGCAACAAACCATGGATTTCAAAGTCTCTCAAAGCCACACTAAATGAGAAAAAGTTTGCATTTCAAAATAGAGACAAAGTAGAAATGAAAGCAGTAGACAATAAATTAAGGAAGAAAACTTTAAACACTAAGAAACAGTATAAAGAGAAAGTAGAGACACAGTTTAGATCAGGTAGCGTAGCAGATGCATGGAAAGGACTTACAACTTTATCAGGCCATGTTAAGTCAAAATTCAGTAGCACTGAAAAAACAACTGAATTTTCTGAAAATAATTAATGAGTTTTAGTGTTGATTTGAGAAAGATGATTTAAAGGCTGACTTAGATAGCATGATTTCCCAGCTTAAAGTAAATGTGGCAGTCAATGTTGAGGAAGACTTTGAGATCCATGGCAAGGGGGCTGAGAAACTCTTAAGCAAACTGAACGTTAAGAAAGCAGTGGGCCCTGATAATATTTGCGGAAGAGTTTTAAGATCATGTGCCTGTCAGTTGACTGTTGTTTTTAGCCGTTTGTTTAGCTGATCTCTGAAGGATTGCACTGTGCCTAGACTGTGAAAAATATCTACTGTTTGCCCCGTCCCCAAGAACAACAAGCCCAAGACACTTGTCACGACCCCGCTTCCGGGTGCGAACTATGAGCTCCACAACTCGAGACACACCCGATCCACACTAAAACAAACCTAACACAAACACCAGAGGAACATTTATTACATGTAACCCTAACAATTGGCCAACTATTCTCACTCAATCCTAACCACGCACTCACGCGTCACATTCACACTCACACACGTCCAAACTCCCCACCACGAATATCCTTTACACAATACAAAATAACAAAATATATAATAAACTAAATGTCCCTAAAATACAAAAGGTTGAGAAAACTAATATATAACCAAATATCTCTAATAAAATACGAAACAGATTTAATTAAACTAATATATAATAACGACTATCCTTAATAAAACAACCGAAAACAGACTGAAAAGCTTAAGGCACAAGCCACTGAACCCCGACAGAAGCACAAGCGTCAAGCGCTAACGCCAGTTCGACCAATGCCTTTGCTTCCGTGAAGAGTCCCTTACAGCACGTGGCTCTTTAAGTAATACAATATTTCAATTAGCACAATATCAAATATACGATCAACCAAACATGCTTTCTACACACAAATGAAGATCGAGAAAAAAATGTATATAGTTTGTAAGCTACTAAAACTCTCCAGCGGGAACACGAACGATAAGTATGAATTAAATTAATGCTTTCACAAACTAGACATTCACAGCACAAGGCTCCTTTAACTAACGATGTTTCGACCAACACAAAGTCGACTATATAATGGAACTAGCGTCCTCAATACAATACAGCCAAAAGTAGGGCAAACTTAAAAAAGTCAAAAGTCACTAGACCTTCTCGCCGGAAGCACAACCCTTAAACTCAACTTAGCTCGGCGCTCTTGCTTCCGCGACAAGGCCTTCCGTAATACAGGCTGCTTTAAATAATACAATATCTCAAAATGTCACTGACAAAGCTCATCTCACAATATTGACACTACGAGGAAAATGAAATAGATCAACGTTCTTTACAACACTATAAATATACAAAACCTCACTTAAACAGGTTAGAAATAACTACATGGGACGACCCGACCTGACTAACACGGGCGTGCCGCGACACTCGCAATATCCCAGGTCCGGCGTCGTAGCCATACAAGGCGGAGTGACACAGTCAGCATCCACTCTCGGTACCACAGCACGGTGGCAGACTTAGCTGGTTAGTTCTAACCATTGGATTAGGATGCACTAAAACACAGGTGCAAGGATACACATATAAATAATAAACAAAAGAAACAAAATAATCATATCACCCTTCCAGCAACCTTAACTGGCGTTTTTTATATTCCCTTCACCTCTCTACTGCAACAATAAATTCAACCTCAGCAGAATACATATTTACACGTCACCCCGTGACTCACTTCCGAATTCACCCTCCGACGCTAGATTGAGAAATAGCCTTAGTCGCCTGCTCAGCGTTAAACCCCAATAACTAATCCGCCCCTAGATACCCTAGAAACTACAACATACAACAAATGGCATTCACTTATTCATTCCATTCTTACAATTGCTCCCCCCCTCCCCCCCCGATATACACTAGCCAGAATAATAATACAGAACAAGCAAACACAAACACCCCCCCCCCCCCAACCGAGCAAATGGCCACTAAAGAATTGTTGCGCATACTTACTGTCATCCGTGAAGATGCTTCAGCTAGGACGAAGACAAACAAGGACAAGGCAAGCCAGGGGTAAAGTCGTCGCAGCTCTTCTTTCTCGTCTTAGGACACCGACTCCCATGCTCGACCAGGGCCGTCAGAGAGGGACGACACGGCTACTTGAGGCTGGCGGCAAATGGAAACAAAACCCGCACAAACCCCCCTCAGAGACTACGTTGAAAAGACGACTGTTCTCGTTCGAAGCTGGAATGCGACTGTCATAACAATTTGGTTATCGTACGTATTGCAAAGAAAGCGCTCAGTAAATCCAGTAGTGAAAGTTCACGTCAGTGAAACAAGCACCACCCGATAGCGTCAGACTGAGCGATCACGTGTGTAACGCCGACCTGCAAACTCTCGCACGGCAGCAAATACTCGTGTACAGGCCAAATACTAGACACCTATGCTATCGCTACCCGGTGACTAACTAAACCCTGTCACCCCTCTAAACTTACTCCCCTACAAAAATAGACGAAAAAAATCCATGTCGTGACAACACTCAATGACTATCGCCCCGTAGCTCTCACCTCTATAGCAATGAAGTGCTTTGGGCGTGTTGTCCTTTCTAGACTGCTCCCTCAGGTCAAGCCCTATCAGGATCCTTTCCAGTTTGCATACATGCAGAACAGAGGTGCAGACGACGCCACACTCACACGCCTGCACCATGCATACACACATTTAGAAAAACCTGGCTCTTTTGTACGCATTCTTTTTATAGACTTTCTTCAGCTTTCAACACTATACGACCCTATCTCATGGCTCAAAAACTCCTATGTTACAATGTAACTCCAAGACTTATCTTATGGTTTGTCAACTTCCTTGTAAATAGGACAAAGTCAGTTTGCTTTCAAACAGCTCTCTCATCCTTTAGGTCCACTTCCATAGGCGACCTTCAAGGTACAGTTCTCTCCCCTGTGCTGTTCACACTCTACACTAACGATTGTAGTGGCAACCTTTTAATAAAATACTCAGACGACACTGCCTTAAAAGATCTCTCCAATGGTGATGCAACTTACTTTTCAAAAGTAGAACGTTTTAGTGTTTGTTGTAAAGATAATTGTCTAGACCTAAATGTGAGTAAGACCAAATAACTACCGATAGACTTTCAAAGAAACCCTGCCCCTAGGCATTTCATTTTTTAAATAACAAATTTGAAAACATAATTGGGTTTGGTTGTCTGCAAGTTAAATATTGACCTTACGGTGATTCTTAGCCGTTTTGTTTTTGCAGTGATGTGATTCTGAGCGCCGTAAAGGAAAGTGCCATGTATGAAACACTTAAGCAAAAACGTCTCACGCAACTGTCCAAAGAAAGGTAGAATCAATCTGAAACCAGGGTTTGATAGAGATTATAGTGATGCATCTTAGGACAAAGCCAAATTTCAAAACTCGAATCGATGCAGAAGCAGTTCCAGTTTTAAAAAAAAAGTGACACATTATTTCATATTAGGCAACATTTGCCTAATATGAAACACTAGGTCTCCTATGATAAAACAGTGTGTTTATGTCCTTTTTACAGGTTTCATTTACATTTTGTTGCAAAATTAAGGCATGAGAGATGGTTAGCATACATTATTGGTTCATTTAATATTAAAAGTGAGTTAAATATAATGAGTCATCCGCCACTTGTCCACTATTGGTCCATCCATCCATCATCTTGTGTATATCCAATTGTGACAGATAATATCATTTTGAATTTCTGAGAGACCATCAGAGCCACAGACTTTTAATTTGGCACAGTGATGATATTGACAATAGCTTTGATTGTCACTTGCGCTGACCTCCATGAAAGGTTAAGGTTACAAAGGTCAATAAACCGGAGATTTTGAAAGAAAATAGTTATAATCTTATTTTAAAACTTGCCAAATACAAAACTGATGATACAACGTTTGTTTGCAGCTCTACTAAGCGAACCTCTCGTTAAGGTCAAAGGTCACGCGAAGTAAAAAGGCTTTTATTTTAGGTTGTTGTTATTACAGATAGTTCGTATGTGAACTTTGTCATAAGACCCCAGTGGAAATGTTTTGCTAGGGGTTAAAATGTCTATGCATATTAATTTTATTGGCTCCTTACATGGCCGAAGGGCAGCCATGGTCAGCAAGTGTGTTGAAAATTAATGTTCTATGTATGGGGGAATAAAAGCTACTGTATTTAGTTTTTCCACCTCAGAAGTGAAATTTGATACAAGCTAGCATTATCAACACAGGTTTATGTACATATTCAGATGCAAAATCAGGGGGGAGAGGGATGTTCCAAGGTGCACGGCTCCCAGGATATTGTTTTATGTGTAATTTTCCATTTTGGGGAATTTGCCCCCCCCCCCCCCACACACACGCACGCACGCACGCACGCACGCACACACACACACACACACACACACACCCTCCAGAGCCAATTCTTGGAAATTGTAAACGGTCCGTCGTGTGATGTTTCGCCCGGTGGTTAAAAGGTCTCCAGACCTCTTTCCCCCTTCTCTCGACCCCTCACTCGCACTAACACCAGCACCACCCGCCCCTCGTTTGATAGTCAACGAGTGGCGCATTTGTAGGTCCTCACCCTCTTCACATTCTCAGCAACTGTGCCTCCGCGGACAGGAAGAGTTCCCACGAAAAGGTATACGGAATCTCCCGCACATTTTATTTTTTTTTTTATTTTTTTAACTGCCCTTTACCTTAAAGAGAGGTCATTTGCAATAGTATTCGGGGTATAGAACGCATATTTACGTACTTTCAAACTTTGCTCCCAAAGTTAACTTTAAAAACAAATGTGTGCAAAACATGATTAATCTTCACAGACACATCGACCTGGGATGACCTTGACCTTTTCTACAGGTAAAATATGTATGTAAAGTTGTTCTTGTAAACAACAATAATTGTGTATAATTATTGTGTCGAGTTTAAAGTCTGTGAATGTAATAGCCCCTAAGAAATTGCCTTATACAAACTGCACGCATACACACACGACGGCTGAAGAGCGGCTGCATGGACGATGGGGGACTACATCTATATTGTTTCACATTTGCTGTCACACCTAAGCCAACAAGATTTGCTCTTGGATCAACTATTGAGCCCCACCCCCTCCCCGCAGACAGTAATGCGCCATTTTGTCTGTCTGAAAGCAATACCGACAACTGTGCGCATCATCTTGAAGTGATGTAGTGACATAAACCTGGTTTTTGACATATGTTTTATTCTCTTTACTACCACTAGACGCAAATATTGCTCTGAAATCTTTCATAACTCGGTTCCAAGGAACCCCAAACATCAAATAAAAATATGTCAGTTGTGTCAGCAAGAGCCAAAATCGCCATGACCCCCGCGATCGCGCGAGGCTCATGAGAATCTATGTAACTTGCAGATAGATCCTATTGAGAGTTTCTCGTCTGTGAAGAGGTTAAATGCAAATATCAAACAAAATTTGGAAAAAATCGGGCTTGTGGTTTCAGAGATATTGCCTTCACAAAGGCACACACAAATATGGCCTCTGCGACCTTCACCTTACAGGTCATAAATTCATTCTGTTAAAAACATCACCTATGAGGGTAAGGCATCTTTTCCTAAAAATTCAGAGCAGATCAGTATAGAGGTATTTTCTACTCAATAATCTGCAAGAAAGATATGGCAACAATAACCTTGACCTTGAGGTAGAGGCACAGTTAAGATTGATGGCAATGTGTGATATGGTAAAATACTATAATCTAAAATTTTGATCGAATAGGCCCAATGGTTGAGATATTGCCCAGCACACAATTCTGCACGTTGTGACCTTGGCCTTTACGACAGTGAATAGATTCTGGTATGCAACACTCTGTGTCGTCACGAAATATCACAATTTGCCTTTCGGATCACATCGTTTTGGTGTTTATAGTTGTAACGAAGGTGTTTTTAGTGTTGTACTGAATTAAATTGTTACATATATAAACGTTTATGGAATGAGTGTGTGCGTGGGCTTTCTGCCAATCTGTATAAAGGTGGGTGTTCTATCTCTGTTTACTAGACTCTTTCATCCACCACTCACGCGCTTACAAACAAGGACAAAGGCCACACAGTTATCTCTCTTTGCCCTCTGTTTAACTATTTCTCATACACTCATAACATACATTAAACCACACAATTCACATCATATAAACAAATCTACACAAATAACTAACAAGTGGCATATAGGTTATTCACAACTTCGGCGCTCACACATTCACTCGCTACCGTAGAGGTCGTTGTCTCTCGAGAGAGACGTCACTCGACTCCTCTTTATACTAGTGTCGACACAGTCAATGATGTCACATCGACGACTTGGCGGAGATTCCCAAACTGAATATTATAGTCAATGACTACTCACAGATTTAGAACATTCCTAGGCGTGAAATTATCAACGGCACTAGGCGACAATAGCTACACTGACGGAACACCGCATGTGGTCCTGTAGCACGAATCTGTGGCTTACTTCGCTACCGTTGCTGCTCGTAGCACCAGTGATGGTAGGACGAAGGAGAGATGAAGGCTTGATGTCCGCATCCGGTCACGTACGTGATGCTCTCAGGACAGCTTCATCGGCCCTACACCAGGGGTTTCCGCTCCGTACCGGCCCCGCTGTACACAACATTTATACACTCATAAATGTTCGCTCTTATACCTAAAAAGTCTGAATGTGTCGACACATTATTATTCTTCAGAGCGCTCTAGATCATTTCCTCTGAAAAATGTCTTCTTTATGCCACCATACTACAGTCACTATTGTCACAATTCTTATGACAATTCCTATAGCCACTTTAACACAGTGCACACATTTTGCGTACCTGCACCCAATGGATTATGAGCCAAATATTACAATCACAGCTCACCTTCAATTTATAACATATTACTGCACATTCATTCATCATTAGATATACCTGATTACATACTGAATTACATTCCTATTTCCGTCCCACATTTTCACATATAAACGAATACAACATAACATCATAATTTTAAACTGTATCACATATAATAGTTACACGACCAAACAAGTATTGACACGAGCCATCGCACTTCCTTCAAACATGCGCTCCTCTGCACTCTAATCATAATAATTCATAAAAAGCAATACTTTCCCTTTTCGTCTGACTAGCCTTACAGGTCATTATAAATACCGGTAATAAAAGAATAAATACCTGTATTCAATATACAGCTATCGAATTCTCTAGCCAGAATTCTTCCTCAGAGCCCTAACGAAAACGACTGCTCGCTCGACTGGTATAGCATCTCTAACTGGCAATTATTCCAGGTACCACACTGTCACTCCCACACGTGACACATGAACATCGCTCACCGCTACATTACCGCACGTGAACATGGCTTATCTGTACATTACCGCTCGTGAACATTCGGTCCGACTGCTAATGACGTCACACCATCGTCCGACCGAAACCTGCCCCAAAGGCGCTCGTTACAATAGTAACATTGCCTGGACATTGGCATACATAATAAATGTAGTCGTTGTGACCTTGACCTTGACCAAAGTGACATGGGATACTCTGTATTGAGAAAAAGTATCAACATCTGAAATTTTGAACAAACTGGCTGGATGGTTTCCGATTTATACGCTAGACAAACACTGCTCTTTATATGAAACACTGTTCTTATTATGAAACACGTTTCCTATTAGGTGCTCGTTGTGTTTCATGATAGGAACAAGATACCTCTCCACGAAAATGCGTGCCTCCAAAACAACAAGAAGAGAACCAAAACGATTGCCGCTTTTTTTCTGACGTCCGAAGATTGCTCATCATGATGAGAGTGGCTATTTTTAAAAAAATCACAAAACTGAATGCTGGTGTAGGTGTTTCCAAATGGCGAAAAATTAGATGCAGAAGGGTCAAAAATAACATTTTTTCTCTGCGTTTTTTCGTTTTTATCACGTCTGACATTTTTGTACCGGAAATAAGGCTCACTGAAGTAGCTCTATATTACTGCACAAGCGGAATTTGGAAAAGCTATTCCGTTTCGCCGGGAGCAAGGTGTTTCGTAATAGGCACTGTTTCATAATAGGGGCTCCTACCCTACAAGTTGAAACTGATTCACAGACTCTCCACCAACACACTACACGAAGTCCGACCTGTCCCGGCATTTCACCGAGGCCTCAAGCTTCATATGACAGCCACGATAACTGATTATAATCAAGTCTCCTGACGACTGAAAGCTACGCGGCCCAGTTCGCGAGAAGTCCTCAGGCCGATGTCGGCCGCTCCTCGCCCGAGCACGCCTGTGCGCGGGCCAGGATCGGCCCACATCGGCTCGATAAACTATTGCTTCCAGGGGACTGTATGGTTGGCAGGGCCGAGGGAGGCTAGCTATGGCTGCCACATTATGTATGCGCCGCGCCATGTCAGTTCCCATGAATTGTTTGTACGCGTGGATTCATGGCCCTTTATTATGCCGCTATCAATCTATCTATATCCCGTAGTCTTGCCGACCGTTGGGGCACCACTGATCACTTGGCAACCAGCTACCTCCATTCCTCTCTGTTCTCTTCCATTCTTAGCGTATCACCCAGCCTCAGTCCTGTCCACTCTGATATATTGTCCTCCCATCTTTTCCTGGTCTTCCTCTCCTTCGTCCTCCTTGCACAGTGCCTTGCAGGATGTTTTGGCAAGCCCTGCTGAACGCGTGACATGCCCATACCATTTCAGTTTGCGTTTTTTTCACAATGGCTAATAGGTCTTCATAGGGCCCGATGGCTTGCCTGATTCTTCTTCCTACTTCTTCGTTCGTGATGTGATCTCTGTATGAAATGCCAAGCAGCCTTCGAAAACATCTCATTTCAGTGGCTTGTATCCTCCTTTCAAGGTCTGCTGTGAGGGTCTACGACTCGCAGGCATACAAGAACACTGAGATGACAAAGGAGCGCATCAGTCTGATCTTGGAGCAGAGCGTGATGTTTCTGTCCTTCCATATGGTCTTCAATCAAGTCAGTGCTGCTGTTGTCTGCGCAATTCTGGACAGTATTTCTGGTTTTGATCCCTTATCTGTCAAAATGGCTCATAAGTATTTGAATTTATTAACTGTTTCTAGTTTTTGGCTTCCAATCATGACGTCAGCGCAAATGCCACTGGTGTTATTTGTCATCAGTTTGGTCTACTCTGCACTGATTTCCATCCCATACGCAATGGCTGTACTTTCCAGCTTTTCCACCAGCTAAGCTAGCTCCTACTCTGTTCCTGCAAGGTCATCAATGTCGTCCGCAAAGCGCAAGTTCGTGATTGTTCTCCCTCCAATACTGACAGTTCCTTCATGATCTTTCAGAGCGTCTGTCATGATTCTTTCCAGAAAGACGTTGAAAAGAGTAGGTGAGAGCCAGCAGCCATGTCTGACTCCGACTGTTGTCCTAAACCAGTTTCCTATTTTGCCGTTGAAGCAGACTGCGCTAGTGGCCTTGTTGTAAAGGTTTGCTATGACTTTGATCAGGTTGGCCTTTATGTTGTATAGCTTCATGGTGGACCAAAGGGCTGCATGCCACACCCTGTCAAACGCTTTCTTAAAATCCACAAAGACATGATAGAGATCTTGCTGGTGCTGGAGGTACCTCTCACATATAACTCTCAGGTTGAAGATCTGCTCAGTTGTGCTGCGCCCTGGTCTGAAGCCTGCTTGTTCCTCAGCTATGATTTCCTCTGCCTGTGGCTTCAGCCTGTTTAGTAGGATCTTTAACATGACTTTGCTTGGGTGGCATATAAGACTGATCGTGCGATAATTCTGGCATTGATGTAAGTTGCCTTTTTGGGGGAGAGTTATTATAAGTGATTGGGTCCATGGTGTGGGCCAATCCCCTGACTGCCAGATCTTATTGCAGATTGTTAGTAAGGCGCTTATCATGTCTTATCCCCCTTCTTGGACTAGTTTTGCAAGGATGTTGTCTGCTCCTGCTGCCTTCCCTTTTTTCAGCGACTTCACTGCAGCCTCTACTTCTTCTCGGAGGATGGGAGAGTTGCCATTGTTGGTCACGGGTGGGTTGACAAATATGCATGAGTCCCCTGTAGCTCGGTGGTTGTACAAATCTGAGCAGTACTCTGTCCATCTCTTCAGTATGTCTTGGTCTTCCGTAAGACAGTTCCCTTCACTATCTTGAATGATCGAGGAGCGTCCTTGTTTTACACTGGTCAGGTCTTTCACCAGCTGGTATGCTTTTTTGCTATTATTTTTGTTCACATTTTCTTCTACGTGTTTACACTGATCTTCAATCCACTTATTCTTTGCCTTTGTCATGCTTTTCTTGATATCCTGGTTAATTTCCCTGTATTTTTAGCTCCTTCTACCTCTGATTTCTTTTTCTTTAATTCTCGACGCTTGTCACATAGAACAAAGATGTCACCTGTAACCCAAGGTTTCTTTGCTTGTCGGTGTTTGCCAAGGATCTCACTGGCTGTTTGGGTTACAGCAGTGTTAAATGTGTCGATTAGTGTGTCCACATCCGTGTCTTCAGCACCTACAAGGAGCGGTGACGCGAAATTTCCTCCTATCTTTGCCTGGAAGGCTTCAGCTACCTCTGAGTCTTTCAGTTTATTGAGGTCAAACTTGATTCTTGTGGGACACTGCTTGTTGACCTTCTTTAGGCGGAGTCGGAAGGCAGTCATCATCACTAAGTCATGGTCGCTTGCAATGTCTGCTCCTGGAAAACTTATTGTCTTTGCAATGTTTACACTGGTTTGGAAGCGTCTCTTCACCATGATGTAGCCAATTTGGTTATGGTGCTCTCCGTTCGGGCTGTGCCATGTCCACCTTCTGGATGCTTTGTGTGTGCCAAACGTATTCATCAGCTTTAGATCATTTGAGCTGGCAAATTCCAGGAGCCTTAAGCCTCTGTCGTTGGTCTCTGCATTGCAGTAGCTTCCGCATGTGCCTTTCCAGTTCCTAGCTGCATCCTCTCCTATTTTGGCATTCCAGTCTCCCTGCACCACAAGAATACCTTTCTTGGGGGTCTGGTCCAAGACTTCTTGCAGATGGTCATATGTCTTCTATTTCCTCATCGCTATAGTCTGTTGCCGCTACCTGCTGTCTAATCCAGTCAGTTATCGGCCCGTTTAGCGCAGTCCCTGAGCCAAGGCAGTGACGTAAGAACACCGGGGCCGGAAACTTAGCAGAGCGAGGAGGCAGGCATGACTTGATATGACTTTGCCATTTTTCTTCCGGGTGACATGGTATGTCACAGCCAGATGACCATAGCTGTACTCATAAGGGCCTGACGATGGTGCTTTGACTAAATGCAAATCCGCTGCGCCAGACTATCACTAGCTCAGTTCATAGTACATGTATTCTAAACTGAGCTAGTGATATTGTGGCGCGCACGCGGGGCGCAGCCAATTTGCATTTAGTCAAAGCACCATCGTCAGGCCCTAATGGCTGTGCATACCTCCTTTTTGTCCATGGACCATCACATACAAAAATACTTGGTTCGTACTGTATCTCATCCGTCCCCACAGCTCATGGTCACAACCGGCGTCAAATCAGTAGCTCAGCAGGTCGGTATTACAGGTTTGTAAGCACACAAAGTCAAACGAAAAGCATTCTGGGGGCGCTGCGTTTTCGTGCTAGTTTATTTTAACTCGGCTTCATAAAAACGCGTTAAAAAAATCACACACACACACACACACACACACACACACACACACACACACACACACACACAAACACTCACACATAACACACACACACACACACACACACACACACACACACACACACACACACACACACACACACGCACACACGTACACACACAACAACAACAACAGCAACAACAACGACAACATGAAAGGTCCATGGGGACGCACTTTAGTGGATAAGACTGGCAGTCGTAAGATCCCGGGTTCGAATCCCCTGGTGGGCATGAATGGGATGTGGACTTTACCTCATTTCCATCGAGTCAAACTTACGTACAGACTCGGTTTACGGTGCCTGTCACGCCTTCGTGTGTACAGCACGCATAATCATCAAGTGCGCACGTTAAAAATCACATTTCCACTAATAATAATAATAATAATAATAATAATAATAATAATAATAATAATAATAATAATAATAATAATAATAATAATAATAATAATAATAATAATAATAATAAGCGCATTAAATAGGCGCTTTATCCCAATTAAAAATCGGCTCAAAGCGCCGCCGCGAACTGAACCCAACAAGCACGCTCACGTGAATCACGCGCATTCATTCACATACTGTACTTAAACGCAGAACATTCACGTGGTGATACGGGCAAGCTCAAAAAGCTACTGAAGTTTTGGAAATTCAAATCGTTTATATTTGAAATTTGATTAAGTGGGCTGAACCTGATACCAAAGTCGTGGGGAGAGGAAGAGCCGAAGTACCCGGAGAAAGAACCTCCGAAAAGAAAAGGCCCGGTAGGGCCGGTGAAATGGAAACAAAAATATTTCACATGCACCGAAGTTAAAAGCCGGGTGTAGGCTTGCACATAAAGTAGCGCTTAGTAGCAGCAGGCGTTCAAAGCTCCAGCTTCCATCCCTACGGCGGCGCCTTGAGCATCTTTAATTAGATGGATATGTACGCCTCGAAGACACCATACCATACCATACCAACAACATCAACAACAACAACAAATACGTATTTAGGTAGAAGAAAATGTACAAATAAAAAGATACATGAAAATCGCATTAACTACAAATACATAGCTTATCATCTATAAAGCGCATTAAAGGACCATTTAGCAATATATATATATATATATATATTCTTTATTCTATATTTTCTAGCATCCTCCCTCGGGGGGAACACTGGATATTCTCCAGCGGGTGGCGGGGCGCCTGGGGGTAGTCCCTATTGCTTTATGTGATAGGTGTTCAGTGGAAGGCTCAAAAGATCTAATAAGCGATGCAGTCACAAAAGGGCAGCTGAAGTCCTGATGACACAATGCAAGCTTACCAGCCTGGAATTCCATGGCATTAGCACAGCATTCTCAGAATTTATTGAACAATTTTATATATATATATATATATATATATATATATATATATATATATATATATATATATATATATATATATATATATATATATATATATATATATATATATATATATATATATATATATATATATATATATATATATAAGACACAGTCTCTAGTGATCCCGCTCCCCAAGAAAGGAAACCTGAAACAGTGCCAGAACTACAGAACTATCAGTCTGATAAGTCACCCTAGCAAAGTAATGCTTAGAATCATTCTCAACCGCCTCAAAACTTTCGCCGAGGAACTGCTGGCAGAAGAACAGGCTGGCTTCAGAGTTGGAAGAAGCACTGTAGAGCAGATTTTCAACTGCCGCGTCCTGATCGAGAAACATCTGCATCATCAGCGCGAACTCTACCACAACTTCATTGATTTCAGGAAAGCATTTGATCGCGTCTGGCACGACGGACTCTGGCAAGTCATGAGATCGTTCAACATAGAGGAGGGACTGATCCAAATGATAGAAGCGCTTTACAAGAACGCCTGCAGCGCGGTTCTACTTAACAATCAGTCAGGCGAGTTCTTCAGGACGACGATCGGTGTCCGTCAAGGATGCCTGCTCTCTCCTGTCCTTTTCAACATATTCCTGGAGAAGATCATGCAGGAAACCCTCCACGACCACCATACTTCAATCTCTATTGGTGGCAGATCCCTGTGCAATCTTCGATTCGCAGACGACATTGACCTCATGGCAGGCAGCAATAGTGAGCTCCAAAACCTGACAGACAAACTTTCAAGTAGCGCAGGGTCTTATGGCATGGAGATCAGTACGGATAAAAGCAAAGTGATGATCAACACCACAAGCGACAGCAGCAGCAACATTCACATGAACGGCCAGAAGCTAGAAGAGGTCAATAGCTTCAAGTACTTGGGAGCCACCCTGTCCAAAGACGGTAGTTGCATAGCAGAGATCCGTATCAGGATAGGTACAGCAACATCCGCAATGGCCAGGCTGGACAGGATATGGCGAAGTAACTCCATCAGCTTCACCATCAAGTACAGGCTTTACAAGTCCCTCGTAGTGTCTATTCTACTCTACGGCTGTGAGACTTGGACACTGCTTGCAGACTCAGAAAAGAAAATCCAGGCCTTTGAGAACAAGTGCCTGAGGAAGTTGCTCCGCATCTCGTACCGCGAGCACAAGACCAACGAATATGTACGGAGCATCGTCACTTCCCTGGTGGGCCCACATGAACCCCTTCTGGCAACCGTGAAACGGCGCAAGCTTGCTTGGTTTGGCCACGTGACCCGACACAACACCTTGTCCAAGACTATCCTCCAAGGCACTCTCGAAGGAAGTCGTCGGCGAGGTCGTCAGAGAAAGAGTTGGGTCGCAAACATAAAAGAATGGACCGAACTCGAGATGCCAGACTTGCTTGCCACCGCCCAAAATAGAACTCAGTGGAGAGCACTGTCTGTTGCTGCTGCCTTTCAGTCCCCCCAACGCCCAGTTCGGGCAAGGGACTGATGATGATGATGATACTTTACTTTTAAAAAAGGCCTCGACCAAAGCCAAAAAATGCACTCAATCAGAGTAGCTCAAAGGGACATAATTTTTCAATAAATTCTGAGAATGCTGTGCTAATGCCATGGAATTCCAGGCTGGTAAGCTTGCATTGTGTCATCAGGACATCAGCTGTCCTTTTGTGACTGCATCGCTTAGTAGATCTTTTGAGCCTTCCACTGAACACCTACTACATAAAGTAATAGGGACTACCCCCAGGCGCCCTGCAACCCGCTGGAGAATATCCAGTCCTCCCCCCCCCCCCCCCCCCGAGAGGGGAGGCTAGTGAATGAATATTCCCAAACAGATCTTAAACCTGCTGGATAGTTTTAAGATTTTGCCGCCTACGACCGGTTTCGACCCAAGGTGGGTCTCATCAGGTAGGCATACTTTATGTAGTAGGCATACTTTATGTAGTAGGTGTTCAGTGGAAGGCTCAAAAGATCTACTAAGCGATGCAGTCACAAAAGGACAGCTGATGTCCTGATGACACAATCCAAGCTTACCAGCCTGGAATTCCATAGCATTAGCACAGCATTCTCAGAATTTATTGAAAAATTATGTCCCTTGGAGCTACTCTGAGTGCATTTTTTGGCTTTGGGCGACGCCTTTGTTAAAAGTAAAGAATAACTGTACCACAAAATTGCCTAGGTGTTGCCTTTTCAAAATTAGTCTGTCTTCTTCCACTGTAACACCTCATAAAGTTTTAGGGATGCAATCCACTTTGTACTAGTGGTGCTACCGGTAAATTCTGGAGGCGGCTTCTAGTACATGCGTTGTGTTTGCAATTTCGGGTTACGCCGTATGCCTACCTGATGAGACCCACCTTGGGTCAAAACCGGTCGTAGGCGGCAAAATCTTAAATCTATCCAGCAGGTCCAAGATCTGTTTGGGAATATTCATGCACTAGCCTCCCCTCTCGGGGGGAGGACTGGATATTCTCCAGCGGGTTGCGGGGCGCCTGGGGGTAGTCCCTATTACTTTATGTAGTAGGTGTTCAGTGGAAGGCTCAAAAGATCTACTAAGCGATGCAGTCACAAAAGGACAGCTGATGTCCTGATGACACAATGCAAGCTTACCAGCCTGGAATTCCATGGCATTAGCACAGCATTCTCAGAATTTATTTTATATATATATATATATATATATATATATATATATATATATATATATATATATATTCTTTAGCACTACACACAGGCAGCAGAGACGCGAGGAGGAATTTGAATAGGAACTTGAAATACAGGTAACTGGCGGATCAAAGGGAGACAAAAATACAAATGCCGCGGCTGAGCGGCGGCCAAAGCAGCAGGCGGCTTGGTCTATACCTATGGTAGTACGCCACAAGCACATTTCTTTTCAAATGATATGCTTTGCATCTCACTTGAATAAAAACGTGCTTGTGACGTACTCCCATAGATATAGATCACATCTCATCAGTTTGAATAGAAATTTACTTATGGCTTACTCCCTGGTGTGGGTCAATCTGGGGAGTACTACACGCAAGCGGAAAAGTTATGACCAATTCAGCGGACCAGTGGCCTCTATCACTGAGTAGGCCTACCTAGATTTGCAAGGTGTCTTTTTGTCTCTCTTTGGTCCGTAAGGATAACCAAACAAAACAGTTCACTTGAAGATGTCATACGTAAGTGCATAACTGTAAAAAAAAATTCCCGACGTTTGAGATCTTAGATCTTTCACCAAACTGATGAAAGGACCTGACATTTGAAACGTCGTGACTGTGTTTCTTGAAATACAGAGTGAATTATTTTCTTTCTGCAAAACGTTTCGTTTATTTCAATAATTTATTTCTTAAATCCCATCTTGACTGGCCATGAATTTATATTTGTAACGCTTCTTAACACATTCTACCACTAGATCGAAATCCTCAAGTTGCCCTCTGAAGGACTGTGTTACAATTCTAGAGACAGATCAAGCATGACAGTTCAAGGGTGGTGCCAGGATAGCTTGGCGCCTAAGGGCGCCAAGCTATTCTGGCACCACCCTTGAACTATCATGTTCGATCCGTGTATTGCTGTGGTGTGTCGGGGCTGAATGAGTTAAGCCTATTAGTGTCAGTAAGCAAAGTGTGCAAGCCCAACACTGACCACAGGAGCTAATTGAAACAGCAGAAACTATGTATAAAACTTAGACCTCACTTACACCTCAATAGTGAACGGCCATGTTTCACACAAAATCTTGTGGCCGTTATTTTATAAACGTGCCGTCACACTTTACATCCACATGCAAAATCCACAAAATTTCAAGCTGAAAGGAATAAGTAGTATGTCATTTGAAAGATTTCGACGAGGCAAATTCGAATAAACAGGTTTCGCGTGTATCGGTATGATATATGTTGCATGATATTAGTCATCGTACCTGCAGCCGTTTCATCTATAAGGTAAATCAAATTGCTAGTTTGCAAGAACAATATATCTTGTACGATCTCATTGAAAGATCTCATTGAAAGAGGGAAATTCCCATATGTAGGTTTCAACTGTTTCCTGTACGTTTGCAATCTTTGTTTCTTAGTTTTTTTTTCCCCCGTACTGGACCATGCGTACCAGTTGACACAAATCCACAGGGGCCTGATGATTATTTTAATAATTTGCGAATATTGCTGCGCCACCGTTCACCCCACAGAATCATTGTAAAATGACGAGTCTGTGCGGTGAACGGTTGCGCACGCGGTGGCACAGCGGTATTTGCATTCAGTAAAAGCTCGATTGTCAGGCCACTATCAACAAATCATACCGCATGCGCTTGAAACCTATATAATTAAATCTGTCTCGTCATGATCTTTGAAATGAGATCACGCGTGATATGTTTATCGTGAAACATGTCGTTTTTACTTATGGCTGTACAGTGTGACGTCATGTTAAAAACAACGGCAATATAGTTTGCGAAACCCGGCCATATTCATTTATAGAGGTATCACTGAGCACGTTTGGTACACATTTTCTACGGTTGCAGTTTGCTGTCTTTATTTTCTTCCCGTCACTCCGCTACTGATTCGCATAATTTATCATGACTTTTGTGACCTTGACCCTCCCGACAGGTCGCTCATATAAGCAAGTGGTCAAATGTCAAATGGCAATAGTAGCTGCCAAACCCAACGTCTTGACAATATGTGTATTGTTCACGTATTTGGCCATATTGACTCTTGATCTTTACGAGTGGTTTGCCAAATTAGCAAGCATGATGAAGGTATTATCATCTGCAAACCTTCTGCCAAGTTTGATTGAAATATTTGCAATAGTGTCAATGCAAACTCACATTCTATCAAATAACAGGTACGTGTACTTCTTCACAACGGCATTTGTTGACCTCTTCTGACCCTTGACGTTCGGGAAGGGTCGTCCAATCAAAGACAATACATTATAAGACAAATCACTCGCCCAGAGAGTGCGAGTACGCGTTTTGAGAGTTTTCTCCCTTGTAATCGTGTTGAATCATGGCTGACCGAACGAGGCAAGGGTCTGACTTTTGCAGCGCAATTTCTTGTTCGAACACCCGTACAAGCCAAGTGGCACCGGCATCTCATTTTTTCTTTTTTCCCAAGGAAGAAACAAGGTAAGCTGATTACTCTGTGGACTTATCTTTGCATAAATGCATAAATGTACGACCTATAATAATTTCATAGCACATAGGATGTCTATCTCCAAAACTTTCTGATTCTGAACAATAATTGGTAGGGCAATACTCGGGCATTGGTCCCTCGTGTGATATATATCTTTGGGTTTAAGTATGGGAGAGTGGAAAACTGATCCAACTGCAAACAGACCCTAGCGGTGAATTGCGAGTAATGTCAGTGGAAAAGTGGTCTAACGACCATTTAGATCAAGAGTAATTATAAGTTTCTAGTAATTTTGTTTTCAAATGTAAAAGAGGGCATAAGACCAGTTTTCCTGTCCCATTTTATCCACTTAATGTTGGACTTACTCAAGTTAGATCTAGTCATTTGTGCCACACGTGCTTAACTTGGGCGAGGAAAAGTATTTTTTAGGCTACGCGGACCTTTCCCTTTCGTTCAAGGCAATACGGCTGATAGGGAGAAGCCTGTGTAAGTTTCAAGTTCTTAATCGAGTTCTTTTAAGGCCGATGTTCCGATCAAAAAGAGAAAAGTACTGGTGAGAAATTAAGCAAAGAAACCTTGAGTTGTAAGGTCGTTGATAAAATTCAGTCGTTGCAAAGTTAGTTTGCTTTCATTGTCTATCAAGACTTACGCTTACCGACTACAGTGTTTAGCTGGTGGTGTTTTAGTACTTGTATTTCAGTCTTTGCTATTCTCCCAACAGATGTCAGAAATGGGTGCAGAATACTCGCAGGGAAGATCTGTTGGGACTGTGACCTGCTGAGCTGCGTTCACGTTCCTGCAGGCTGTGCTGTGCCCATTTTGAAAACAAACAGTTCACGTGTGCCACGCAGAGGCACAGCCTGCTATGGAATGCTATGCCGATTTTTGTTTTCGATGCCCAACGCACCCCACAACTAACAACAAAGGGACAGCCACCCAGGACGAGGGATAATGCTACAGATTCAGAAGCACCGGCTCACGGGCTCTCATGTCACTGCAACAAGGTACTTTCAATAAATAAATAAAGATCCGATTTATAATTTGTAAGCTGAAAATTTTAATTTAAAAAAAAAACATTAACAAAAAAATGACAGCAGAGAAGATCAGTTGTGTGAGTTGTTTTCACAACTGTGGTCGTAAAATCTGTTGACTATTAAAATGAGACAAGCAGATTTCAGATTTGGATGAATTTGCAATGGCCTTTTGTGTGTGTTCGCGCCTGCATGTGTGTGTGAAAATACATTTCTTGTCAGTCAGATGAAATGTGAATTGATTTTTTGATCTGAGCAAATATGCTGTGGATTATCATGATATCATTAATGATTCAATGCATAGTTGCTTGTGTGTGTGCAGATGAGTAAAGTGGAGAAACTGATGTGGGGGAACTGCAGCAACAAGTGGTCAGGACAGCGATTCACCAAGAAAGCAGGCTTTGAAAAAAAGTATAAAAACTGTGCGCAACATATTGTACTGCCTTCAGAAGAAATGTAAGTTACGACAGAAAGACGGCAAACAAGGAAAGAAAAGACATTAACACTTAAAGAGAAGACGGATGCAGCAGTGAAGAGCTTGGCCCTTTTTTTTTTTTTTTTTTGCCTGATTCGTGTGTTCAGTTTATTTCAGCACAGTTGTGTGAAATACAAAACAAACAAAAAAAAACAAAAAAAAAAACAAGGCCGGAGATGAACGGAGACAGACAAAACAACAGCTCTATCTTTGTTTTATGCAAACCCTAAGGAATATAGTATGCTTGCAAAAATCTTTGTCCTCCCGTCAGTTTCAACCTTACGAAAAACTATGCAAAAGGTTTCAGTCTGCTTTAATGCCAAGATTCTGAAAGCGCTTCAGATTAAAGTGCCTGCACTGCCGCCAAAGCCAGATCTGTGTGCAATAGTACTAGATGAAATGACAATAAAAGAACAAGTCACCTACAACAAGAAAAACGTGATCCAATAAAAGGGGCAGAGAATTTTGAAGAGGATGAGAGGAGGGTGAGAGGACAAAGCTTGTGGCAAACCATGCGACTGTCTTTGTTGTAAGGGGCTTTGTTTCCCACTGGAAGCAGCCTATAGTCTGGTGGTGGAGGAGGGGGTTGTTGGAGAACATAATTCTGATGGGTGATGATATGTTTATTTGTTTACCTGGTAATGACTGTTAGATCTAAAGGCTTCGTGCACATGATTAGGGAGTAGAGGTAGGCATGTGACTCATGGTATTGTCTGTTGTACGTCTTATGATAATTCAGCCTAATGCGTACATTCATGTTGACCTACTATTTCGTGTATGATGAATAATTCTGCCATAAATTTACATGTTTGGTTGGTTACTTCGGGGTTTAACGTCCATGGCACCGAAGTGATAATGGACGGACCTGACGGGTGGGTTATGGGCGACAGGGATATCTATTGCCTATGGAGTACGACATGAACACTGATCAACTCAGGCGCACTCCAACTGTGCCACTTTGATTTACCAGGACCTTTCAACGGACATGTTATAGAACAAGCCCGTCTTCCCCCCCCCTGGAATGCGAGTCCAGCTACCGGGGCCGGGACGGGATTCGAACCCACGACCCGGCGATTTCCTTCGCTCTCCTGCTCCGACGCTTAACCGCCTGAGCTATTTCGGACTCTTAAATTTACATGTGTTGGGTGGAGAGATGAATGGAGAGGATAAGAATGAACAGGTAAATAGTGATATTTTTTTTTAATTATTAATCTCGTTGTGCATACAACGCCAGGTACTGCTTACAATTTCTAACATAAGGTGGTTAGCGTGGCCTGTGTATAATCACTATTTTTTTTTCTTGATAATACCTGCTGCAAGTTGAACGTGTATTAATAAACTGATCTTGTGAGATTGTTCAAAACAACTAATGTTTGCTGTAAATTATTTCTTATTTTAGTCGTGTGCTGGTGGTTTGTATGTGTGTTCGTTTGTGTGCATGCGTGTTCGCTTGTGTGCATGTGTGTTTGTTTGCGTGCACGTGTGTGTGTTTGTGTGTGTGTGTGTGTGTGTGTGTGTGTGTGTGTGTGTGTGTGTGTGTGTGTGTGTGTGTGTGTGTGTGTGTGTGTGTGTGTGTGTGTGTGTGGGTGTGTATTAGACATCAACTCACACTTACGGTAACAATGAAATGCCTGATTTATTTATTTATTTATTTATTTTTACACTTTCCGTGCTAATTACCATTTTCCCGAAAACTCTTTCGATTAGGAATAGAAAGAAATATCTTAGAAGCAAAGCTCGTGTAATTTTAAAACAATTATCCGCAATGCAAACACAAAAAGCACATGTTACCCTTAAAAAAGCCTGGCGTCAGAACTCGAGTCCATTACCAGATAGTGATAGACGTATGGCTACAACACGATTACACCATGGGACGTAACTGCTACACTGACCTCACTTTTTTCAGTAAGTCTTATAAAGGAGTGATCTGTCTTATAATGTTTTGTCTTTGGTCTAATTAAGCATGTTGAAAAGGTCTCAACACATTCGAGACGTGCCGCGGCACGTCTCGAAATAGTTAATACCAAGTTTGGCTTTGAATTTGAAAAAAGTATTTGAGAAGACATTTGATTAATCTTCGGTCAAAAATACCTATTTATTGACCCACTGACGGTAAGCTTTTTCAGAGTGACGTGACATTTCAGAGCGAGGCCGTTACTCCAAATTGATAATTTTTTAGACCGGTTTTACCAGACATTATTCTTGGGCCAAATCTTAAGTACAGTATAATGCCGAGAAAATGCCATCATTATTGTTTACTTCAGACGACATAGTGTGACTTTTTGCTATCGCGCGTCCCGTGAAGCTCGGCGAAAGTGGTGAATCCGCACAAGATACATAACCCCTGCCGCTCTCCAATATTCAGTGTCGTATTAGATGCTCTCCCTTGCCTAAAGTTCAACCGACGCCGCAGCCGTACATTTACCGCAATTTCTTCTCCCAACCGAGTTCCGTAACACAAGCTCAGTCCACGCATAGTTTTGCCTGTCGGCAGTGTGTCAGAGTGTGGCCTGTCGGCAGTGTATTAGAGTGTGGCCTCTCGGTAGTGTGTCAGAGTGTAGTGCTATCGGCATGTGTGTCAGAGTGTGGCCTGTCGGCAGTATGTCAGTGCATGTGGCCTGTCGGCGGAACTATAAGTGGAGATAGCTTTACCGAACTTTGTTGGGAATGGAAATTTCGGTAGCTTGCCTTAGCCGGACACTCGGGATCCGAGTCCAGACGTTTGTCGAGGTTAGTCCCATCTGCAAGAGACGTGGAATCTCGCGAGCCCCTGCGTGAATCTACACTACTCGCCGATGACGATCGTCAGTCTGCAATTGATCGTCAAATTGCGGATTTCTTCCGTTTGCCGGACACAGAGACCCTGCCTGCCGCCCACTTTCTCTGCAAAACGCAGGTAAATAAAATTGATAAAACAACAATGGCAAAGCTACGCTTGGCGAATCTACCCCCCCCCCCTCCTCCTCCCTCCCCAGGCTCTTTAAAAAAAAAAAAATCAGCCACTAGGAAGCATGGTTTGGCTTTGGGAGGCCCATGTCAGGTAGAAGGTCACAAATAAAAAAGTTGGACCCCCCCCCCCCCCCACACACACACACACACACACACACACACACACACACACCCCGCGGGAGTGGGGGGAGATGTTTCCAACTTTTTATTTATTTAATAATAATGTCATTTATTTCTTTAAAATAATAAAATTTTATTTAATAATATAAATGACAAATGAAGTAGAAGATCCGCTGTTGAATAGTACAAAGACTGAATCACCTCTTTTAGCTCCTGTTCATCTTACACAGCGTCCTTCTTCTTCTTTACCATGTCTGCTAACTTGCTCATGGCGAACAGGGACGACAGGGAGGTGGCGTCCGGCTTTGAACCATCCGAGAACTTCGGAGAGCCTGATATGAATAGACGGCTGGTCAAGTTCCGATAAAAGTTATTTCGGGGCATGAAGCATGCAGGAACAACTCCGAATGAAATAGTACACACATCAGTTGTTTTCCCCGTTCCCATAACTTGATTTTTAGGCTGTGATTTTCCCGGCATTTCTTTTCTGTGCTTTCAGCAGCAATTAAACTGCATGGCGGCACAGGTTGTCGGTAAAACAGTGGAAACGGAGACTGGTGTTTTAACTTGGTCTCATTATTTATGGGCACCTTATATGGGACACGTATACAGGGTTATGCAGCACTGAGGCAAACAGAGACCATGGCAGTGATGGGGTTTTTGTTTTTATGGTTTTATTGCTTCTATGGATACTGGAACAATTGGACTTTTGAATTTGTGGCTTTTCGCTGCACGTTTTGCACCATGGACGGTGTCTGCCTGGAGTGACTTTGAGAAAGCAGTTCTGGCTGGGAGCCGTGTGGCTTTGGGAGACGCTACAACATAAAAGTGTGTAAAATTTATGATAACCTTTTACTAGGTTTGAACAGCTGTGGCCACACAGGGCAATTGCTTCCGGTGCATGCAGCCAACTTTTCCGCCAGAAATAGTTTTTTAAAAAAATTCCTCCGTTTTTACATTTTTTTTAAAGGGTATAAACCTTCAATTTTGTGTCTTTTGGGCGTTTTGAGCAACAAAAGGTATGACAGGTGGTGTGAAAAAGAGCAAAATCTGGGTAATTTTAGTCGACCTAGTGTGTTCATGGGAGCCTAATTGGGGCACGTGCACGGTTGTATGCAGGCTTGCAGACGACAGTTTTGTCATGGGGTACTTAGTGCATTTGAGTGTTGTGAAAAACGCTAACTCTTTTTTTTTTTTTAAAGAATTGCTGAAAATGTTTCTCCTGTTATGTGGTCCACGTGGATTTTTTTTTTTTTTTGGCAGAAAAGTTCTTCGTTCATAGTTTTATGCTGCCAGAGGCTAACAGATAACAGTGTGTGAAAAGGGGGCGTAACCTAATTGCCCTGTGTGGCCTGTAAAGGCAGAGTGAATTTTTCTACTATTGGCGTTTGGAAGGAGATTGTGCCAAAAATCGACATTTTTTGCTTTTTATGCTGATATCAGGTGTTTTTAGGCCATGTTCCCACTTTTGGTGCCCATACAGATAGCTTTATTTAGCTGTATAAGGATTATAGTGGCAAAATGGTGCATATTTGTGCGAAGAGGAAAGAAAAGGCTAAAAAAACACACAGGAACAATCCCAGGTCACATTTTCTGTCATAGTAGTCATTTAGAAACCCTTCTGACAAGGTAACAGTCATTACGTTGTGATCTAGATGAAATTTATTTAAATTTGATGGTTGTCGGGTGGCCGATTTTTTGCTTTTGTTTTCACTGCATTCAAACATACCCGTTTATCCTGCACAGTGTATTTGAGGCTTTGTGAACGTCATCTTAGTGAAAACATGCTGTAAACTGCAAACCTCAGTCTGGTGACACCAAAACATGTTGTTTTGACTGGTTTCTGAAGTCGGTTTAGATGGTGTGGTGCGGTGAAAAGGCACGGTTGTCATAAATACTATCTAGAAGTTAGTGTGAGAAATCTCTTTACTTTTTCAAACACAAATCATCCTGCTGTATCCTGAGCATATCTATTATGTCTAAAAATCCATTCCACACATTTCCACCCACCCACCCCCCACCCCCAACACCACCTTCTTGCCCCCGTGCCCCCCCCCCCCCCCCAATATCCCTCACCCCAACCCTCAGTCATGGTAAGCCTAACCTTACTATGCTAACCCAGATCCTAAAACTACTATGTTAACCCTAATCCTAATTCAACTATGCTTAGCCTAATAATACTAACCCAACGCATTAACACCCCCCCCCCCTCGCCCCTCCCCCCCCCCTCCCCCCCCCTCGCCCTCCCCCCTCCCCACCCCCCCAAATGCGTGCACGCGTTCACGTCAATTTTTTGCTACTTTTTCAAGCATTTTACACTATTTAAAGCATTCTGCTGCTTTGCCATGCAAAGTAGTCATATTCAGAGAAGCACCTTGGTCCCTTGAGTTGGCTGGTACAAGGATTTGTAGCTGTTTGCAAGAAAAATCATGTTGGCTGGTGATTCATTTTCAGAAAAAGTGCGGAACATGGCTTCAGTTGCCTTTAGTATCTTAAGCCTGGTTTAAAGCTGGAAGGAGGGAATAAAAGAAATGACACCTCATGCAGACTAGTTGTGGTTAGGCAGTTTGCTGAATTATTTGAAACAGTGCAAGGGCTTTTCTATGTTGTCCAGTTGGGTTCAAAGCTGAAAAAAACTGTCAAAATGGTTCCTGCTTGCGGTGAGGGGGGGGGGGGGGGGGAGCTAGTACAGCAAATAAATTGCCCAAAAATAACCAACTGTTGAAAATTGTAGTTGCTGGTTGCTTGGAATGTGTAACATGTGTGTCTACTTGTCTGCAAAACATAGGGTGGCTAGCTTGAACATAAACCTTTCTTTTTGGATCTTTACATGTGTGGTGCTGACAGTCAGCCGCAGGAGCGAATGGTACTCCGGGCACCAAGGGGTGCAGGTAGTAATTTTGGTGAAACTTTAAAACCATCAGCCATTCATGTGTAAAACATGGCAGTGTATCTTCTTATAGGGTACGGTTATCAGTGATAAAGTTTTGATTGCAGCTGACAACTTTTTTGTTTCATTACAGGCCACACAGGGCAATTGCTTCCGGTGCATGTAGTACCTTTTCTGCCAGAAATAGTTTTAAAAAAAATTTCCTCCCTTTTTGCAATTTTTTTAGGGTGTAAAACTTCAATTTTGTGCCTTTTGGGGCGTTTTGAGCAACAAAAGGCATGACAGGTGGTGTGAAAAAGAGCAAAATCTGAGTAATTTTAGTCGACTTAGTGTGTTCTTGGGAGCCTAATTGGGGCATATGCACGGTTGTATGCAGGCTTGCAGACGACAGTTTTGTCATGGGGTACTTAGTGCATTTGAGTGTTGTGAAAAACGCTAACACTTTTCCTTTCTTTTTTTTTAGAATTGCTGAAAATGTTTCTCCTGTGATGTGCTCCACGTGGATTTTGTGTTTTGGCAGAAAAGTTCTTCGTTCATAGTTTTATGCTGCAAGAGGCTAACGGATAACAGTTTGTAAAGGGGGCGTAACCTAATTGCCCTATGTGGCCTGTGTATGTAGACTCGATTTCGTGGCCATGATGAATTTCGTGCATGCGCAGCGTCCCGCTACTTTGAAAATGTCGAGTAGACGGCAACGAGTGCACGATGTTTGATCTAGAAGCGCCGTCCATCTGTAAAACATTACTGCGTAGCCTGTAATTATGCTAGAAGTACTGCTGAAAAACCATACCACACCGGGCTAGCAGCCTCGACCTATGCTCAAACAAAAATACTAGGCCAGGCCAATGATATTCACGACTATGATCACGTGGTTTTCCTTCACAGTCTTAGTAAAGCACGGAACTGTGGCCACACAGGGCAATTAGGTTACGCCCCCTTTTCACACACTGTTATCTGTTAGCCTCTTGCAGCATAAACTATGAACGAAGAACTTTTCTGCCAAAATTTTAATTAAAAAAAATCCACGCGGAGCACATCACAGGAGAAACATTTTCAGCAATTCTTAAAAAAAATTAAGAAATTAGCGTTTTTCACAACACTCAAATGCACTAAGTACCCCCAGAGACAATAGGTACCCCATGACAAAACTGTCGTCTGCAAGCCTGCATACAACCGTGCACATGCCCCAATTAGGCTCCCATGAACACACTAAGTCGACTAAAATTACTCATATTTTGCTCTTTTTCACACCACCTGTCATGCCTTTTGTTGCTCAAAACGCCAAGAAAGGCACGCAATTGAAGTTTTACACCCTAAAAAAATAGCAAAAAGGGAGGAAATTTTTAAAACTATTTCTGGCGGAATGTACAAGCGGTCTATTGATTGAATGCGAGACGAAGCGATCACGTGATACGCAACTCGGTTCGTCTGCTGCAGCCGCCATTTTGTGCAGCAGAGGTGGCCTCGGTAAAGAGTAGCGATCGTGAACGTGGACGGTTTTTACAAGATAAAGATGTCAAAGATAACTAGAATTAAAACCGCTGCATTTTTGGAGAGGTCAGAGGTCACCTTGAATTTAATGTCGGCGAAACTGAGGCGATCTCCGTGACTTCAACAGAATAAGTGATTTGGGGAAAATACATACCGAGTACACAGTTATGAAAGAATCCGTCCTCCGACGCTAAATCATTGCACCAGTCCAAAGCGATGATAGCCGATAGACACCAACAACATCGTGATTTGCATATAATTATAATAACTTAAGTTTATTCATATATTTTTCTTAGCTCAGTCGGTATTGCATGCAGACTTAAATCACATGCACGATTTGACTGTTGCCGTCACCGACGCGGGTTAAACCCCCCGCCCCTTCTCCGCGGTGCTATTTGTTTATTTTATTTATTTACTTTGTATTTATTTACTTTTTCTTTGTATATTTATCGTGTTGCTCTTGCGCTGTTTATTTGTTCTTTTTCTGTTTGCGGTATTGGTCTTTAGAATGGCTGGCTAGCCTGTCTTATTCTTTCGTACTTATTTCTTTTATTTCTTAAACATAATCATAATGAATTCCCACTGAAAGAACATGTTTGCGGTCCATGTCTGATTTTCGTTTCCACTGGCACCTAGATATTATTTCAAGACAACAATTCAGCGTTGTCAAATTTTGTCATTCTCTTTTATAATGATGTTCCTTTGCGAAATGAAGAGTTCGAGGAAACCCCCTCTCCACTCTAATTAATCGATGCCATAGAGCGGAAGAAGGGTTTAAACAACAATTTCTAACTGTTTTTATAAGCGTGTCGTACCGCAGTTTTGAAAATGTTCTAAGAGCATCTTTTATACAGAACATTTTTTATGTTAAACCTGTTTTAATTTACAATCGTGTTGTGCATCTGGTCTAGTACATCTGTAGTTCCGGGTATCTGGCGATGGTCGTCTTCTCTCTTCGCTCAACTTCCTCTCCTTCCCTTGTCTCGTTTCAAGACAAGTCTTTATAGATACCTGACATCACTCAAATAACAATATCTAGTTATACGTAGACGCACGAAAATACGTGTATATTCTAACAATCATGTGTATTTGCGTGTGTGTGTGTGTGTGTGTGTGTGTGTGTGTGTGTGTGTGTGTGTGTGTGTGTGTGTGTGTGTGTGTGTGTGTGTGTGTGTGTGTGTGTGTGTGTGTGTGTGTGTGTGTGTGTGTGTGTGTGTGTGTGTGTGTGTGGACGCGCGCGCGCGAATGCGTGTATGCGTGTGTTTGTGTTTAGTGGACTATATATTTTGTATCACTGCCCTTCAATGTCCCTGTTTTATGTACATTTTGTCGTAGTTGTAGCAACAGCAGGTACGAAAAATGACATAGACACTGACTGTTAATATCTTCACCGTTGTAAAATAAAGATTCATTGATTCATTGACAAACGGAGAGCAGGTGTACGAAAATATCTCACTATTACACCTTTGGGGACATTATCTGTGTTTCTCTGGCCTATTATCACATCCGAAAATTGCGCATCCGGGCACATTTTCACCGAGTTCTAACTTCGCTGTTACTAGTGTTCACTGTGTCTACTGCACAAAATGGCCGACTGCAGACGACGCGCGTTACTTCGCTGGCTGTGTGACGTCACTGCATTCAATCAATTGACTGAAAATATTGTCGGCCTCGAGTCAGTGTTAAAATTCGCAAAGAAAACAGGGGCCATTTGCGTGGGGAGCTTAGTCCTGAGCCAGCCACTAAGCAAGGTGCTCCGCGGCTATAGCGGAGCACCTTGCGGGGCTTAGTGGCTGGCGCAGGACTAAGCTCTCTCAAGAAAGCTGTCCTTATGTTCCGCGGAATATTTTAACTCAACCCGGCTTGAACCCATTTAACCCCAAAGGCCGCGCAGTCCACATTTTGGATGGTAAGTTCGGGGTTTAACGTCCACGGCACCGAAGTGATGATGGACGGCCCTGATGGGCGGGTTATGCATGACAGGGAAATCTGTTACCTATGGAGCACGACCTGAACACTGATTAATTGAGGCGCACTGCAACTGTGCCACTTTTATTTACCAGGACCTTTCAACGGACCTGCTATGCAACAAGCCCGTCTTTTTTTTTCCCTGCTTCGCGAGTCCAGCTACCGGGGCCGGACGGGGACTCGAACCCACGACCCGGCGATTCCCTTCGCTATCTTGCTCCGACGCTTAACCGCCTGAGCTATTTCGGACTCTCCACATTTTGGAGGTGCCAGCTAACGGACTACACTATAGTGTGTCTACCAGTTATCCCATATCATCCTGAGGCTAAAAGCTCAAAATTTGTACACTGCTATCTCTCTTGGCTTGACTTCGCGAACGAAGATTTTATAGGAGTTGCCCACGACGTCTGCAGGCTTGTTCGTGGCTGCGGAGGCCAATCCGAGACAGGCAGGTTCGACCGCAGTGGCTGCAGGGGAAGGTATGGCCAGGGTTCTGAGCTGCGGCATCTCTGTTTTTTCTCCTGAGCCGCTTGTCTTTAAGGCTAGCTCTGTGAGAGTCCTCAAAGGAGACAGCTGCCTTGTAAATGGTGGAGCGCCAGGTGTCACGGTCCGCAGCAAGCGAAGACCACTGGTGGTGGTCGATTTGGCAGGCACTAAGTGACTTCTTGAGACAGTCTTTGTATCTCTTCTTTGGTGCCCCTCTGTCACGGTGTCCAGTAGCAAGCTCGCCGAACAGGGTGATCTTTGGTAGGCGATGATCCTCCATCCTGGAGACATGCCCCGCCCAGCGGAGCTGTGTCCGCAGCAGCAAAGCCTCGATGCTCACAGTTTCAGCCTGTTCAAGGACCTCGACGTTGGTGACATAGTCACTCCAGTTAATGCCCAGGATGGTACGCAGGCAGCGCTGGTGGAAGCGTTCGAGGAGTCGTAGTTGGCTGCGGTAGAGGGCCCAGGACTCGGAACCATACAGCAGGGTGGTGAGGACCACAGCTCTGTACACGCTGATCTTGGTGCCTGTTTTCAGCTGTTGATTGTGCCACACCCGCTTGAAAAGTCGCCCGAAAGCGCTGTTCGCTTTTGCCAGCCTGCTGTCAAGCTCCTTGTCCAGCTTGGCGTCCGACGTGATAATGCAGCCAAGGTAAGTAAACTGGTGCACTGACTTTAGTTCAGACTCGCCAATGGTGATGTGAGGAGGGCGATACACTGTCTTGGGTGCCGGCTGATGGAGGACCTCTGTCTTTTTCAGACTGACCTCGAGTCCAAAGAGCTGGGCAGCATCTGCGAAGCAAGACGTGATGCGCTGCAGGGCTCTCTCTGTGTGTGCAACGAGGGCAGCATCATCAGCAAAAAGCAGCTCACGAATCAGTTGGTCTAGGGTTTTTGTGTGGGCCTGCAGTCGTCTGAGGTTGAACAGGCTGCCATCGAGACGATACCTGATGTACACTGCATCGTCATCATCGAGGTCCACTGTGGCCTGCTTCAACATCATGCTAAAAAAGATGGTGAAGAGGGTCGGTGCCAGCACGCAGCCCTGCTTTACGCCGTTGAGAATAGGGAATGGTTCTGAGAGGTCATTGTTGAGTCTGACCTGGCCTTGCTGGTCCTCATGTAGCTGGACAATCATGTTGAGGAACTTTGGGGGACAGCCAAGTCGCTCCAGGATCTGCCACATGCCTTGCCTGCTCACAGTGTCGAACGCTTTTGTTAGGTCGACAAATGTTACGTACAGCCCTTTGTTCTGTCCGCGAGTACACTGCTATACTCAAGCTACATAATAGTACTTACAGATAAGGATACAGACCAATGGCTTTAGTTCAAGGGTGGGGCCAGAATAACTTGGCGCCTAGAGGTGCCAAACTATTCTGGCACTACCCTTGAACTATTTTAGTCAAACTTATTGCAAGTCACACACTGGTGTATTCCGAATGATAAGGGTTAAAGGAGATGAAGCTTGGTTCCTCATGGCGCCAAGCTAATCTGGCACTGCCTTGAATTATCGTGCGTCGGGGCAAAATTGGGGTTATCTAAAATCCAGACCCAAAAAGGTGGCTGCCAAGCGTGTAAAATGCAGAGAAGGACCAAACGGAGAAAGAAACACGCTTAGAAAAGACAGTTACAACGGTAACTTTCTTATTTAAGTCATTTAAGCCATTTAGCCCTGACGAACTACAGCAGGAGATGGATCGACCATGACAATATTATCATGGCCGATCAATACTCCTGCAACAGGTGCATAGTCGTTAGATGACGCCTCCAAAATTTGGGAAATACGTGCGTCGGGCTGAATGAGTTAAGCGTGCTTCTTTCTCCGTTGGTTCTTCTCGGGTGCTATCTAAGACATTCCTGTCCATATTTTCACAAGCCGAGTGAGGGGCAAACGGAGCAGAGGTGCTGATACGATATAAGCTGCAGTGCGCCATGTAGCAAAGGAGAATATGAGCAGAAGAGTATTTCATTTTACACATTCAAATACCATAATTAACCCACTGTGCCCCCAAGGTCAAAATCTCCCCAGTTTGGAATTGCCCGGGCCCTGAAGACTGAATTATAATCATGAGACAGAAGTACGTGTAAAACTAACTTCCTTACTATCTTCTTTATTATATTCATTTTCATCTTCTGCCTCTCGATCGCCGGGCAACATTAAAAACAAAACCAAAAAAACCCAAAACAAAAATACACACACAAAAAACGGAGACATCTAAGAGGTCGCTTTCGTTTGTTTCAGTGAGCTTAGAACTTTATGTTTATGGCTGACAGACAACAGCAAGCTAGTACGTGTTTTCGCTGACGGAGAACAGATACAATTCTGAAGGTTTCCATTCAATAACATGCATGCCCAATCCAAGAGTGCCCACTGTGACTGATACAGACAGTCTAACACAGCAAGCGGCACACCTTTTTCAACATCAGAGTTGAAAGAAACACTGCCAGGGGCGACTGAGGAAGTGATGTTATAGGAGGTGCTAGAGAATTTTCTCAGTACGAGGACCTTAAGCGGGTTTCCCTGGTGTCAAGAACGTTAATAAACGAGATACTGCGAAGTAATGACCGAAGAAAATAAATAAATAAATACATAAATAAATAAATAAAATTATTAAATGTACGGACGGGCGAACGAACGGATGAACAAACAAATAAGCAAGCAAACAAATCAAACAATTAATTATTTAATAAAGAGCATTGCCTCTTTGTGAATTAGGTTGCGAGTAGAAGTGATGACGCAAAATGTCCGAAAAGTTGGGCGCAAGCCCCACGTTCCCTTGAAACGCCGTGGACTTTCTTTCTTTGCATTCGTCAGAGTCCGAGTCAAGCAAGGCGGGAGCATTCCTGTATGTCACAGAAAGCGTCAAGTTCACGTACCGTTTTGCGGGTGCACTTCCCTGATCTGTTACTGACGTGACAGGAAAGAGATAGCACTGTCGACAAATTTTGTGGAAAGCCAAGAGCATTGTTCGACACTATAGACGATTTCAGGAAATCAGAAGTAGATCGAAACTGCCGTGGTTCGACAAAAACAGTGGATTAAAAACCCGGACAAACATGCGATCCGCATGTTTGTCCGGGCTTTTAATCCACTGTTTTTGTCGAAACGCGTGCAATTTTGACCTACTTCTGACCTCCGGCAATCGTTATTTTGAGAATTCTACACTGCACAACCGTTTATGGGCCTTCTTGGCACACAGTTTAAGTTATAAGCCCGTTGTGTATGCAGCAGCCGGGACTGTAGAAAGTAACCAGAAGCTGCAAGGACAAAGGGGTAAAGACGTACAAGTGCCGCATTGACTGCTCCAGTGGCAATGAAATTTGGTGCCATCACTATTCTGCGCATGTCTGGCTGTGTTACGTGTTGAGTCGTGGTATGATAAACACACCAGACGCACGCACGTAAGGTTCATTTAAAGAAACTTCACTCAGCTGCAACCCGTCACATGTGGCTAAAGGTTGTAGACAACACTGGAGTAACAGTTACAACAATATTTTATTGCAGCGATGCGATCTCCACACTATGCATTCACGAAAGCACTCACAGTGGAACACTATCTCGTCTCCAATACATTGAACACTTTTGACACACTGCGTCTCTCATACAACGTATACCACCGTTAGGCTGCGTCTCTCACAATATACACCCTTTAAAGTTGTTCTTAAATGGACGAACTTTTGATCGGCAAACCTAAATCGGAGAAGATCGGCGATCTTTTGGTTTGTTTCTTAATTGAGGTTGAACGAACCTAGGCGAACTTCAGCAAATCAGGTTTGCCATGTTTCTCTTTCTTAACTGAAGTGCTTCATTCGGCGTACTTACTGTCTGCGAAGGTGTTCAAAATGGCTGCCGCTATGCCGCTTTGCCGCTTCGCGATTTGAACGATGTTCGTTTTTGTGCCCCTTGTAGTAGCGACCGCACAAACAGCGTTGTTCCTCCAACAAATCAATAAATATAGGTCTTGTTCTTCGCACGAATGAAATATCGCCGTCCGCCATATTTGTTTGTATCGGTGACTATCTTCTTATCTCCAACGCAGAAGAGGGTAAAAGTTTTGACCAATCAGAGAAAAGGTTCGCCTTGGTTTGCTCAACACGTTGAGCGAACGTTTTCCGACAGCGAACTATGGTTTGCCGAGGTTCGTGAACTACTTCGAACTAGGTTCGCCGTATCTTTAGATCGTCCAATTAAAAACCAACCTGGTTCGCCCGAGATCGTGAACTCTAGATCGTCAGAGTTCACGAACTAAAGTTCGTTTAATTAAGAGCATGCTTTGCGGGCCACGTACCTACGATAAACTGTGTGTCCCTACAACTGACAATGTATGACAATGTACAAACGCGCTTCTAAATACAGTCTTTTATAGTATCAATCCAGACCAAAAAGGTGACTGCCAAGCGTGTAATATGCAAAGAAGTACCCAACGGAGAAAGAAACACGCTTAGAAAAGACGGGTACAACACAATTTATTAATATTTCGGGTAAATACCCTTTGTCAAAATAGACAAACAAACAGAGAGATTAGCCGCTACTTTGAGTTGCCACATTCCTTCTGCCAATGAAGATAAGTAGCGGCTAATCTCTCTGTTTGTTTGTTTGTCTATTTTGACAAAGGGTATTTACCCGAAATATTAATAAATTGTGTTGTACCCGTCTTTTCTAAGCGTGTTTCTTTCTCCGTTGGGTACTTCTTTTTATAGTATCAGGTTTTCCAAAATAATCCAGCAAATTCATACAACGCAACCAATCAGAACGGAACACGTAACCGAAACTCATAAATATTGATGAAAAAGAACTTTCTAGAATAGACTACAATAGTCTACAAAATTCGACTGCTAATTTCAATCCCTATTTTGGGAAATCCATGTGTGTAATGACGTTACACAAGAGTACGCTACACAGTTCACGACCTTCCCCGAATTCTCCGGAAGTTGTATGACTTTTCGTAACACATACTGGCTGCTAACTTCACGCGCACAGAAAACAAGTGATTAATCCAGCGGTTTCTAGACACTTCGGGATTCAACTCCATGTCAAAAGACAATCAATTCCGCTCTCTGTGCGAACGATAGCGAATCTTACTAAAAAGGTACGGGATTTGTAATCAAGATAGCTCAAATAAATATCGGATCGTTTCGTATGATTAATACACACATGCTCTTACAGAACAACACAATCACAATCGTAACATAAGTTACCCCCCTTTTTAGAATGAAATTTCACAAAATTTCTTCTCAAATATAAAAAATAAAAAAAAAAAAAAAAAAAAAAAAAAAAAACGGTTGCTGTTGTGTTAACATACACCGAATCCTAAATAAATACAATTTCACATCAAAATCAAATCAAATCAACTACTTTAAAAACATCGTCTCACAGTTCATTTAAACTGTCCTGAGTGCAAACATGTCCCTTTAATTCGCATGCACACAGAAATGTTTCTTTAAACCGTTCTGGACACACAATATTCATACAAACTACTCTGCTCAGGTAATCCGCTCCAAAGTTTTGCGAACCCTTGATTAAACTAAAAATCAATTTCAAAGTTCATTTCTGGAACATCGCCAAATCGTGAGATGGATACAGTTCAGACAGTTCAAGGGTTACTGGTCCTGGGTCGAACACTGTCGGCTTATAGAATGCATGATAATCCATACACACCAAATTGGATCTCTCTGATTTCTTCGCGATGACCACTGGCGACTCGGAATCTCCGACGACTCCCAGGTCCGGTGTCTCCCCAACATTCTTCCTCAGTCCTTCTCTCGTGTTGCGAAGCAGACGACATGGCTCGTCGCGAACCGGCTCGTTCGATATCGGTATCAACCTCACGATATCCGCAGTCTCTGAGTCGGGCGCAAATCGATGCCCGAACCCCGTAGATTGGATTCTCAGCTTCACTTGCTGTGCCTGGTCCAAGTGTCGGCCAGACTGAACGTCCTCCACACCCAATTGGTGGCGGAGTTCGCCAAAATCGATTAGGTTCTCGTTGTCTAGTCTCTCAGTGTCAGCAGTCAGACATACTGGAGCAGCTTGTAGTTTGCACTGACGACCACTCTCGATGTATTTCTTTAGTAGATTCACATTGTCAGGATTAGTTCTGTTGTTGACTTCAACTCCGTAGTCTTCGATGCCAACCACTGTGTTAAATACGCACGGTCCCCTATCCCGCATGTCCATCGGCAGATGGCGAATTTCAGTGTCGTGCTCATGCCGCAATCGCTCCAGCTGGTTTTGATTAATGATCTTCATGACTTGCTCCCGTTCGTGTCGAACTTTTTCCATCCCTCTGTCGAAATCGTTGACGGCTTTCTGGTGTTCACATGCCGACTCCAGCTCCTGTTTCTTCCTCTCTTTCTCCTCCTCCTGCAGCTCCGACATCACCTGTCTCAGAGGAGCCCCGTCTCGCTCCTGTCCCTAGTTTATCTGGATTTTCGGCGATCCCATCTGATCATTGTGGCGGGGCTCGGCATCATGCCGCCGACTGTCTAACTCCTGCGCCTGTTTTTGCTACAACTGGTTGGTGGCTACTCGCTGTTCCGCCCCCAGCTTATCTCGCTCGCTGGCCACGGTCGCGCCCATCTGGTTCTGCAGTCGCTCCAGCACCTTGCGCTTCTCTTTCTCCAACGTGTCACTATTCACCATGGCTGTTTCTATGTTGTCAGCCACTTTTAGAGGGATGTTATGGTGGCCATTTTCTTCCTGACCTCTCTTAGTAACTGCACAGGTTTCAGGTCTCCACTCTGGATCTGGATCCACTGCGTTTCTGGCATCATTAACGTTTCCGATTATAAGATCGTATACTGGGGTCTTCACGCATAGCACCTTTACTTCGCCTGTCAAGTATGGGGCGTCGACACTGACCTTTGCAAGGGGGATGACTCTCCCAGTCCCATTGGCCAAGATGAGGGTTGTCCACTCCTGTAGCTTCTGATCTTCAGCTACTAGGTCCTCTCTCACGATGATGCAGTTACAACCGGTATCTCTCAGCACTTTCACTGATGTGTTGCCGACGAATCCTGATACCACCGGCATGTTGGGCACTTCATCTTCAGGCAGCGCGATGTTTGAGACTGGTAAGAATGTAGCCCCATCGCCAACTGGGATGCGTCCATTCTTTCTGAAAGATGCGATCAGCTCCGGTGTCACCCGCCTTTCTCCAGACTCAAAGTCACTGGATGACGTCACATCATTGGCTAGTACAGCGGCGGCTCTGTGTTGAGACGTGGTACTGCTTCTGCCTGCTATCACACGATCCTTGTTGGGTCTTCTGGTGTTATTGCCTCGGGGAACATCATTGGAAGGATACCGTATCGCCTTGTGACCTTTCTTTCCACAAAGAAAATATGTCAGGCTCTCCATTGGCATGTGTTTTGGGGTGTCTCTGACGTTGTGGGTTTCCTCTGCTGGTGTAGATCCGCGCTGCGGCTTACTGGACCCGAACGTCATGTTGTGGGTATCCAGGTATCTTTGAGCGAAGTCTGCCAGGGTCTTCAGGGACTGGTCTTTTTGCTCCTTGAGGTGGGCAGCCAGGTCCTTAGAACATGCGTTCAGAACTTGTTCTTTGATGATGAGGTCGCACAGGCCCTGGTACTCTTTGTTTAAACCAGCCAGCTCTATCCATTTCTCCAAGTAGCTCCTGATTCTTTCAATGAATAGGCCGGGTGTTTCTCCTTCTTCAGGCGTGCAGTTCCGAACTCGTCGCCTGTAACCCTCTTCAGTGAAGTAATACTGTCTCAGCAGGGCGCTCTCAACTGCGTATAATCTTCGGCTTCTTCTCTCTCTCGTCTCTTTTCTTCTCTCTCCAGTCTCTCCTTATTTCTCTCCTTTACAAACTCGAGGAGTTGAGCTCCTTCGAGTCCACATTCCTTTCCAATTCTCAGGAACGTCTTCATTTCCGATGTCGCCATCTCTGCGTTTCAATGCTGGCTGTTGTCTCCGCCTACCCTTTCCACTGAACCAACTGAAGAAGTCCCGTCGGAGGTGCCTAAATGTTACGTGTTGAGTCGTGGTCGCGATATGATAAACACACCAGACGCACGCACGTAAGGTTCTTTAAAAGAAACTTCACTCAGCTGCAACCCGTCACACGTGGCTTAAGATTGTAGACAACACTGGCGTAACAGCTCCAACAATATTTTATTGCATAGAAGCGATCTCCACACAATGCATTCACGAAAGCACTCACAGTGGTACACTATCTCGTCTCCAATACATTGAACACTTTTGACACACTGCGTCTCTCATACAACGTACACCACCGTTACGCTGCGTCTCTCACAATATACACCCTATACGGGCCACGTACCTACGATAAACTGTGTGTCTCCACAACTGACAATGCATGGCAATGTACAAACGCGCTTCTAAATAAGTCTTTCATAGTATCAGGCTTTCCAGAATAATCCAGCAAATTCATACAACGCAACCAATCAGAACGGAACACGTAACCGAAACTCATAAAAATTGATGAAAAAGAACTTTCTTGAATAGACAACAATAGTCTACAAAATTCGACTGCTAAATTCAACCCCAATTTTGGGAAATCCCAATGTGTAATGACGTCAAACAAGAGTACGCTACACAGTTCACAACCTTTCCCGAATTCTCCGGAGGTTTCACGACTTTTCGTAACAGATACTGGCTGCTAACTTCACGCGTACAGAAAACAAGTGATTAATCGAGCGGTTTCTAGACTCTTCGGGATTCAACTCCGTGTATCAAAATCAATTCCGCTCTCTGTGCGAACGATAGCGAATCTTACTAAAAAGGTACGTGATTCGTATAAAAGATAGCTCAAATAAATATCGGATCGTTTCCTACGATTAATACTAACATGCTCTCACAGAACAACACATCCACAATCGTAACAGGTTGCCTAGATTATGGTTGCCATCACCGTTCTACGCATGTCTGGCTGCTAAGCGTATGGTTACCATGACCGTTCTACGCATGTCTGACTGCCTAGATTATGGTTACCATGACCGTTCTACGCATGTCGGACTGCCTAGATTATGGTTATCATCACCGTTCTACGCATGTCTGACTGCCTAGAATATAGTTACCATCACCGTTCTACGCTTGTCTGGCTGCTAGGCGTACGGTTACCATCACCGTTCTACGCATGTCTGACTGCTTAGATTATGGTTACCATCACCGCTCTACGCATGTTTGACTGCTGCTAAGCAGTCAGACACGCCTAGAACAGTAATGGCAATCATGTCAGTTTCATATCAAATGTGATGGGCGGTTATGTGTTACGTTTGTGGTTGTGTTATTCTTTGAGAGCATGTGTATTAATCATAGGAAAGATTCGATATTCATTTTAGTTGTTTTGGATAAGAATTACGTACCTTTTTAAAAGGATTTTTTTTTTTTTTTTTTTTTTTTTTTTTTTTTTTTGCATGGAGAATTGCGATCGATTTTTGTTGTGACGAGTAGTTTCGTTGTAAAGTTTGACCTACATTGGACTGGAAGGTTCGAGTAGGGTCGTTATTATTCTAGTGACCTCAAATATGACGTCAATATTGTTAGCTTTATTTTGTAACTATTGTATCGAATGCGCCTGGATATTAGTCGAAAGCTGTAGTTGATTTTGGTGTATTCGTTTTAATGAATATTATTAACCAGCGACTATCAGGTCTTTTTGGATTTTGAGAAAGCGTTTGACAGGGTGTGGCATGCAGCCCTTTGGTCCACGATGAAGCTATACAACATCAATGCCAACCTGATCAAAGTCATAGCAAACCTTTACAATAAGGCCACTAGCGCAGCCTGCTTCAACGGCAAGTAAGATAGGAGTTAGACCAGGCTGCTTGCTCTCTCCTTATCTTTTCAACGTTTTCCCGGAAAGAATCATGACAGACGCTCTAAAAGACGGCGAAGGAACTGTCAGTACTGGAGGCAGAACAATCACGAACTTGCGCTTTGCAGACGACATTACTGGCCTTGCAGGAACGGAGAAGGAGCTAGCTCAGCTGGTGGAAAAGCTGGACAGTACAACCATTGCGTTTGGGATAGAAATCAGTGTAGAGAAGACAAAACGGGTGACCAATGACACCAGTGGCATTGGCAATTACATCATGATTGGAGGCCAAAATCTGGAAACAGTTAAGAAATTCAAATACTTAGGAGCCATTGTGAAAAATGAGGGATCAAAACCAGAAATACTGTCCAGGATTGCGCAGATAACAACAGCACTGACAAGAACGAAGACCATATGGAAGGACAGAAACATCACACTCTTCTCCAAGATCAGACTGGTGCGCTTCTTAGTCATCTCCGTGTTCTTATATACCTGCGAGTTATGGACCCTCACAGCAGACCTTGAGAGGAGGATACAAGCCACTGAAATTAGATGTTTGCGAAGGCTGCTTGGCATCTCATACAGAGATCACATCACAAAAAAGGAAATGGAAAGCAGAATGAGGCAAACCATTGGGTCCCATGAAGACCTTTTAGCCGTTACGAAAAAACGCAAAATGAAGTGATATGGGCATGTCACGCGTTTAGCACGGCTTGCCAAAACAATCCTGCAAGGCACGGTGCAAGGAGGACGAAGGAGAGGAAGACAGAGGAAAAGATGGGAGGACAATATCTCAGAGTGGACAGGACTGAAGCTGGGCGATACGCTAAAATTGGCAGAGAACAGAGTGGAATGGAGGGAGCTGGTTGTCAAGTCAGCAGTGGTGCCTCAACGGTCGGCAAGACTACGGGATATAGAAAGATAGAATAAGTTTTGGTTACGCTTTCTTTTCCGATTGGTTGTGTTGTGTGAATTTGCTGGATTATTCTGGAAATCTGAAATAGTATAAAAGACCGTGTTAAGAAGTATGAGTGTATATTGTATGAGAGATGCAGTGCGTCAAAAGTGTTTATGCATTGCAGAGAAGACAGTGTATCAGTGTGAATGCATTTCTGGATGCATTGCGCAGAGCTCGCATCGCTGCAATAAAGTATTGTTGGAACTGTTACTCCAGTGTGGTCTACAACCTTATGCTGATGTGACGAGTTGCAACTGAGCGAAGTTTCTCTACAAGAACCCAACGTGCGTGCGTCTGGTGCGATTGTATCATATTACGAGTACGACTACCACGTAACATTATGGTAAAGGCTACATCACGTTCTGATGACAGTCATACTTAACATACTGTCAAGATGAACGGTACGTTACTCCGCAACTAAAACAGATTTGCTGAAGCCCTTTGACGCAACGCAAAAAGAAAAAAAAAAAACATTTTTGGCATAAATATCGATTCTGAAAAACAAAGGTTTTGTATCGTTGTAGACAACAACAAAAAAATTGTCGCGTTATTTTATTTTATTTTAAATTATAATTATTTATTTTATGTATTGTTTTAAAGGATATTTTGGTGATTTTATTTGTTTGTCTTTGTTTTGTCAGACGGTGTAGATCGATGGCGTGAATCACGCAGCGTAACTTCGTGTCACGTCACATATGGCTTGTAAGGAGCTTTTGAGAGTCGTGTGCCTCTTGTAGATTGGACTGACCTGCTTGTCTTCCTGCTTTCTGCGTCGGCCTTGATGGAAGTGCGGGGCAGGATTACCAGCCGAGAGGGGCGTGGGGTAGAGCTTTGCGTGCTGGACATAACATAAGATGAATGATACGTTACTTCGCAAATGAAACATATCTGTTGAGCCCCTTTAAACTATTCGAGACGTACCGCTCCGGATACGCGGCTTAAAGCCGCTTATCCCTAGGCGGCACGTCTCGAATGAGTTAATGCAAAGCACCAAGAAATGTTCTTGGCATGAACATGGATTCTGAAACAAATAGTTGCATTATTCATAACCATTTGCTTTATGGGAAAACGAAAAACGTTGTTGACCAAAAAATTCCGTCGATTTGTTGTTTGTTTGTTTGTTGTTGGTTTCTTGTATACCGTATTGAAAATACAGTAGGCTTTGAGATGGGGCTGGTCTGAGCACGTTCCGTAGCATGCAAACGACGAACATAGGCGGGCACACATCAGACTCTGACAGTTAAGTAACACAATAAAAATTACGGCATGCTTAGCTACGCTAACCGCGCTCTTGACGGGAAGTGCCATGTGTGTGTGTGTGTGTGTGTGTGTGTGTGTGCGTGTGTGTGTGTGTGTGTGTGTGTCTGTGTGTGTGTGTGTGTGTGTGTGTGTGTGTGTGTAGACACGAGTATCTCTGATGTTTGTGTACGTACATGCCTGAATTTTAATGAAATGCTTTGATCAAGATGTATTTCGGAAACCCTCCGAGCATATTCAAGAGAAAGAAGAAAGGCAAAGCCATTATGGCTCAGGTGAATGATCGATTTACATATGTGTGACCGTTGTGACAAGCGCTGGCTTCTGCAGCAGCAAATTCCATGTTTTCTAAACATGTAAGCATTTTTCGCACATCTGTGAACCCCCCGTAACCCTTTCTGATGAGTCGACTAAATTAGTATGCACAGAAAAGTCTTATCATCAGCTATCTTTGTACCAAATTTGGTTGAAAAATTTGCAAACCTTTGGAAATACCTACAATTTTATAAAAAATCAGTATTTTACAAACATTTGCCAGCGTCTGTGACCCTTGACCTTTCAAATGGGTCATCCAAATTAGTATGCATAGATAGTTCTTACCATCAGGTATCTCTGTACCAAATTTGGGTTTTAAGTTGTGAACAGTATTTGAGATAAAACATCTTTTGAATTTGTCAAAATATGGCTATTTTAAACCGATTTCCTGAGCTCTCGTGACCCTTGACCTTTCCGAGGGATTAACCAAATTAGTGTGCATAGAACGGTCTTCTCATCTAGTATCTCTGTAGCAAGTTTGGGTTTAAAGTTGCGAATAGTATTTGAGAAAAGACATCTTTTGTCAAAATATGGCTATTTCGGACCTATTTCCTGATCCCTTGTGACCCTTGACCTTTCTGAAGGGTCATCCAAATTAGTATGCATAGATAGGTCTTACCATCAGGAATCTCTGTACCATGTTTGGGTTTGATAGTATTTGAGAAAAAAAATCTTTTGTCAAAATATGGCTATTTTTCACCTATTTCCCGAGCTCTTGTGACCCTTGACCTTTTCAAAGGATCAACCAAATTAGTACGTATAAAAAGGTCTTACCATCAGGCATCTTTGTGGTTGTCATTGCAGGTAGGCGGAATTTCCTGCCTCCTCCAGTATTGCCGATGGTGTGCTGAAGAGGTCGCCAAGACCGAAACAGCTGTCCACACCGGCTAAATATCTGGACCCCCTTTGGGGGACCTAGATTTAAATTTCCATGCACTGAGTGGCTGGAACAGTGGGATATGTGATACGCCTCCCTTCGGGGAGGGGGGGGGGCTTCCATATGCAATGCTTTCAGTCACTCTCTTAGCGCCCCCTCTCTTTCCTATCTCTTTTTTTGGTGTGCTTTGCCCACAGTAGATCTATGATCACTGGTCGATCATGCACACTTCTCTCCCCTGACAGTGCTATACCTACTTTACTTTGTAACCTTCCTAAAATATTAGCACTGGCAGTCTCCCCTTTTCTTTTCATTTAGTTCTATTCACTTAGAATTTGGATATTGCTAGCTTGGAGATAGACATTTAGATGTGTTCGTAATCGAGCGTTGTATCTCTTCAACGTTTTGAATAATTTTTAATTCATCTTTGCATGTTTTGGAGCCACTTTATTCTCCCATTAAACAGTCAGCCCGGGAAAAAGCTGTGTGGAAGAAAGTCAGCCCTGGAAGAGTCTGCGTGCCTTTAGGATGAGGGACGTGAAGCAGCAAATTCGTCACTGTGTACACGGCGTCGTCAGACGATAGCGATGCCATGACGTCAAGCTAATACTGACGTCATTTTGCTGCTCGTGCTATTCTTTATCAGAATTCCTGTCCCTGCACGGGCCCACAGTGCTTACTAATGGCGAGAAGCGCGTGTGTGCGTATTTTTTGTGTGTGCCCCGGCGTGTGTGTTGATCGGAGGTTGGCTTAGACAGGAGGGAAATGGATCAGAAGGATAAGCTTAAAAATATGAACACCTATAAACGTTCCTAAAACAAAACGCATGTGAGCTCCAAATAATACGGTAGACTTTGGGATAAAATACTTATCTTCTTCCGTCTTTTTTGTTTTGTTTTTTTTGTTTGTCAAGCGGTGTAGATCGATTGCGTGAGTCAAGTAGCGTAAAGACGAGTCAAGTCACATATGGGATTTTAAGCCATTCAGCCCTGACGCACTACAACAGGAGATGGGTCGACCTTGATAAATCAAGGGTAGTGCCAGACAAGCTAATCTGGCACTGCCCTTGAATTATCATGGTCAATCCATCTCCTGCAACTGATACTTAGTCATTAGATGACGCCTCCATAATTTGGAAAATACGGCCGTCGGGCTGAATGAGTTAAGGAGCGTTTGAGCGTATTATGCCGCTTGTAGGATGGACTGACCTGATTGACTTTCTGCTTTCTGCGTCGGCCATGAGGGACGTGCTGGGCAGACCTGGCAGCCCAGTGAGGCGTGGCGACGAAGAGCGGGGCGTGGCCGGCGTGATTGTCAGATCCGTGGGATTCGTCAGTGTTTGGGTATCAATGACAGATATTCTGCGGCCGGAACTGTACGAAACAGCTAATTTTATAGATCTAATCAAGTCAGTTAATCCTTTTAGTCCCAAGGTCCCATATCTCAAACTTTGGAGGTGTTGCCTAACGACTATGTGCCAGTTGCAGGAGATGGCTTGACCATGATAATTAAAGGGTAGTGCCAGATTAGCTTGGCACTTGAAGGCGCCAAGCTAATCTGGCACTATCCTTGAATTATCATGCTCAGGACATCACTTGCAGGACCTGCTGTAGGGATCCCGGGGCTAAAAGGGTTAACGCGAGTGGTCGACAATAATTACGGTTGAACCCTAATGGCACAATGTATCATTGGCACTACGAGTCCAGAGAACTACGGACGTTTCAAATACGTTGCCAATAGCATCGATAACAGCTAAGGCTATCATATCTACGATTTAGCAACACGTGATGACAGATACACGTAGTGTGGACAGCCGCAATTGTAGCGCAAGCGATCGTAGCGCCATCGATGCGCAAGCTCCACTCAGTCACAGTTCTGCCGACAAGCCACACTCTGACACACTGCCGATAGGTCACACCCTGACAAACTGCCGATAGGCCACATTCTGACACACTACCGACAGGCCACACACTGCCGACAAGCCACACTCTGACACTGCCGACAGGCCACACTCTGACACAGTTACGTGGTAAAGTCGTAGTATGATAAACACACCAGACGCACGCACGTAAGGTTTTTTAAAATAAACTTCATTCAGCTGCATCTTGTCACACGTAGCTTAAGGATGTAGACAATACTGGAGTAACAGTTCCAACAATATTTTAATTCAGCGATGCGATCTCCACACAATGCATTTCCAAATGCACCTACACTGATACAATGTCTACTCTTCTACAAATGTCAATACTGGCGACACAAAGTTCCTCACACAACATACACCACCGTTACGCTGCGTCTCTCACAATGTACACCCTATACGGGCCACGTACCTACAATAAACTGTGTGTCCCTACAACTTGCAATGCGTGACAATGTACCCCCGTGCTTCCCAGCACAAAGTTTTTATAGTATAAAAAATTTCGAGAATAATCTAATGAATTTACACAACGCAACCAACCAGAACGAAACACATTACTGAAACTCATAAAAATTAAAGGTCCTGGTTCAGCAATTAGTCAGTTGAGGACAGCGAAAACAAATTTCGAAGTCCCTACTGACCTGACTTGAAGTGCAACCCTGACAGGGCCTCATCAGATGGGATCCCCGAACATTCACGTTACTATAGCTGCTGTAGAGTGTCAGACGTCCTTGACGGCTGTCACAGTTCATGCAAACAGGTATACGCCACTCAGCTGCCAAAGGTCACTTCCAGTTGCATCTGTCCGTACACGGTAACACCCACAATTCTCGTGCAACAACAACGAAAGATGACTATCCAACTTTCACTTCTGGGCCGGTACTGGGAAGCACTGAGCGACGTCCACAGCGTCCAAAAATGGCCCAGGGAATGGTGACGGTACGTCGAACATGCTATATCGTGGTCTTCTCATTTCTTATGTCCTCGCATTTATCCAAAACAAGGTTTCCTCGAAAGCGTTTGCAAACAACAAGTCTTTATGGTAGTCGCCATTTTTACGAAGGGAAGCTACTAGATAATGTGTGTGTAAGGGACAGCACTCCCGTGCTAAGCAACGCGCAAACGCCCACCTCAAAACGATTTTATTTTTCACAAAAGCCTGGGAGATAATTTACAGGTCATCATGCAACAATGTGATGTGCATGGGTGACAGTGCGAGAATATGAAATGAATGTAAACGGGACATAAATATGCCCCATAAATCCATGGCCAGCAAGCGATATACATTCCCATGAGCTCCTGCGGATGCAGGGGCTCATGAGAATGTATGACTTTTGCATTTGGAACAGGCTGGCTGAAGGCCTGTTCTGTCTGAACCAAACAGCTGAAATTCAGCTTTTCGGGATTTTGAAAAGCTGAATCAGCTTCTAGGAGTGAAGACGGTCACCCATTGATGTGATTGTGCCTGTTCGTGTGTGTTACACGGACATAAAATTTGATTCCATTATAAGAATCTAAGCACTAGGTAATATTTTGCTTTGTCGTTTACTTCTCATCTTGTTTTTTTTTTTTTTTTTTTTTGTATCACAAAAGATAATTACCGTCTGCAAACTTGATGAGTTCAGTGATAATATTTTCTCCCCAGACCAACTGCTGTCTATGCACACGCAATGCACCCTGCCCAATGCATACCTCATGCAGGTGCCTGACAGCAAACACCGATACACCAACTACAAGCTAAAGGGTGCACGAGCAAACGAGAGGCAAGTTTCAAAATAATTAGATACAGGGCCGCAGCAGATGGTTCCGGCCTTCGCCATACCAATAATGTATACATTTTTTTGACAAGACCATATAATTATGTCTGTTTATGCCCTCGACCCAAATTAATTTAAATGTTACTAATTTTTCCATTTTTGGGGGGTTGTGCGAATTCTTCCCCCCCCCTGCCCGATTGACTTTAGGAAGCAGATGAAAGCAAGCTGGCATCATGCAGGCATGCACCCCTTCGGCTGGAGCATTAGGTTTCTTTCACCTCGTGCTATGGTTATGAGATATGAAATAAATGTTAGGAAACAGATATATATATATATTATGTAATTGGTATTCTAACCACAATATATTTCATTCATAGTTTATCTATGTTTGCACTGACAGCAAACCATGTGGGATTTATTTCTGATTACTCCATATAGCAATGTTCTCTATCAGAAAACTGAAATGACTCAACCCGCAAAAATAAATATCAAGGAAATAATTATATCAGTTCACAACAGCAAGAGGTATATCTCACTTGATCTTCATTTTGTGACAAAAACATTGTTTTCAAATACACTTCAACGTATGGTTTATTTGTTTATATCTGTACTGAGTGAAACTGTTAACAATGCCTTTCATTGTGAGGCTTCTCTTATGAGTTTACCAAAATCGTCAAGTACATCAATAAGTGTCTCTTGGCTTGACTTCACGAACGAAGATTCTATAGGGCTTGCCCACGTCGTCTGCAGGCATTTTCGTGGCTGCGGAGGCCAATCCGGGACAGGCAGGTTTACATCAATAAGTGTATACATAAATAAAACACAATTACCATGATTGTCATAATTCCTAAAAATACAGCTGATTTTTTTTATGAAATGAGTATGTCTATCCTCAACAAGACCAAGTAGTCTATGTACCCTACAGAACCACATAGTCCAGATCAAAATGGTGACTGCGAAGCGTGTGTAATGCAGAGACGAACTCAACGAAAAAAAGAAAGACGCTTAGAAAAGACAGCTACAACACAATTTTATTCATATTATCTAGTAATAAATTGTGTTGTAACTGTCATTTCTAAGCGACGTTCTTTCCTCATAGGGTTCTTCTCTACAGAACAACATACATGTGCACTTTTACTTCCTGCACCATATATAACTGTAATAATACATGAGGCAAAAACACAAACAGAACAGAGACAACCATTTTAATTATAAAGAAACAATTTCAGTGATGTCATTGAATTATATGCATGGTATATTTTGCTTATGATGCTGTCATTCAAACTTGGTCACTGTGTTTTGGTAAGTGAGGGAGAGGGGGGGGGGGGGGCTGGAGGGGGTGGGTACACATGCAGGCATATATATATATATATATATATATATATATATATATATATATATATATATATATATATATATATATATATATATATATATATATATATATATATATATATATATATATATATATATATATATATATATATATCGCAACGATTTCCTAATGTAATGTTACATATGGCAATATAGTTCTATCATCATATGCTAAATTTTGCTATCCACCAAAATGCTAATATTGCCATGATTCCACAGCAGACAGACAGCCTTCATGGACAGGTCCAACCAGTGAAGAGACAACAGACTGGCCAGTGTCAAACATGTCACCAAACTGCAGGGGCGTTAGCAGCAATGTCACACAGAAACTTTGGAACAGCAAACAGCCTGATGCAGTGCAGTGTGCCCCAACTTGCTCTCAGCAGGCAGCTGCAAGACAAGAACAAAGGTCAGTTAGTACATGTGAAGATGTACTGCAAACACTGTTCTAGATGAGTTTACTTGGCTACCGGGTATCAGCCAGTATAATCTACTCAACATGAAACCAACCGTAATGAATCAATCACAGCCAGTGTAATCAATAAACTCCATACAAGACAGATTTGCAAAATAACTTTTACAAACAATTTCTTTGTCTCGGTGATGGTCAAACGATTTATACAGTTTTGTTCTAATAATAAAAGACATTGTAGCTTTGCAATGCTGCTTGGTAACATGATATTATATGAATATGTTTTCAGGCCAACATAACCAACTTTTCCCTGGGGGAGACTAAAGATGCACTCAACCGATGAGCAGCCCCTGGTGACCATATCGAATGTGGGAGTAGAGGCGACACCTTATCAGCGCGTGACCAGTGAAGACAATCCGGCCTACTGTTTGTGTGGGAATCATCTAATAATAATGGACAACAAGAACTACTGAATTTGATCCAGCTGATCGAGTTAACAGAAGAACCAACTTTTCTAGATATTTGTAAGAAGCAGACCGAAGTCAAATTTTGCAGCGTCAAAAATTATAGCATCACATTTGCAAATAAAATTCCCACATTATAATAGCAATCAAACATCACCAACACTCTACATACAGATTTTTTTCAGTTGTGGCATGAGAGCCATATGGGGCTTGGCAACAGCAAACACTGTTGCTCTTGTCAGGTGGCCATAATCAGATGGCAGTTTCTAAGCCCCAATCTAAACTACCTGAGGGCACTATCTGGTTGTGTATGTGTGTGAAACCAACCTCCAAGTCTTTACTTCTGCTGAAAAACCACATCCACTCGTCGCTCAATCTTGTCATCTGTACTGCGTAGGTAATGTAACAAACTGGAGAGCTTCTCATCAGTGAGGCATTGGGGATACAAGGCCACGGAGCACATTCCTTGATGAGAAAAAACAGAATGAAGAGAACATTTTCATTAACTTTTAAAATTTACTTTCTGTCATGGAGATTGTTTACATCTGTTTGTACAAGTAGTTGGGACATGAATAAATGGACACATGCATGTAATATATACTCCATATTGTGCACTTTGTACTCTCTATACAAGAAAGTATTAAAGTTGAATGTAAAAGCAAAATGTTGGACATTTTTTGTTTTCAATACATTTGGACATTCTTCTTCATAAATTGCATACATGTCTGCTTTCATTTTTCATCCTTGTTATAACTACATACTGTAAACAGTGCACATGAACAGGAATTCTGCACCTGACTTGCCATAAGAAAGAATTAGTTTTCATGGTCAGTGTCACAATCCTAAATAGTATATTTCTACAAATACATGTACTGTAATGATACTGAAAATGACATGTACAATACTGCACTTGTACCAGAAATTGCACAAGTGTGTAACATACATGTACTATGCATATTTCTGCTGTGCTACCTGGTATGCCACAGAGTGCCTGTTGCTAATCTTGGTATACTGCTTGCATACTTGGTGGTTGAAGTCAAGGATGGTAAGCCTGTTGCGCATTGTGTAGCCTTTGTAGCCAATGAAAGTTTTTTGGGGGGCCATTTCATTTTCAGCCACATAGATACATCCCCTTGACTAACACTCAAAACACTCAATGATGAGACTGAAACATATCTAAACTCTAAGTCAAAATAAGTGCATAAATAAGACATGATACCTTGATCATGCCTGGCAAGGACACTCGTAATATGTGGTGATGGTTGATAACAGGCTTTATCCCTTGTTTCAAGTGGTGTTTAGCCTTTGGCAGCAGCAAAGAAACTGAAAACAGATGGCCAATATAATAGATAAAGCAAAACCTGAAAGTAAAAAAAGCACCAGCAGCAGTTTATACTGAGTAGGTTATTTCGATGACAGGACAGTTTCGTGTGTTTTTGTTCTGCATACACTCAAGGATATAATCCTCCATGTAAACACACAGCTCAACTCAAACCTTTTATGCAATTCGCTTGCCTTTGTGCCACACATCAAAGTAATGATCCAGATGTTTCAGTGGCTGCGATCAAGTCAGTAATAATATACAAATCTATTTCATACTGGAAAAAAGATACATGCATTACAGAGTGGCAAACTGACCGGTAGCTAGCACTAGCTGTTATGAAGACTTGGGAGAAAAACCACCATGGCACCATGATAATAATGTTTACTGTCAACTTGTAAATATACTTACAGTGTGGAGGTAGCAGTCATATGTAAATCATAACTTAGTGTTGTGACAGCAATATTTCCAGGACACTATAAGCTACTTTATGTGTGATGTGATAACACTTTTACAAACAAAAATGATTTTGTGCAAGCGCACGGGTGTACCATACTTCAAAATCAAATGCCACCAAACTGATAATTACCTGAAAGTAGCAGGAGATTACAGTAGAACTCTGTCGGTGACAACTTATCGGACAGGTCTTGCTGTCTTCAGAAACTCGATGCCAGTCTGTGCATTCACCAGTTTCAAGTCACCTGACCTTGTGGCAGCCCTGCTGTCTAGAAACAAACCATAAACACAGTCATGGATGGACAAAACCTGTTGAAAAAGAAATAAATACAGAAAATAGGCATGTGTGCACATACGCATGTACGTGTGGCTTTCTAAAAATGGCTTAGTCACAAAATAGCAGCACATTTGAGTGTTATGATATGGAGCAATATATACATACATGTATTTACATGATTCACAGAAAAACTAGCAATAAAATATTTTGGTATACAAGAATGATAGTATAAGTTTTTGTCACTCATATTTCTCCTGTTCATAAGCTTGTGGTTTCAGGAAAATATGAGAAATACATTGTATCAGTGGCAAGCCAACTTACAATAGACCACTTATATACCTGATTGTGAGTTTCATAATGAATTATGCACATACATGTATTGCTCTATTTCATCACACTGAAATGTGCTGTTATTTTGTGAACAAATATATTTTAGGTTGATTATAGTGGTATAATTATTTTATCCTTACCTAGACCTGTTGATTATATTCTCATCCAGACAATTGCTGATGTTGTTTTCATACAGCGAGCAGCTGTACATTTGTTTTCATTCAGACAGCTGAACATTTTGTCTGTGTTCAGACAACTGCAGGTATATTTTGTTTTTTATTCAGACAGCTGTATATTTAATTCTATTCAGACAGCTGTATATTTTGTTCTAAATATAAGCCAGCTGTACATTTTGTCCCAAGCACACACACACACACACACACACACACACACACACACACACACACACACACACACACACACACATTTTAGGTTCACAACTTACCTTGCCACTGCGATTATCTGTTATGTATTGTGATGAGATTGGGCGTTGTTCCATTACTGATGCACCTTCACTTTGTACTAGCTTCACAAATGTATCCACAGAAATAACACATTAGCTGCTTGCTGCTCTGTGAGCTCATTTGGTGTGGCACTGAAAAAGAATCAAATGACTGGTATTTGTATAGTTATGTAATGCACACACGGGTCTTGTACTAGAAAATGGCGTGGCGTTCTGAAGATATTTACACAAAAACTTGACAACCACCACGAACCCCCAAAACAAATCGCAACTAAAAGTGGAAACTTCTAAATGTACATCAGACCAGAGCTCAGAATATATCGCATATTTCATTATGTATATAACACAAATATGTGTAATAGAAAATTGCCCAGAAACTATTACACTTATTTATAAAGGAGAGAAAATTTAAAAACAAAGTTTCAGGCTGTTACTATAGTGACGTATATATAGTAACTACAGAAGAGACGAACAGTGAGGCTAAGATTTCCAATCTATTCTTCGTCTTGTTCATCGATGTATTCTGCCTACTTCTCACCACTGTCGTCTGCTGTTATTTCCTCAGTCATCATTTCCCCCGAAATTAGTGTCCTGTACACCAGAACACACATAACATTACGATCGCTAGGGCTTCTTGTTGTTGACAAGGAAGTGGTCATTAGAGTGGTGTCCCCTGATAATACATATTTACGAGTACCTTCCCTTTGTAAACACGACGTCAGCTACACGCGCATAGGTGTTTGTTGTTGTTGGAAATATACTTACCAACAAAAGTAATATTTGTGCCACAAAAAGTGAAAAGACCACACCATATCATGTTGGACTTACCGCCACCATTCGCTGGACCTTTTTTGGACGCTCTGGACGTCGCGGCTCGGTGCAGGCTTCGGTGCGGCAAAATGAAAGTTGGATATTTTTCAGTCGTAGTTGCACGGGAATTGGATGTTACCGCGCACGGACAGATGCAACTGGAAGTGACCTTAGGCAGCTGGATGGTGTATACCTGTTTTCGTGAACTGTGACAGCCGTCAAGGACGTCTGACACTCTACAGCAGCTATAGTAACGTGCGTGCTCGGGGATCCTATCACACGGGGCCCTATCAGGGTTGCACTTTCTGTGTCAGGTAGGGACTTTGAAATTTTTTTTTCGATGTCCTCTACTGACTAATTGCTGAACCCGGACCTTTAATAAAAGAAGAACTTTCTCGAATAACTATAATGGTCTACAAAATTCGACTGCTCATTTCAGCCCCAAATCCCAGTATGTAATGACATCACACAAAAATATGGCAAACCGTTTACGACTTTTCACAACACACAAAGAACGGCTGCTAATTTCACGTGCACAGTAAACAACTATGACTAGCAACTTTGCTACTGTGTTACAAAAATGTTCCTTACTCTTTTGACGTCACATGTACGAGGTCACTAGACAGCTCGACCCTGATTCGAACGTTCTGGTTCATTCTCAGTTAATCTACGCAAAACAGCAATCGACCGCTCTTCTCCGTGCGACCTTTCTAGAAGCTTCCGGACTAAAATTAGCGTATCATAACAAAGCGAAATTCGCTTATCATGTACGAACGATAAAGAATCTCACTGAAAAGGTACGTGATACGTAACCATGATAGCTAAAAAAATATCGGATCGTTTCCTACGATTAATACATGCATGCCCTCACAGGGCAACACAACCACAATCGTAACAGACACACTGCCGACATGCCAGACTTTGATACACTGCCGACAGGCCAAACTTTGACACACTGCCGACAGGCCACTCTCTGACACGTTGCCGTCAGGCCACACACTGCCGTTAAGCCACGCCATGACACACTGCCGACAGGGCCACACTTTGACACACTACCGATAGGCCACATTCTGGCACACTGCCGACAGGCCATACTTTGACACATTGCCGACAGGCCACACTCTGACACGCTGCCGACAGTCCACACTCTGACACGCTGCCGATAGGCCATGCTCTAACACGCTGCCGACATGCTACACTCTGACACACTGCCGACAAGCAGAACTATGCGTGGAGCTTGCGTTTTGGAAATCGATTGGGAAAAGTAACTGGGCCGGCGTCCCTCTCGGCCTTTTACGAACCACCTAAGGCCAACATCGGCCCAGGGACCTTTTGCTGACCAAGTGTTGTTTCTTCACGTGTTTATGTAAATTTATTCAGCACTGCAATAACTGCGGGAAGCTCATGACAATCTGCACCTTTCAGTTGCGTGGTGTTCAGATTTTCTGGGCAGTAAACGGAGTAATTAACACTTTTAGCCCCACGGGTGTTTTTCCCAAATTTTGGAAGTGTTACTGACCGACTCTGTACCAGTTACAGGAGGTTGAATGACCATGATAATTCAAGGGTAGTGCCAGATTAGCTTGGCGCCTGAAGGCGCCAAGCTAATCTGACACTACCCTTGGGTTATCATGGCCAATCAGTCTCCTGCTGTAGGGTGTTGGGGCTAAATGGGTTAGAGACAACGGTAACCTGCACACAGACACAAAAGCGTGGGTGAACGTTGACAGTTGGCAGAAAACACAGAGATTCAGGCCATGGTCCAAGGACCCTGTTGGCGCCGAAATTATTATTATTATTTTTTTTTTTTTTTTTTTTTTCCCCAAGCATCTTTGTTAGTCTGGTAATCCTATTCCTGGTGCAAGCATAAAGGCCAAACTAACTGGACCAACTGTTTAGAAGTGTATTTTCTTTACAGATTCATCACGTCCTGAGAAAGCCTTGTTGCTGTCGGGACGTTAAGCAATGTACAATCATTTACAGATTCATGGCGGTATGAATTCCAATTAGCTGAACGCTTTCATCTGGCACCTTCGTGCCAGCAGAAAGTTTAAAACCGTATTTTTCTTACACACCTCCTTCTTTGCCGCCTTTGAACGGAAAAGCTGTATTACATACGCTGTGTGTGATACAGCCGTGTGATGAAGCTCTATGCCCATGCATAGAGTTCACACAATGTTTTTGTATGGTACGGTCTTGTCAGCGGTTTGTCTTGTGACTAATATCCCGTGTATGCACGAGGCCACGTGCAATCATAAGGGAAGCGTTTTGCACGGGGTTTTAGCGAGAGTTCAGGCGAACAGATGTGTAGTGAATTAAGTACGGGCTAGTCTGTCATTGTGGACGGATGTATGTTGGATATGCTAGCCGTATTCCAAGACTCTGAAACCTAGAATTCAGGTATGTTTTATATGTATTATCGATAGCTACAGTTAAAGATGGTATGCATTAGTAAGAGTTAATTCGGTTGTGTAGCGTTGATTTGGTTCAGTTAAGTCGGTTTGGAATTCGTTGAGATAACCGGTGATTTTCTATGTAGTTATTTACTGAGATGGATAACTAAGGAATGTGAGATGTGTATGCCTAAGTCGTTATGAAGGTAGTACGTGGTTGGTTTAAGTATAGTCTTTTCCAATGTATGGAATAATGTATGACGAGAGTGTCAGGTAATAATCTGTTTCAATGTAGTGACAAAACTATGGTGTGTTATTTAAGTAGTTTGTGTTACGAAGCAGGTGTGGGTGTGAATAAACGTGTGAGTTATGTGTAACAGCCAGTTTACGTAAGGCAACTCATATTATTCAAATTGTGTGCGTTGCAAGTGTTATGATGTTAGGACTTGTGTGTACAGAGTTCTTGTGTGGAGCGGAGCGACGCAACGCCGAGACGTCAGTCAACGGAGGTTGCCGCCAGAGGCCCTATTGTGAGGTCATTTCATCACTCGAGGAGTTAGCGACCTGTGTCTAGACACCCGGGTCATCGGAGACTGCGCTACAGGAGCGAGTCAGGAGGACGTCCACAGTACGAAAAACGTGGGACTACTCAGAAGCGTGCGACGCGAGGAACGACACGCCTAGACGTGGAAGGGCAGAACGCTGCAGAACGATAGCACCAGTGAAACAGGTTGGATTGTGAGGACAATTGCATAGCCTGGCTTTTACGTTGTGTATGTGTATGCGGTGTTGATGTGCGGTAGTGAGAAGGTATGGTGTATAGAATCGTGTCCACAGCCCACTCGGCACCGGGCTCCAGGTAGCGAGGGTGGGTAGTCTCCTCAGTCACTGAGTGGGCTAGCAGAGGGGTGCCATCTTTGTCCAGGATTAGGACTTGATGTCAGCAGATATGTTGTTCAGTCTTTTATTTCCTCAAAAACATTACCGATGACATGACTGATAGGAAGTGTCTACTTACTCTCACAATTTTAGCCTAGGAACCCGTTGTGCCCCTGCACCAACCGGGAGGCACTCGGGGAACCCACAGAGGGGCCGAGAGTGATCTCCCGTGACTGCCCATCCGGTTCCGAGTCATGTGATGATTACCCAGTTTAGTCTACTTACCTCGTCTAGTGCACTGCCTCTTAGGACCGGCAGACATGACATTTCGGCCCAGACGATCTCTTCCTGGCTACGCTGGGTCATTCGGTCCGCCTACCAGGACCTCTCCCCATAGGGAGCAAAGAGGCTTAAGATACGCGCGCACGAGGTACGTGCCATGGCCACGAGTCTTGCCTTCGACCGGAACTGTGCTGTTAAAGACTTGTGGCGGCAGTAGGCTGGCGAAAGGAATCTACCTTCGCCCGCGTCTACCTCCGGGATCTGGCAGGCCAGCGAGACAACCTCGCTCTGGTGGGGGACATCACGGCAGCGCAACACTCCCTCCCGGCGCCACAGGCGCCGTAGGTACGCTACTTAGCTAAAATTGTCGGGAGTTTGCGACTAGGAGGATGGCTCTGCAGGCCCCCTGGGTTATTTTGCGGGCAGCGGCACCCTCCTCCTGCTCGCAATTCTTCCTATCAGTCATGTCATCGGTAATGTTTTTGAGGAAATAAATGCATTTTTCTCTAAAAGGTATTTTTTCGAAAAATACTTACCGATGACATGACTCGGAGGACACTCCCTCCTGCCCCGCTTGCCGCTGGTAAGCTCTAAGTATCAACTGAGTAATCATCACATGACTCGGAACCGGATGGGCAGTCACGGGAGATCACTCTCGGCCCCTCTGTGGGTTACCCGAGTGCCTCCCGGTTGGTGCAGGGGCACAACGGGTTCCTAGGCTAAAATTGTGAGAGAAAGTAGACACTTCCTATCAGTCATGTCATCGGTAAGTATTTTTCGAAAAAATACCTTTTAGAGAAAAATGCATTTTTCACTGGTCCGGTTTTTAAGGAGCTGTGCTAACCCAGGTCCTACCATGTTGGATTGGTCCTTAAAAATACTCGTTAGCTTTTGGTCCTTTGGTTCCCAAGTGTTTGCCGTGCCGGGGGAGAAGAGGATCCTGGTGGCTGAAGTTCCCTTTGGGTTGCGGCTCAATGTTACCAACACTCCACTTTGGCCTTGACTTCTACCTAAACGGGAGGCTAGTCGTACTGGCCTAGTCAATCGGTTCTTGTCACGTTGAGCCCTATCCCACTGTTGACATGAGGGTTGTTATACGGAGCACCATGCTATAGCCTCTGCTGCTGATTAGGTGCTTTACGCCAGTTTTCCCCTGCATTCAACAGTGTGATAGAAGGCGGTGGCTCAACGGTTCAATCGGGCTTACCCCCTTTAGTATATCTTTCAGGCAGTCTCTATTGTGCGTCGGCTGGAGACCCGCCGACAGTTGCACTTTCCATTGTTGGGCTCGGTGGCGGGCGGTGACCCCCGGGGAATGAATATATCTACCATTATAATATGGAAGAAAAATAATGGCACAGAAGCGGCACATAGCCACCGACATTGAACATGACAGTGACTCGGACTGTGAGGAAGCGACGCCTCAGGCGTCGGCCGTATGGCCTCATTGTCCATAGCAAGGTGAAGGAGAAACCTGTTTCCAAGCTGCATTTTTTCTGGTGGGGAGACCCTCCGGAGCCGTGTTGGCAGGCCTGATGCCCAGCGCCTCAGGTCTCTGGTGACTTGCTGGTAGAGTGCCGAACCCGGGCACACTCCAGCGGGGCTACTAGGGCTCTCTCCCTTAAGTCACACCCCACAAAAGTATGAATTCGTCAAGAGGCGTAATCAAAGATCAAGCTTTGGCAGAACTGTCAGAAGATGAACTTGTACCGAACCTTAAGTCTCAGGGGGTGACGTACGTCAGGCGCTTCGCTTCCAAGCAAGGTGGTGGGGAGATACGTCTCCCTACCATCATCCTGACGTTTGGCACCCCCACCCCTCCTACTACCATCTGAGGAGGTTACTACTCCTTGAGAGTGAAAAAGTACGTCCCTCTCCCCCTCCGGTGTTTTAAGTGCCAAAAGTATGGCCATAGGCAGAAGACATCCCGACAGGCAGAGGCTTCATGCGCCCGTTGCACTAAGCCAGGACACTCGGCTGAGTCCTGCACAGCCACACCCCCCCCCCCCCCCTCTGTGTGTGAATGGCCAGGGGGCGCATATACCTTCGAACAAGAAATGCCCTCGTTGGATATCCGAGTGCAAGATTCAGCAGGTACGTGTGGAAAAGGGGCTGTCCTTTGCGGACGCCAACAAACTGGTTGACGGCCCTGGTGCAGCTGCGGCTGCCCCAAACTCTTAACACCTCTGTCTATACTTTCAGTGCAGCGGTGGCAGGCAAGCGCCCCACCAAAGACTTCTCATGTCAAACCCCAACTTCTTGGTTGGGGGAGGAGCCTCGGCTCCTCTCGCCCCTGGAGAGTAACCCTCCTCCAGTGGTGACAAGGAGCCAGGGAACGCAGAAGGCGGACACTGCCAGTCCGGTAGGTCGCCTTCTGTTGCCCCTAAGCCTTAGCCCCCACCCAAACCTGTTGGTTTGTCAACTCCAAAGGCTTCTGGCTCTGGTCAGCCTTCTAAGTCCGCTAACTCTAGAGGCAGGATCGCTGCCCAGGACCAGACGTCTAAGAAATCTATGGGACCGCTGTGCGGACGGGCTCAGAAGGGAAACACTGATGCCCCCCTTCAAAACAAAAATGCTACATTGGAGGAGCAGATGAAGAGAGTGGGAGTTGTCGATGCTGATGCTGCGGCAGCTCCACCCCCTTCATCTCCGAAGAACCAGAGGAGGCCCGGGAGCCGGCCCCCCTCTGTTTCTTCAACTCCTTCCAAGGGAAAGGGAAATAAAAAGGGGTGGGGGGAAAACCTTCACCCCCAGATAAGACATAATCATGTACTCTCTGCTTCAGTGGAATTGCCGTGGTTTTCAAGCTAACTGTGAGGAATTACGTCTTTTAGTCAAGTTCTATAGCCCCTCAGTAATATCTCTTCAGGAGACTTGCGTGAAACTTCGGACCCTGTGTCCTTTAATGTTTTTAACGTTATACATAATGGATCTGATTCGGAGAGGCTCTCGTGTGGAGTGGCTCTTCTCATTAGTAGCCAAATTTGATGTAGCCCCGTTAGCATCGACACCTGTCTTCAGGCTGTCGCAGCTCGGGTTACCTTGAGAAAGACCATAACCATATGCAGTGTTTACCTGCCACCATCCCTTCTGGTCTGTAGTAATGATATTTTTAACTTAGTAGATCTGCTGCCCCCTCCCTTTATTCTCTTGGGGAATTTTAACGGTCACGCTCACCTTTGGGGTAGTGACCACTATGATGGCAGAGGTCAGATTTTAGAAGATGTTTTTTTCTCACCTTAACCTATGTGTCTTTAACGATGGCTCACCTACATACTCTAACCCTGGTTCTGGATCTAGTTCTGTTCTAGACCTCACTGTGTGTGATCCTTCTCTCATGCTGGACTTTGACTGGAAAGTTCACGATGACCTGTGTGGTAGTGACCACTTCCCAGTAGTCCTGTCATCGGTCAGCTGTGAGGAGGATTTGCCATCGGGGCACTGAAATCTCAAGAATGCTAACTGGCCTCTGTTCGCCTCCCTCTGTCAGTCTCGTCTTAAAGAGGAGGTGGTCATGTCAGCTGAAGAACCTGTTTCTTGTTTTACTTCTGTTTTGTTGGATGTAGCAGATGAAACCATCTCACTCCCTCGGAAGCCAAGAGTACCTTGGATCAATGAAGAGTGCCGCAAGGCAAAAAAATTAAAAATAAAAAAATGCGCAAATCTGCTCAGCGACGTGCTTTTCGTAAATCCGTCGCAAGCGAGTTTGTAAAAAGGTGTATCACTTCGCACACTATCCGAAGCAATGGCCTTTTTTTTCAGCCGGCCGTACACACTTGAGCGACACAAGTCGGTCTGATTTTTATGTCTAGTTCATGTGTGTTTCGATGAAGTTTTTTTTTTTGTTTTAATTGCCGGTAATCCTCATCGCCAGTGGACCAAACCGTGGAGATGAAAATTTAGTGTAGTGTTCTGCTGCACGTATCTCGATCTCCGCTTAATCCTATCCCCCGTATTGGCTGGGGATTAGGATTGATAGCTCTACGGCTTTTCTACTGACTTAAGTTAGTAGGTCGTTGGCTCACTTTCGAAAGGATGCTCGCATCGAGTTGTATCCTAGTGTTTGTGAGGTTCAACTTTCGTTTTTACAAATTCTTTCAACTGCGTTATAGCAGTCTCTTGCGATGCGGAGTGTTTCCCCTTTTAATTGTCCTTTGAAAATTGCTGGTTGGTGGACCGACAGGTGGTGTAGGCGAAAGCCCGTTACATTTTAAGCGTGAACGTTAGTGCTTCCTGGAGACGCTTCGTCTCATCTTTATCTTCTATGACTCCATCCCAAAAAGTGTGGAAGGCTGTTCGAAGAATTAGGGGCAGGGGTGGCTCAGCTTCTGTCGGCCATATTAGATATGGTGCCAGTTTGGTCACGGATAAAAAGGCTGTGGCCAATTTGCTTGATTCCACCATTGCCCATAATTCTTCAACAGAGCATTATTCACCTTTCTTCCAGAGAGAGAAGGAGAAGCGAGAGTCTTGTACTTGTGATTTTATATCGGATAACTCGGAAGACTATAATTCCCTTTCTACGTACTCAGAATTGCAGCAAGCTATGCAGAAATGTACTGACTCTGCTGCTGGATTAGATACCATCCACTATCAGCTCCTAACAACATCTGTCTGAGGATTCACTCCTTGTACTTCTCAAGGCCTTTAACCATATCTGGATAACCGGTCATTTTCCGCCATCTTGGCGCCAGGCTGTGGTTGTGCCAATCCCCAAGCCGGGTAAGGATCCTTCCGACCCGGGCAACTACCGGCCAATCGCTTTGACATCATGTTTATGCATAACTATGGGACGCTTGGTTAACGCCAGCCTGGTGTGGCATCTTGAGTCACAGGGTCTCATCACAGACCTCCAGTGCGGTTTCCGGCGCTTCCGTAGTACAACTGACCATCTAGTCCGCTTTTAGTCTTTTATCCGAGATGTTTTTGTCAACAAGCAGTATGTCTATACAATTTTCTTCGATCTTGAGAAGGCATATGTCACTACCTGGAAGTATGGTATAATGTCTGAATTGTCGGACATGGGTTTTAAAGGGCACCTGCCCGTTTTTATTCATTTTTTTTTAAATCTAACCGGTAGTTCCATGTCCGTGTGGGCTCCACCCTCTCCGACTCTTTTGAACAGGAGATGGGTGTCCCGCAGGGCAGCATTCTATATTAGACTGGTGCCATTTCCCAGAAAAGGGCTTACTTAAAAAGTGAGGCATTTCTCTTTAGCAATGTTCCAATGACTGTTACTGAAGGATTTGGGTATGCAAAATCCAATATTGGAATATGCCGGACGAATTTTTGTGTTTGTGAGTTAAAAGGAAATATTCAAAATGGCGGCTGTGTGAACGGTAAAGCTTTATTACAACGATAATGATCCAGGAACCACCCAGTAATTCAACAATTTTGAGTAAATTTATTCATATCCAAACAAACAAAAAAGGAACACATTTCCCGACATTGAAATAGATATGGATCCATACTTCGATTGAAAGCTCAAACACACTGGGGCGGTCCGTGGCGCAGTGGTTACGCGCCTGGCACCAATGCCAAAGGTGCGAGGTTCGAAACGGGTTCCGGCGTCGGACTTTTCTCCTCTGGTAAGTGTCACCGTTAATTCGGGCGGACCGTCAGGGGTTCTTTCTCCGGGTACTCCGGTTCTTCCACCCCCCACCCATCCCCCCACCCCCCACACCGGTACCGGTTTCAGGCCACTTTACAAATTTCAAATACAAGCGATCAAAAATCTCTGTAACTTAGTAGCTGAACTGGCCTTTCGTCTGTCTTATACTGTGTTTGTCTTAAATGGCGTAAATCCGTGTCTGTTACGTGAGTGTGCGTGTTGGGTTTCAGTTCGCGGCGCTTTGAGTCGATTTGCCAAAAAATTGAGAAAAAGCGCCTATATAATAAATTATTTATTTATTATTATTATTATTATTATTATTATTATTATAAAAAGACGTTCATGAACAGTGTCTCTTCAACGGTTACTTCACCTAAACATGAAAAATCCTCCCATGCACAAATTTTTAGAATCCGCAATAGATTTATCTGTCTTTGTCTACAAAGGGGAATCTTTGGAAGTGGAGGGGGTGCCTGCGTTGGGTGTGTGTGTGTGTGGGGTTGCGGAAGTAAAATGATATTACACTACCGTACTTAGTGTTGTTCACTGCAGTGCACGTTTTGTTTCCGTGAAATTAAATGTTCATGCATTCATTTTGACTCGTGCTGCATTTACATGCATCAGAACATAAAAGGTTTGAGGTCTTGCATTAAATTTTGCACTTGGACCTCTGCATTGTATTGTGCAGCTGCAGCAACCCAGTGCTATCGGACTGAGGAACTGACGGCAGTAGTGACTTCAGGACTGGAACCAGGGCACCACACTCAATCTTCCATCCATTGGTCTCTGGTGGAGTTAGCGCAGGTTGCTGCATGTCAGCTTGTTGCCACACTGATGCCTGGTGATGTGCTCGTTTGATGTGAAAAGAAAGGGCATCTTGTGTTGGGGGCAGAGTTTCCAGAGGACGGGCTTGGGCAAAGAGTACAGCTCTTAAATCGTCCACCGAAGCATGGGTGTCTGCTCTGTGGAATATTTTGCACAAGAAGGCCCGCCTCTGCATCAGCACAAGTTTGTTCTGTGAGATCACCTTTGCCCAGAGTGCATGGTGTTCTTTGAACGTTTTCCAGCATGACTCTTTGTATGGCCAGCCAGGAAAGTGGTAGTGTCACATCCTGTCAGTGAATGAAAAGATGGCCAGCTTTTAAGCGGGATGTTTTCAAACTGAGCGGCAAACTTGTGTGTATAGGAATGTACTTTTCACGTTTTGAAAGTGCCTGTCTTCATTCATACTCTGGGAGATTATATCTTTGAAAAGTGTGCCAGAAGAAGCACAAAGACATCTGTGTCCCTAACTTGAATGACGATGCTTGAAGCGTGACTCTTCACGCAGTGCAAGATGATACGCGTATTGGCTTCCTTATGACGGGCCTCAAGATCTTTCGTACTGACTTCTGGAGTAGACGACTCCACTTGTTCTTCATTGCTGAATCCGCATGCGACAACAATGGTTTTGTTTTGTGGAGCTTTCAGAATGAGTTGCTGGGACAGGAATCTAGATCTTGCGAGATCTGCTTTGTTTTCCCCTAGTGTGATGAAACTGTTCCAGTTTTGAGGAAGAGGGAGGTCCCTGTATTGTAATCCCTCCTTACAGGAGCATGCCTCTTTTCTTCCGTGTGAAGCCTTTGATAGACATTTCCCGGTATCTGTCAACAAAATGTCAATGCGGGGCAACGCGGCTCCACTTTGAAGCACAGACGCAACAAACGTGTCAACAAGGTCACCAAATGATTTTGCTTTCGGTGGTTTTCCAATGGCGATCACATATGTTGGCCATCAATGATGAGCGTTGCCTCTTCGCCAAGGTCAGCAGCCTGCAGTTTCTGGGAGCAAGGTGTGTCGCCAATCACTGCTTCAGCAGAAGTGACTTTGATCCTGATCGAAGCTCGCCATTAATTTCTGCAAGAGCTGGAGGAGCCGGCATAAGCTTATGTTTCAGTATTTCTGCCAAGTCCACATTTCTCCCAGCTTTGTAGGCTGTTATGAGACGCTGTAGGAACTTTCTATCAGCCTTGATGACTTCCTTGGCACTTGTTTGAGCTTCTTTGAGCTCCACTTCATAGTGATGAAAATGTGCGGTACTTGTTCCTACGCAAAGGGTCCTGAAACGCCACTTTGCCTTCCGGCAACGGTATTTCCTCTACAAAGCTGTTTAGCTGTGCGTGGCCTTTTCCACGTGCTTTCGGCAGATCATCTTCGATGTCTTCTGTGACGATGTCTTTTGTTGTAATGTTTTGCAGGTGTTCAGATGCGTTGTCACAGAAGACATTGAAGGCCTTCAGAGTTCTGACAAGGCTGTCTCGTCTTTCAGGTCAAGCTTCTGTCTTGCTTTGTTGCACTCATTATGCGTGAAGGAATCGTCTCTGACAATTCCATATATCAGCTTGGTCTCACTGGCAATGTGTGATTTGAGGTTGTAGGAGAGCGCTCAGCGGCTCAGGGCTCACTTTGTCTTGGTAATCCCAGCAATGGCGTCATTCTTCTTCCCGACGTTGTTCAGCGACTCCTGGCTCAGATCAGGATCTACTTGGTTAAACTGTTGGTTGGATCTTTTAACAACGAAGTTGCCATCTTCAAACTCTTTTTTCCACTGGATCCGGTAGCTGCTGCATCACGCAAAAGTAGACCGTTCCCCACCTTGCGTAGTTGGTGTGGTTGTAGCGCATGAAGTAAGGAAGCATCATCAAGCCAAAGGCATGGAGGTGCAGCTGCCACAGAACCCTCTCTTTGCGCTCTGGTAAAGAACAGTAGGATGTGCACCATCATCATATAGGTCCACCAGAATTTCCAGTTTGGGCTACAGTCAAATACGGCTCCAACTGTCTCTAACGGCAAGTTTGAAAACTGGTCCTGTTACCAATAACTTCTACCGTTGGAAAATAAAGGTTCGTTGTTCATTGTTCGTTGTTCACTGACGTCTTCCTCCGCAAAAAAGAGATCAGACCAGGAGTGTCGCCTTTGGATGTCGTGTCCTGAATCTGTTGTGCAAAATCGTGATTTCTTTCTCTGATAAACTTAATCTGCTTTGACAGCAGAATTCTCCACAATGCTTGGGCAGTGACCTTATGTGCTCTCATCCCTTTGGCGTACGATTTGCTAGACATGGCTTGCTGTGCAGTATTTGGTCCGAACAGGTTGCCTTCGATCCACGCTCCCAAAAGGCCGGATGACTGTACATGCCTCCCGAAGACTTCAAGGAATTGTATGACTGTATGGAGCCCCCTAACCTAACGACCCAAAAGTCTTGATACTCTGCCTTGGCCCATTTTAGTTCCATGAGACTGTTGCATGGATACATATTTTAAATGATAATTTTAATAATAATAATAATAATAATAATAATAATAATAATAATAATAATATAATAATAATAATAATACCGTTATTATATAGGCGCTTTTTCCCAATTTTTTGGCAAATCGACTCAAAGCGCCGCGAACTGAAACCCAACACGCACACTCACGTAACAGACACGGATTTACGCCATTTAAGACAAACACAGTAAAAGACAGAAGAAGGGCCAGTTTAGCTACTGAAGTTACAGAGATTTTTGATCGCTTGTATTTGAAATTTGTAAAGTGGCCTGAAACCGGTACCAAAGTGTGGTGGTGGTGGTGGTGGTGGGGGGGGGGGGTGGAAGAACCGGAGTACCCGGAGAAAGAACCCCCGACGGTCCGCCCGAATTAACGGTGACACTTACCAGAGGAGAATAGTCCGACGCCGGAACCCGTTTTCGAACCTCGCACCTTTGGCTTTGGTGGCAGGCGCCTTAACCACTGCGCCACGACTACTACACATAAAAAAATGATGATATATATTTCGTAATATTGTTGGGCGCTAAAGTTGCATTTGATCCGTCGGCCATACTTTTTTCGTCCGTTGTCAAGGACAACTTAGGCAAAATTTAGCTCGGCATATTCATGAAATGGACGACTTTGCTTTGTGTACACGAGGTCGAGGACTTGCGTCCCTTGAGAGGCATTTGCAGCTGTGTGTTGATCGCATCCAGGTTTCAGGTTCTCGCCCTCCAAGACAGTCTGTGTGCATTTTACTAACCAGACGAATTTTTTTTACAGAACCTAGAACATTGCTGGAGTGCCAATTAAGGTGGCGGAGGAGGCAATGTTTTTGGGGGTCATCATCATCATCATCAGTCCCGTGCCCGAACTGGGCGTTGGGGGGACTGAAAGGCAGCAGCAACAGACAGTGCTCTCCACTGAGTTCTATTTTGGGCGGTGGCAAGCAAGTCTGGCATCTCGAGTTTTTGGGGGTATCTTTGACAAAAGATTGACCTCCTGCAAACATGTTAATTACCTTAGAACCTCTTGTCAGAAGGCCCTTGACGTTCTTCGTGTCGTTGGTCGTACTGACTGAGGTGCAGACCGCATTGTCTTACTTAGATAGTACCGGGCCCTTGTTCGGTCCAAATTGGATTACGGCTCTGTGGTATATGGCTCCGCTTCCAAATCTGTTCTACAGCGTCTGAACACAATTCACCATCAAGGTCTGCGAATATGCCTGGGAGCCTTCAGGACATCTCCAGTTCCTAGTATGTATGCCGAGGTAAGGGAGCCTTCTCTCAGGCTCCGCCGCATCCGCCTCATGCTCAGCTACGTTCTGAAGCTGAAGGCCCATCCAGACAATCCTGCCTATGATTGTTTTTAACCCGTCGTTTGCAGAGATTTACGTTGCCCATCCGGGAGCTGTCCGTCCACTTTCCTTCCGTGTCCGACCTCATCTACAGGCGGCCGGAGTGGACCTGGACAAAGTTTCGGAATCTCTGCAACACATCACTCTACCCTGGCTATTACCAGTTCCTGACATCATGCTGGACGTGACCGCCCATAAGAAGGATTGTACTCCACCAGCCATATACCAACAGAGCCTCAATGAACTCCTTTCAATTTTTCCTGGCTATTGTCGTCTTTATACAGATGGGTCCAAGTCTAAGGATGGGAGAGTGGCTGCGGCTGCAGTGTCTTCTCGCCATCCTAGACGCCCATTTAAGCGCCGCCTCCCTGACCATTCCTCTGTATTTAGTGCAGAACTGCAGGCAATTCTGCTGGCACTCGAGCATGCCTTCAGTCTAGGGAAAGAAACTTCCTGATTTTGTCTGACTCTCTTTCTGCCCTGCAGGCCCTTCAGGGCGCGGGAACAGACCACCCATTGCTGGTGCAGATTACAGAGCTTTACCCAGACTTGATGAAGGAATATTATGACATCATTTTTATTTGGGTCCCGGGCCATGTGGGCATCGAAGGCAACAGGATCGCAGATTTTGCTGCCAATAGTGCTCGCAATGACCCTGTCCTTGACACACAGACTTTATAGTGATTTTAAACCTGTGATTAGTGCGTATATAGCCCGCGAGTGGCAGTCTGAGTGGGACAAAGAGGAGGGGAACAAGCTGCATTAAGCTCTTCCTACGATGTCCGACAGTCTACCTAACCGCTGCGTCAGTCGCCGTGAGGAGACTGTCCTTACTCGGCTCCACATCGGGCACACACATGCTACGCACTCTTACTTACTTAAACAGGATGAACGTCCTTGGTGTTTTGCCTGTGATTAGCAGTTTTCTGTTCGACACTTTGTTTTTTGCTGTATTGTGCCGATCTAATTGACACGAGATATAAACACTTTACAGCAGTCTCCTTGAAGGTTTTGTTCTGGGCGGGGAACCCCGGGGGATGAATATCTATCATACTATAATAAGGAAAATACAACAACTAAAACTGGCACCAAAGCGGCACATAGCCGCTGACATTGATATTGAGAATGATAGCGACTCCAACTGTGAGGAAGCGACGCCTCGGCGTCGGCCGTCTGGCCTCGCTTTCTCATTATGCACAGCAAAGTTAAAGAGAAGCCTGTCTCCAAGCTGCACCCTTTCCTGGTAGGGGAGACCCTCAGGAGCCGTGTTGGCAGGCCTGAGGCCCAGCGCAGTAGGTCTGGTGACTTGCTTGTAGAGTGCCGTACCCGGGCACACTCCAACGGGCTACTGAGGCTCTCCTCTATCGGACACACTCCAGTGGAAGCTACTCCCCACAAAACGATGAACTCTTCTAGAGGAGTGATTAAAGATCAAGCATTGGCAGAACTGTCAGAAGATGAACTTGTACGGAACCTTAAGTCACAGTGGGTGACCTACGTCCGGCGCTTCGTTTCCAAACGAGGTGTTGGCGAGATCCTTCTCCCTACCATCATCCTGACGTTTGGCACCCCCACCTCTCCTACTACCATCTGGGGAGGGTACTACTCCCTCAAAGTGAAGAAGTATGTCCCTCTCCCCCTCCGGTGCTTTAAGTGCCAAAAGTAAGGCCATGGGCAGAAGACATGCCGCCAGGCAGAGGCTTCATGCGCCCGTTGCACTAAGCCCAGACACTCTGCTGAGTCCTGCACAGCCACCCCCTGTGTGTGAATTGCCAGGGGGCGCATATGGCTTCGGACAAGAAGTGCCCTCGTTGTATATCCGAGTGCAGGATTCAGCAGGTGCGTGTGGCGCATGGGCTGTCCTTTGCGGACGCCAAAAAACTGGTTGACGGCCCTGGTGCAGCTGAGGCTGCCACAAATTCAAGTAACACTTCTGTGTATACATTCGGTGCTGTGGTGGCAGGCAAGCGCCCCACCAAAGACTTCTCTTGTCAAACCCCAGCCTTCTTAGCGTAACCCTCCTCCGGTGGAGACGAGGAGCCAGGAAACGCAGAAAGCGGACACTACCGGTCCGGTAGCACCGCCTTCTGCTTCCCCTAAGCCTCAGCTCTACCCAAGCCTGTCAATCTTACTACGGCGGGATGGGTAAAAATCTGGTCAGCCAGACTAAAAGCAAGGTCTTAAGACAAGATGTAAATATACCTTTAAAATGTCAGGCTAAAATGTCGCACAAGTCTTTAAAAGAAACGTATACAGACTCTCAAACAGTGCAAATAAAAAATATTCACATAGTCTATGAATGCTCAGATCTTGTTAAAAATATCGCATTCTCTCAAGAAATTGGAAGATTTTGTCTGGGAACATCCCGGAACAAAACCTTCAAGGAGTCTGCTGTGAAGTGTTTATATCTCGTGTCAATTATATCAGCACAATACAGCAAAAAGTGTCGAACAGAAAACTGCTCATCACAGGCAAAACACCATGGACGCTCATCCTGTTTAAGTAAGAGTGCGTAACATACGTGTGCCCGATGTGGAGCCGAGCAAGGACGGTCTCCTCACGGCGGCTGCCGCAGCGGAAAGGTAGACTGTCGGACACCGTAGGAAGAGCTTCATGAAGCTTGCTCCCTTCCTCTTTTTCCCACTCGGACTGCCACTCGCGGGCTATGTACGCACTAATCACAGGTTTAAAATCACTATAAACAGTCTGTGTGTCGGGGACAGGGTCAATGCCGGCACTGTTGGCAGCAGAATCTTCGAATCTGTTGCCTTCGATGCCCACATGGCCCGGGACCCAAATAAAAATGATGTCATAATATTCCTAAATCAAGTCTGCGTAGAGCTCTCTAATCTGTTCCCGCGCCCTGAAGGGCCTGCAGAGCAGAAAGAGAGTCAGACAGAATCAGGAAGTTCTTGTCCCGAGACTGATAGGTATGCTTGAGTTCCAGCAGAATTGTCTGCAGTTCTGCACTAAATACAGAGGAATGGTCAGGGAGACGGCGCTTAAATGGGCGTCTAGGATGGAGAGAGGACACTGCAGCCGCAGCCACTCCCATCCTCAGACTTGGACCCCTCCGTATAAAGACAATAGCCAGGAAAAATTGAAATGAGTTCATTGAGGCTCTGTTGGTATATGGCTGGTGGAGTAAATCCTTCTTGTGGGCGGTCAAGTCCAGCAAGATATCAGAAACTGGTAGTAGCCAGGGTGGAGTGAGTGACGTGTTGCAGAGATTCCGAAACTTTGTCTAGGTCCACTCCGGCCGCCTGCAGATGAGGTCGGACACGGAAGGAAAGCTCCCGGATGGGCATCGTAAATCTCTGCAAACGACGGGTTAAAAACACAATCATAGGCAGGATTTTTTGGATGGGCCTTCAGCTTCAGAACGTAGCTGAGCATGAGGCGGATGCGGCGGAGCCTGAGAGAAGGCTCCCCTACCTCTTCATACAGACTAGGAACTAGAGATGTCCTGAAGGCTGCCAGACATATCGCAGACCTTGATGGTGAATTGTGTTCAGACGCTGTAGAACAGACTTAGAAGCCGAACCATATACCACAGAGCCCTAATCCAGTTTGGACCGAACAAGGGCCCGGTACAGTCGAAGTACGACAATGCGGTCTGCACCCCAGTCAGTACGACCAACGACACGAATGTCGAGGGCCTTCTGACAAAATGTTCTAAGGTAATTAATATGGTTGCAGAAGGTCAATCTTTTGTCAAAGATGACCCCCAAAAAAACTTTGCCTCTTTGGCCACCTTAATTGGCACTCCAGCAATGCTCAGGCTATGTTCTGGAAAAAATTTCGTCTTGTTAGTAAAATGCACACAGACTGTCTTGGAGGGCGAGAAACTGAACCCGTTGAGAGACACCCACACCTGGATGCGATCAACGCACAGCTGCAAGCGCCTCTCAAGGGACGCAAGTCCTTGACCTCGTGCACACAAAGCAAAGTCGTCCACAAACAAAGAGCATTCAGAATCATCATTGACGGCCTTTACAGTGTTACTTGTTTTAATGCTAAATAAAAGAGGAGATAAAATGCTGCCCTGCAGGACACCCATCTCCTGTTCAAAGGAGTCGGAGAGAGTAGAGCCCACACGGACATTGAACGACCTGTTAGGCAAAAAATTGTGAATAAAAACGGGCAGGTGCCCTTTAAAACCAATATCCGACAAATCAGACATTATACCATACTTTCAGGTAGTTTCATATGCCTTCTCAAAATCAAAGAAAATTTGCATAGACATGCTGCTTGTTGACAAAAGCATCTCGGATAAAAGACTCAAAGCGGACAAGATGGTCAGTTGTACTACGGAAGCGCCGGAAACCGCACTGGAGGTCTGTGATGAGACCCTGTGACTCAAGATGCCACACCAGGCTGGCGTTGACCAAGCGTTCCATAGTTTTACATTAACACGATGTCAAAGCAATTGGCCTGTAGTTGCCCGGGTCGGAAGGATCCTAACCCAGCTTGGGAATTGGCACAACCACAGCCTGGCGCCAAGATGGCAGAAAATGACCGGTTATCCAGATATGGTTAAAGGCCTTGAGAAGTACAAGGAGTGAATCCTCAGGCAGATGTGTTAGGAGCTGATAGTGGATGGTATCTAGTCCAGCAGAAGAGTCAGTACATTTCTGCATGGCTTGCTGCAATTCTGAAAATGTAACAGGGGCATTATAGTCTTCCGAGTTATCCGATATAAAATCACAAGTACAAGACTCTCGCTTCTCCTTCTCTCTCTGGAAGAAAGGTGAATAATGCTCTGTGGAAGAATTATGGGCAATTATGGAGGCAAGCAAATTGGCCACAGCCTATTTATCCGTGACCAAACTGGCACCATCTCTAAGATGGCCGACAGAGGCCGAGCCACCCCTGCCCCTAATTCTTCGAACAGCCTTCCAGACTTTTTGGGACGGAGTCCTAGAAGATAAAGAGAAGACAATGCGTCTCCAGGAAGCACAGCGTTCACGTTTAAAAATGTAACGGGTTTTCGCCCGCTGTCTTTTAAATGTTAAAATATTCGCTTGCGACGGATTACACGTCGCTGAGCAGATTTGCGCATTTTTTGGGCCTTGAGGCACTCTTCATTGAACCATGGTATTCTCGGCTTCCGAGGGACTGCTGTGGATGTTCTAGGGATGGTGTCACCTGCTACGTCCAACAAAATAGAAGTAAAGCAAGAAACAGGTTCTTCAGCTGACATGACCACCTCCTCTGTAAGACGAGACTGACAGAGGGAGGCGAACAGAGGCCAGTTATCTTTCTTGAGATTCCAGCGCCCCACCGGCGAATCCTCCTCACAGCTGACCGATGACAGGACTACTACCACACAGGTCGTCGTGAACCTTCCAGTCAAAGTCCAGCATGAGAGAAGGATCACACACAGTGAGGTCTAGAACAGAACTAGATCCTGAACCTGAGTTAGAGTATGTAGGTGAGCCATCGTTAAAGACACATAGGTTAAGTTGTGAAAAAAACATCTTCTAACATCTGACCTCTGCCATCATAGTGGTCACTACCCCAAAGATGTGAGCATGACCGTTAAAATCCCCCAAGAGAGTAAATGGAGGGGCAGTTGATCTACTAATTTAAAATCATTACTACAGACCCGCAGTAATGGTGGCAGGTAAATACTACATATGGTTATGGTCTTTTTCAAGGTAACCCGAGCTGTGACAGCCTGAAGACAGGTGTCGATGCAAACAGGGCGACATAAAATTTGGCTACTAATGAGAAGAGCCACTCCACCCAAGCGCCTCTCCGAATCGGAGCCTTTATGTATAACATTAAAACCATTAAAGGACAGAGGGTCAGAAGTCTTCAGGTAAGTCTCCTGAAGAGATATTACTGAGAGGTTATATAACTTGACTAAAAGACGTAATTCCTCAAAGTTAGCTTGAAAACCACGACAATTCCACTGAAGCAAAGAGTACATGATTAGGTCTTATATGGGGGTAAGGAGTTTTCCCCTCTTTGTCCTTTACCTTGGAAGGAGTTGAAGAAACAGAGGGAGGCCGGCTCCCGGGCCTCCTCTGGTTCTTCGGAGATGAATTGATTGATTGTACATTGCTTAACGTCCCGACAGCAACAGGTGAATGGACCTCGGGTAGACAGAAACACATGCCCCAGAATAGAGAAGAAAACCCACCCTGTAGGGCTGACCAGGGTGACCCTGGGAACTAAAACGTAGTTAACCCCACCCAAGTCCCCCAGGGCAGACCCGGGTGGGGATCTTCGGAGATGAAGGGGGTGGAGCTGCCGCAGCATCAGCAACGACAACTTCCACCCCCTCCATCCGCTCCTCCAATGCAGCATATTTGTTTTGAAGGGGGACATCAGTGTTCCCCTTCTGGGCCCGTGCGCACAGCGGTTCCATAGATTTCTTAGACTTCTGGTCCTGGGCAGCGTTCCTGCCACTAGAGTTAGCGGCTTTAGAAGGCTGACCAGAGCCAGAAGCCTTTGGCGTTGACAAACTAGCAGGTCTGGGTGGGGGCTGAGGCTTAGGGGCAACAGAAGGCGGCACTACCGGACTGGTAGTGTCCGCCTTCTGCGTTCCCTGGCTCCTCGTCACCACCGGAGGAGGGTTACTCTCCAGGGGCGAGAGGAGTCGAGGCTCCGCCCCCAATCAAGAAGTTGGGGTTTGACATGAAAAGTCGTTGGGGCGCTTGCCTGCCACCGCTGCAGTGAACGTTTAGACAGAGGTGTTATAGTTTGGGGCAGCCGCAGCTGCACCAGGGCCTTCAATCAGTTTTTTGGCGTCCATAAAGGACACCCCCTTCTCCACACGCACCTGCTGAATCTTGCACAGATATCCAACGAGGGCATTTCTTGTCCGAAGCCACATGCGCCACCTGGCAATTTACACACAGGCGGGTGGCTGTGCAGGATTCAGCAGAGTGTCCGGGCTGAGTGCAACGGGCGCATGAAGTCTCTGCCTGGCGGCATGTCTTATGCCCATGGCCATACTTTTGGCACTTAAAACACCGGAGGGGGAGAGTAACGTATTTTTTCACTTTCAATGAGTAGTAACCTCCCCAGATGGTAGTAGGAGGGGGGGGGGTGCGAAACGTCAGGATGATGGTAGGGGGACGGATCCTCCCACCACCTCGCTTGGAAGCGAAGTGTCTGACGTAAGTCACCCCTGAGACTTAAGGTTCCGTACAAGTTGATCTTCTGACAGTTCTGCCAAAGCTTGATCTTTGATTACGCCTCTTGACGAATTTATAGTTTTGTGGGGTGTGACCTCCACTGGAGTGTCTCCGATGGAAGAGAGCCTCAGTAGCCCGCTGGAGTGTGCCCGGGTACGGCACTCCACCAGCAAGTCACCAGACCTGAGGCGCTGGGCGTCAGGCCTGTCAACACGGCTCCTGAGGGTCTCCCCCACCTGAAAAAGATGCAGCTTGGTAACAGGTTTCTCCTTTACCTTGCTATGGACAATGAGGAAACGAGGCCATACGGCCGACGCCTGAGGCGTCGCTTCCTCACAGTCCGAATCACTGTCATGTTCAATGTTGGTGGCTATGTGCCGATTCTGTGCAAGTTTTTTTGTCTTCTCCATATTATAATAGAGATATTCATCCCCCGGGGATCCCCGCCCGCCAACGAGCCCAACAAGGGAAAGTGCAAATGTCGGCGGGTCTCCAGCCAACGCACAATGGAGACTGCCCGAAAGATATACTCAAGGGGGTAAGCCCGATTGAACTGTTTGAGCCACCGCCTTCTATCACACCGTTGAATGCAGGGGAATACTGGCGTCAAAAGCACCTAAACAGCAGCAGAGGATATAGCATGGTGCTCCATATAGCAACTCGCATGTAGTCAACAGTGGGATAGGGCTCAACGTGAAAAGAGCCGATTGACTACCCCGGTACGACTAGCCTCCCGTTTAGGCAGAAGTCAAGGCCAAAGTGGCGTGTTTCAGCCACCAGGATCCTCTTCTCCCCCGACACGGGTCTCCAAGCACGGCAAACACTTGGGATCCAAAGGACCAACAGCTCACGAGTATTTTTAAAGACCAATCCAACATGGTACGACTTTGGTTAGCACAGCTCCTTAAAAACCGGACCAGTGAAAAAGACTGAACAACATATCTGCTGACATCAAGTCCTAATCCTGGACAAAGATGGCACCCCTCTGCTAGCCCACTTAGTCGGTGACTGAGGAGACTACCCTCCAACGCCACGTGGAGCCCGGTGCCGAGTGGGCTCTTACTACAAAGGATTCTGGCTCTGCTCATCCTTCTAAGTCCGCTAACTCTAGCGGCAGGAATGCTGCCCAGACCCAGAAGTCTAAGAAAGCTACGGGACCGCTGTGCGCACGGGCCCAGAAAGGGGACACTGATATCCCCCTTCAAAACAAATATGCTGCATTGGAGAAGCTGAACTACATTATCAGAACTGCAACAAGCCCTGCAAAAATGTAATGCTGCTGGCCTAGATACTATCCACTATACTATCCAAGTATCTCTGTATCAAGTTTGGGTTTAAAGTTGCGAATAGTATTTGAGAAAAAAAAACATCTTTTGTCAAAATATGGCTTTTTCGGACCTATTTCCTGATCCCTTGTGACCTTTGACCTTTCAGAGGGGTCATCCAAATTAGTTTGCATAAATAGGTCTTATCATCATGTATCTCTGTACCATGTTTGGGTTTGAAGTTGTGAATAGTATTTGAGAAAAAAAATCTTTTGTCAAAATATGGCTATTTTTAACCTATTTCCTGAGCTCTTGTGACCCTTGACCTTTTCAAGTAATAAACCAAATTAGTACGCATAGAAAGGTCGTACCATCAGGTATTGTTGTACCGAGTTTGTGTTTGATGTTGTGAATAGTATTTGAGAAAAAAAATATTATGTCAAAATATAGCTATATTTGACATTTCCTGATCTCCTGTGACCTTGACCTTTGTGAGAGGTCCCTCAAATTAGTATATTTAGAACGGTCTAACCACAAAGTATCCTTTGGACCAAGTTTTAAGAATGTGGCTTGAATAGTCCCCGAGAAAATACCAACGTTAAAGTTTACGACGAATGACGGGGGACTGACGACGGACGGACGACCACTGGCCCAAAACACTTTTGCTTCGCAGGCGAGCCAAAAATGCCGTTTAGATAAAGTCCCTTGACCCACATTTTAGTCCGTTATTTTAGTTCTATTCACTTAGAATTTAGATATTACTAGCTTGGAGATAGACATTTAGATGTGTTCGTAATCCAGCATTGTATCTCTTCAACGTTTTGAATAATAATTAATTCATCTTTGCATGTTTTGGAGCCACTGTATTCTCCCATTAAACAGTCAGCACGGGAAAAAGCTGTGTGGAAGAAACAGTCAGCCGTGGAAGAGTCTGCGTGCCTTTAGGATGAGTGACGTAAAGCAGCAAATTCGTCACTGTGTACACGGCGTCGTCAGACTATAGCGATGCCATGATGTCAAGCTTATACTGACGTCATTTTGCTGCTCGTGCTATTCATCATCAGAATTTCTGTCCCTACACGAGCCCACAGTGCTTACTAATGGCGGGAAGCGCTGTGTGTGCGTATTTATTTGTGTGCGCCGGCGTGTGCGTTAATCAGAGGTTGGCTTAGAAAGGATGGAAATGGATCAGAAGGATAATTATTGTTAAAAAATACGAACAACTATAAACGTTCCTAAAACGAAACGCATGTGAGCTCCAAACAATACGGTAGACTTTGGGATAAAATCCTCTTCTTCTTCTTTCTTTCTTTCTTTTTTTTTTATCAAACGGTGTAGATTGATTGCGTGAGTCACGTAGCATAAAGCCATGTGAAAGTCACATATGGGGTTTTTAACTCATTCAGCCCCGACGCACTACAACAGGAGATGGGTCGACCTTGATAATTATAGGGTAGTGCCAGACAAGCTAATCTGGCACTGCCCTTGAATTATCTTGGTCGATCCATTTCCTGCAACTGATGAATGCCTACAAAATTCGGAAAATACGGCCGTCGGGCTGAATGAGTTAAGGAGCGTTTGAGCGTATTATGCCGCTTGTAGGATGGACTGACCTGATTGACTTTCTGCTTTCTGCGTCGGCCATGAGGGACGTGCTGGGCAGACCTGGCAGCCCAGTGAGGCGTGGCGACGAAGAGCGGGGCGTGGCCGGCGTGATTGTCAGATCCGCGGGATTCGTCAGTGTTTGGGTATCAATGACAGATATTCTGCGGCCGGAACTGTACGAAACAGCTAATTTTATAGATCTAGTCAAGTCAGTTAATCCTTTTAGCCCCAACGTCCCAACAGCAACAAGGCTTTCTCAGGACGTGCCTGCACTGCTTGTGAAAAAAATAAAATAAACAGAACATTGAATGTATGTCGCCAGCCGGTC